>CM061040.1:182386820-182582720 GCA_030762985.1 Adelphocoris suturalis
TTAGTGAAGAAGAGGATTATCCCTCCTCATGTAAGCTACCGACCGGCAATACGCAATAAAAGTGAAAAGGTCCAAATGACAACTACATTCTTTTTTGGAATTGAGAGCCTAAACAAAATTTTGAAGGATCTCCACCCAATTTTATCCTCTCACCCCATAACAAGAAATGTCTTTCCTGAAGCATCTACACTCACCTATCGTCAGGCATCCTCACTTGGAGATATCCTAACACACCGGCGATCTGATAGACCAGAACCAGCTCCAAGCAAAGGACTGCACCCATGTCAAAAGCGCCGCTGCAAAGTTTGCCCTATAGTTATTGAGGAGGAAGTTTTCACGTCTCCGAACAATCCCAACTCATACACGTGCAAAGGATCAGCAGAATGCCAGACACCTATGTTAGTGTATGAGTTGGTTTGTAAAGAGTGTCCTGCCTTTTACGTGGGGGAAAGCAGAAACTCCACTCAACTTGAGGGTGAACAACCATCGAGCATCCGTGGTTCGGTCAGACGATGATCTCCCTGTAAGCCGACATGCCATTACGCATAATTCATCTTTTGATGATTGTTTTGGCATTAAACTCTTGAAAAAAATGAGGCCCAACGACAACAAGAGAATACTTCACCAGTCGGAAAAAGCCCATAGCAACGTGTTAGGTGCCTACGATCCTCCAGGACTGAATATTAGACGTTGAAGCAATATCCAAAGTTACAACAATCCTTGCCAACGTTGCAAACAGCCCAAATTAATCATTTTCTCTCTCGTAGTTTTGAAAAAGGCAGAAGCCGAAATATTAAAAATAGTTTTGTGTTGTAATTTTCTGTTATCTTTTCTTACCAAGTGATTTATTGAAGCTCTTGTAGAGTCCTTATTCAAGTGATATATATCAAGTGCCATAGCACCAACCTTCGTTAAACAGTAATCAAATTTGTGTTAAACTCTCCTCTACAATACTTTCATCATTCTTCTTATCCAATTCAACGTGCAAGAATTACACGATGGATCCAGTAAGTGTTTGGCTCCAAAAAATACAATACTTCTCCAGGAAAGTCGCTCGTTGTACAAGCCATATTGAATTTTTGAGTCAGTGTTTACACATGGGTGTTGTTCCGAATGGATTATGCGTGAAGTTGCCACTGCATGCAGCTCCTCCTCCCATGCGCAATTCTCTAATTCGATTCGGTCATCACACCTCACTGCAGCTAGCTCATCTTGTCTTACAACAGTATTTGTTTCTACGAGAAAAATATTTGACAGAAAATTTGATACCCTTAACGAACATAGTTTCTCGGATTAGTCGAAGACTTGTAGGCAAAGTAAATGTCATCTTGGCTGAAGCCAATAATATGTTAATATTATACCGTCAACGCCATCTTCAAAAGCTCTCTACATTGTACACTAGCCATTTGAGAAATGGGGTATCTTTACCTGCTCCTGGTCTTGATTCCTACATTCAAAATCTACCATTGCCTACTCCTACCACAAGTAGGGAAGGAAATCACACAGAGTCTTCAAATCAACAAACATCTGTACATCAAGGAGAGCGACCAACAGTACCATCAACAATTAGGAGCAATACAGATATACCTACTGTCCAACTTCCTGCGGATGTGCAAAGTGGTATGAACACTGAAGGAGCTCCAATTACAAGAACTGAAGTATGTAACCTCTCGTCTCGTGAACTAACTGAGTCAGAACTGAGAGTATTGTCGAAAGGATTAAGTTTTACTCCAACACCCCGGGTGGATCACATCCTGCTTCACGAGGATCTTCAAGAATTTTGTAGGAGGCTGCGTTTGAAGTACTACTGGGAAGTGGTAGCAACGGAAGATCCCACTTGCTCAGGATCAAATGACAAACTGCACCCATCACTACAAAAATTTAAGGCTCCCTCAGAATTTGACCCTCCTCGATTACCACCAACACACCCTTTGGAGAAATTCATAAATCAATTAGTGCAGAAAACATCAAAAACATCTTTCCTCAACTCCCTGACTCCAAAAGACAACTTGACAGCAGATGAACACAGAGCTTTAGGAACCATCAAAAGAGATGAAAACATAAAAGTAATGCCAGCAGACAAGGGATCAACTGTAGTCGTGATGAATACAGTAGACTATCAAAGGGAAGCTCTGCGCCAACTAAACGATGTACGATTTTACAAGCTACTTGATAGTGATCCTACACAAAGATTTGCAAAGGAAATAAGAGGGTACATCAAGCGTAACAAACGAGCCGAAGGGCTGTCAGCAGAAGATGTAGAATCATTGGTCCCGAAAACACCTAGACTTTCAGAATTCTACCTACTCCCAAAAATACATAAGGAGTACTCTCTTCCAGACCGTTTACCCCCAGGACGTCCGATTGTGTCTAGCTTTGATTGCGTCACTGAACGAATATCGGCGTATGTTGACTTTCACCTACAACCACTTGTAAAGACGCAACCATCATATGTCAAAGACACCTACGACTTCCTGACCATCCTTAAAGAGCAACAGCTGCCAGCTAATAATGAACACCCGATCCTCTTAGTAACAGTGGATGTATGCTCACTCTATACAGAAAT
The DNA here is from genome assembly GCA_030762985.1 of Adelphocoris suturalis. NCBI lineage: Eukaryota > Metazoa > Arthropoda > Insecta > Hemiptera > Miridae > Adelphocoris > Adelphocoris suturalis. The sequence goes on from CM061040.1 coordinate 182,389,387, forward strand.
CCCCCATGACGAAGGCTTAGCCGCGGTTAGACATTTTTTGGATCAAAGAACTCTCCCCCAAACACCAACAACTTCATTTTTATTGATGTTAACAAATTTCGTTCTGACCAAAAATGTTTTCAAATTTGGAAATCAATTGTTTCTTCAAGTGAAAGGTACGGCTATGGGAACCAGAATGGCTCCATCATATGCAAATCTCTTCATGGCACATCTGGAACAAAGCTTTATTTCGACACAAACTCATAAACCACATCTTTGGAAAAGGTTTATTGATGACATATTCTTCATTTGGACTCACGGAAAAGAAACACTGGAAAAATTTCTAAATGATTTAAATTCTAAATTCACTGTCAAATTTACATGGACATATTCAACAACAAGTGCCACATTCCTCGACACAAACATCCAACTGATTGATCACCGGCTTACTACTTCAGTCCACATCAAACCTACCAACAATCAATTATACTTGCATTTCGAAAGCTGCCACCCACGCCACACGAAACAATCAATTCCGAGAGCTCTGTCTATAAGAGGACACCGGATCTGTAGTGAACAGGGAGAAAAAGAGAAATACCTGCAGGATTTATCCAACAAACTTCTCACTAGAGGATATCCCGCAAATTTAGTGAAGAAGAGGATTTATCCCTCCTCATGTAAGCTACCGACCGGCAATACGCAATAAAAGTGAAAAGGTCCAAATGACAACTACATTCTTTTTTGGAATTGAGAGCCTAAACAAAATTTTGAAGGATCTCCACCCAATTTTATCCTCTCACCCCATAACAAGAAATGTCTTTCCTGAAGCATCTACACTCACCTATCGTCAGGCATCCTCACTTGGAGATATCCTAACACACCGGCGATCTGATAGACCAGAACCAGCTCCAAGCAAAGGACTGCACCCATGTCAAAAGCGCCGCTGCAAAGTTTGCCCTATAGTTATTGAGGAGGAAGTTTTCACGTCTCCGAACAATCCCAACTCATACACGTGCAAAGGATCAGCAGAATGCCAGACACCTATGTTAGTGTATGAGTTGGTTTGTAAAGAGTGTCCTGCCTTTTACGTGGGGAAAGCAGAAACTCCACTCAACTTGAGGGTGAACAACCATCGAGCATCCGTGGTTCGGTCAGACGATGATCTCCCTGTAAGCCGACATGCCATTACGCATAATTCATCTTTTGATGATTGTTTTGGCATTAAACTCTTGAAAAAAATGAGGCCCAACGACAACAAGAGAATACTTCACCAGTCGGAAAAAGCCCATAGCAACGTGTTAGGTGCCTACGATCCTCCAGGACTGAATATTAGACGTTGAAGCAATATCCAAAGTTACAACAATCCTTGCCAACGTTGCAAACAGCCCAAATTAATCATTTTCTCTCTCGTAGTTTTGAAAAAGGCAGAAGCCGAAATATTAAAAATAGTTTTGTGTTGTAATTTTCTGTTATCTTTTCTTACCAAGTGATTTATATATATATCTTATATAGTATATATTCAAGTGATATATATATATATATATATATATATATATATATATATATATATAATTTAATATATATATAATTTTTATTTATTTTTTCAATCTTACAGGTAAGAAATATACAAAAAGGGGTAGGCAATTATTTCCTATAGTATGCTCTATACACTACTACATTCAATACACTCCTTCATCCATACTAACCAGCATTACTTGCCGGTATTTCCCCTCAATTATTTGTTGTTCTGAGAGCTGTGGGATCATCCCACATAACCAGCAACGCACCTATACATCTCAAGACCAATCTCTCAGATATACTAACCAGCATTACTTCTCTGTATAATCCCAAAATTATTACAAACATACACACACCATATATACATACTTACTAACCAGCAACACATTTATATCATAAATATATCATATATTCATAAATTTTTCCTAAATTCAAATTTCTTTCCTTTTTCTTCAGACAACCTTGTGTCCTAGAAGATAGGGTAGGGTACGGCGGGAAATGTGTCCCTGTTTATAGGACACGACGGAAAATGTGTCCTGCTTTACTGGACACAATGTGTGCAATTATGTGGGGCACAAATTAAGATGTGTCCTATCAATTATGACTCATAGGGATTGTGTTTGATTATGCTGGACTCATTTGGATTACCTTTGTGCTCAGGATTATTGAACACAATGTGTCTTGGTTCATTGGACACATTTATGATAATTAATTAATTAAATATTATAATAAATTTATTTATAATGTTGAGATATGTAGGAAATGTGGAAATTCGTCAAATTCTCTTGAAAGGCACATCATAAAAAGAAACGAATTTCAAATTCGGATTCAAAGACATAATTTACGTACTAGAACACATTTTGATGAATTTTAATGTATATCCCGGGGCTGTAGAGGGGCCTTATACAAAATGGTCGGATTCTTTTTTATACTATTCCGAAGCACCTATGTAAGCTGGGGCCTCCACATTTTGTATGTACCCTTCAAAAACTCTGCAAAAATGGCGTAAAGAACACAGCTTCTGAGAGCAAAATGGACTTCAAATTTGGACTCAGAGCTTCGAAAAATGTAGGGGTACCAAATTTGGTGAATTTTAGACAATTTCCAAAGGCATTTTGGCGAGATTTTTACAAAATTCATGAAATTTCGGATATCCCGCGAATGAAGCGTCTTAGCCCAAAACGGATTTCAAAATCGGATTCAGCGACTCAAAATACATACTATAATGCATTTTCGTCAAACTTCGTGTGAGTTTTGAGGGAGAATTTGCGAATTTAAGATAAAAAATTAATTATTAAAACAAAACGTTTTTCAAGAATGAAGCCCAGGTGGGTCCAGTAAGTGCCCGCTCGGCTTTTTTGGCAAATTCAGTTTCGTAAAATTTTTTTTTAATTTCCATCTTTTAGGTAGGTTATCTGCCTATATTATTGAATATTTCTAGTGCATTTTAACCACCATACAGGGGTCAATCAGTGGGTAGGGGGTGGGAGAAGACCTGAAATGTTTGATATTTTTAGTTGTTGCTTATGGAGCACCTACTTGTGATGGGGATATGAAATTTATTTTTTCCCATGTCAAATCGACCAAAGAAACGTAATATGAAGGGAATTTGGGAAATTTCATGAAATTGTGGTTTTTGTCATTTGCCGGTGAATGGAACGGCGTAGAACAAAACGGGTTTCAAATTCGGATTCAGCGCCTCAATTTACCTACTGGAATACATTCTGATGAATTTTAAAATATTTTCAGGGGCATTTTGGGGAAATTTTAATAAAATAAGAAATTTTAATAAGTCCTTATGACTGCGCCCAGCCGCCTCCACAGCCGCCTCCGTTTTCGCACTCTCCCAAACTGCCAGTAAATACAAAAATAGTGCCATAGGGGTTTTTTGGGGTGCTGAATCCGATTCTGATAGTTATTTTTGCGGCACATCCACGGGAAGTGCGTAAAACCGCCCCCAGCCGCCTCCACAGCGGCCCCCGGGGTAGGTACGCCGTGGCCGACCTGATTCAGAGGTGCCAGTCTGGGTGCTGAGTATATGTGCGAAATTTGGTCTCAATTCGACCAATATTAACGGAAATACACGGACCGTTGCTGGAGGTATGACGCTGTCATGCTATTAGTCAGCTTGTTCGTGCCCCTGCAATAAATTCGAAAAATGTACGCCTTCATCTAAGTGAACAGAATCAACACAGATAATAGATATATATATGTATGTAGATTTCTGACGGTTGGTATTGCGGCATGTTCATAGGAAGTCCTCATAACCGCCCCCAGCCGCCCCCGTTTTCCCACTCTCCAAAACTGCCAGTAAATACGAAAATAGTGCCATGGGGGTTTTTTGGGGTGCTGAATCCGATTCTGATAGTTATTTTCGCGGCACATCCACGGGAAGTGCGTAATACCGCCCCCAGCCGCCTCCACAGCCGCCCCCGGGGTAGGTACGCCGTGTCCGACCTGATTCGGAGGTGCCAGTCTGGGTGCTGAGTATATGTGCGAAATTTGGTCTCAATTCGACCAATATTAACGGAAATACACGGACCGTTGCTGGAGGTATGACGCTGTCATGCTATTAGTCAGCTTGTTCGTGCCCCTGCAATAAATTCGAAAAATGTACGCCTTCATCTAAGTGAACAGAATCAACACAGATAATAGATATATATATATGTATGTAGATTTCTGACGGTTGGTATTGCGTCATGTTCATAGGAAGTCCTCATAACCGCCCCCAGCCGCCCCCACTCGCGCCCCCGTTTTCCCACTCTCCCAAACTGCCAGTAAATACGAAAATAGTGCCATAGGGGTTTTTTGGGGTGCTGAATCCGATTCTGATAGTTATTTTTGCGGCACATTCACGGGAAGTGCGTAAAACCGCCCCCAGCCGCCCCCGGGGTAGGTACGCCGTGCCCGACATGATTCGGAGGTGCCAGTCTGGGTGCTGAGTATATGTGCGAAATCTGGACTCAATTCGACCAATATTAACGGAAATACACGGACCGTTGCTGGAGGTATGACGCTGTCATGCTATTAGTCAGCTTGTTCGTGCTCCGTCTGTTAAATATGCCAAAATTTCCCCTTCTCCAAAAGTGCCAGTAAATACGAAAATAGTACCATAGGGGTTTTTTGGGGTGCTGAATCCGATTCTGATAGTTATTTTTGCGGCACATCCACAGGAAGTGCGTTATACCGCCCCCAGCCGCCCCCGGGGTAGGTACACCGTGTCCGACCTGACTCGGAGGTGCCGGTCTGGGTGCTGAGTATATGTTTGAAATTTGGTCTCAATTCGACCAATATTAACGTATGACGCTATCATGCTATTAGTCCGCTTGTTCGTGCCCCACTGGTTAAATATGCCAAAATTTCCCCTTCTCCAAAACTGCCAGTAAATATGAAAATAGTGCCATAGGGGTTTTTTGGGGTGCTGAATCCGATTCTGATAGTTATTTTTGCGGCACATCCACGGGAAGTGCGTAAAACCGCCCCCAGCCGCCTCCACAGCCGCCCCCGAGGTAGGTACGCCGTGCCCGCCTTCATTCGGAGGTGCCAGTCTGGGTGCTGAGTGTATGTGTGAAATTTGGACGCAATTCGTCCAATATTAACGGAATTATGGACCGTTGCTGAAAACCGTTGCTAACTTCACCGAGCTGAAATTTGGGAAGTTATAGCATGAGATGGAGACCTGTACTACATAGTCAGGGGGGGGGGGGGGGGGGCTCGGTTGGAGGGTCATTAAGTCTGGCATAGTTGCATCCAGGAACCATATTCCTACCCCTTCCCTATATTACTCCTAAGTACTACAGTGCAGGAGGTTCTAGCTTATAATAGTGCTTACAAACCATTTTTATTGTTCAACTAATATGCAGGAAGTAAACTACAATCTTATCCCCTCATTAAAATCTCTCTGGTTTCCAGTCTCAAAAGCTCTTCCTGGTGTTTGTAGCTGAGGAATCACCACTTATTTGAGCCCCTAAGTAAGTGTTGTCTTGATGTGACCTAACTTTGTAATATATATACTACCTACATTCACTGAACGCTTTAATTGAGAATTGTCCATCACCTGCTGCCTTACACCATTTAAATCTGTAAAGACTGAAACAATACGGTAAGTTGGAATTTTCCTGTTGGCACCACTGCGTTATTTTCCAATCATTGACCCCTCAAGGTGGGTTCAGGGCTCTTGAAGCTGGATTCATATGGACTGAAGGACGGAATGAACCTTGTAGGTCCAGTCTCTGTGGTGGACAGAATCATAACCTTCCTACTGAAATCCTCTCTGATTTGCAACCTCTACTTACGGTTATCAACATTTTTGTCCACTGCGCTTGCGCAGAGCGCGACAGAATGCGGAAACGGTATCCAAATTTCTACCGCTGTCCGCCTCTTCCAATAACATGGCGGCCACCTTCTTCAACTGTTGTCCCAACAGCCAATCAGATTGCGTTCTGTTCTTCCGCTTTCCGCACTCGTTCCTCTCCTTGTGAAACCAGCTTGAGACTGACTGAAAAATAGATATTTTAATCGGATTTCCGCTATTACGTCATCTGTCAGGAGCTATAGTTCTGTTAAAATCTTGTTTTATGGCTGTGGTCGATATGGTGAGTCCGTATTTTTACAATCCTCGAATCCTGGATTTCATGAGTTGTAAATATAATATTTCTGTTGCGCTTGTTTGTTAGAATGAAAATACTAAATAAAAAGTTCCATTCATGCAGCATGATCATATGAGCGATTTTTCGTAAATTACCATACTAGATTATGTTATATTGTTTTGAAAATTAAGGACTTCGAGGGAAGAGAAATTGTTAGTTACCAATTCTATGGAAAAAAAAAAAAAAAAAACTCGTTCTGAATAATATTCTGCGATTCAAAAAGAGGTTTTGGATTTTAAACTTTTTCGGAGTTTTAATAAATTTTTCAACAAATTTTAATGAAATTAAAGTACATTTTTCAGCATAATTTTGCACATAAATTTTTTAATGTTCTAATTTATAGTTACCTAATAAATTTTATTTGAGCATTATTCTGCTAAAAATATATATATCTATATATTTATAAATTTAAAACGACTTTTACCTTTTTTTTTTGCTATTTTTAGTGATTTTTTCGGCACACCATTGAAATTTTACCAATTTAATGAGCTCATAAAATTCTGGGCAACGAACTCATGGATTTTTTGGCGCAAGACTGGAATTTTGATCTCAATCCTAAGGAGTGTTATTGTCTGGAAGGACACACACATATAAGTACATATGAAAAAGCGTTAAACTCTAGGATTTGTTTCAGAGTGCCTCAAACGGATTTCAATGGAGAAAATTTTCGAAAATTTTGATTTTAAAAATTTCCGAGCCATTGCAATAGCTTCATTTTTTACGAAAATTCGCTGATTAATAAAACACTCAAATTGAACACGGTTTTATGCAGATGAGGCTGATTTGGGTTAAAAATACCTAAGAGTAGATACCTATCGATTTTGCGATCTCAATAACAATCTAAGTACCTACCTGTAGTGGATTTATATATGTTCTACTTGGTGTAGGTAGACCAAGTGGGACGTTGTGAAAAGTACCCGTATCTTGGTTATGCGGGTTAGTCCCTGCATTATTTCCGAAGGAAATGTGAGCGAAATTGTCAAGGACATTTTGCTGGGTGGTTGAAACTCGTGGTTCGTTCATTGTTAGGCCGCGAGGGGCGCCAGGTTCGGTTCGAGCTGTTTGGAAATGCGTATTCGGGTGCTGAACCGTTGTGTAATATTCCGGCCTTAGATTTACATCTGTAGGAAGGACGGAATGTGTTTGATTGAAGTACTGGAAAGTACCGTTTGGTCCGTGCGGTGTGTGCAGGAGAGGAGTGTGTTTAACACTCGGATCGACGGTGCGATCGTGAGATGAATATTTAGTATATTCATGGGTAGAACCGTAAGAACTACCTTCCGAGAGATTCTGAAAAGAATCCTCGATCCCTTGCGTGTGCACGGGAGTAGCTAACAAACTTTCTGAGGGTTTATTAGGTAAAGCTGCGATCTCGTCAAGAGGTGCGAGCTTTGGGCGTGGAGCTGGCCCGGGTAGTTTGTCACTACGTTTTGAGTGAGAATCGAGTTTCGGATAAGGAGCTGGAGCAGGGCCGACGCCTGTCCCCTCGCCAAGTTCTTTTCCCTCGAACCCGAGGAAATAAGATGGGCTTCGCTCCATCGAGATATCCGAGTGTGTTCACTCGATAGAAACAAATACCTTTCCGTTCGGATGAAGGATTTATGTAGAGGAGGGACTCGCTCGACAAAGCTCTATTCCAGCTTGATGTCGGGGTCCTCTCCGAGCCTTGATAAAGGCTTCCTTGGACGGTAAATTGGAGCGTATGAGCTGTGCAATTTCCCGGCGTACCCCTCGGGCAATCAAGAGCCGAAGGCTGCGAGATTCGGGTGATACGGCTCAGGCCTCCCTGCGGACGCGACGTTTTAGACGAAGTCTTAAACGTGCCGGGTGGGGCCCTGACTGGAGATCTACGTTGGGCAATGAGTAGTGCAATGACTAGACTCGTAGATGCCAAGAAGATCGAGAGAATCTGTGAGGAGGAGAAGATATGCCTTTCTGAGTCTTGAAATGCGTGTAGAAACTTCGTCGAGAGATGAGAAGAGTCGTCAGCGAGAGCAGAAGGTGGAATGAATACGGAAGGCTCCGTGCGGGGTATTTATAGGGAGGTGGCCGCCTCCTGCCGCCCCCTGGTTGGTTCGCTTAATTTCATTAGCTCGCCAGGTGTTCTCTTATTGGCTCGCATAGAGTTTTCTCAGAATCTGTGAATATGATAGCTGAGTGGTTTTGCCAGCCTTGCCCTTGCATTTTTTAGAGGTCGATTGATTATTTGCTTGGGCTGTTGTTTTCAAGACAACTTTTGTGAGTTGTCCTGACGAACCCTTCTCCTGCAGTGGGTGTTTGGCTTGTTGCTTATTTGTGAATATTTCGTTCGTGAGTGAATATTTCGTATATTCTCTCGGGCGAAATATGTTATTTTGCTGAGTTGTAACTCGACGTCTTTTATATGTGATTGTGTCGTGAGTACCTCTTTTTGGTAGCCCTGAAAAGGGTTGTTGCAATACTGTGGTGGAATTCACCACAGGCGCCCCCCCAAGACGTCGTGTTACTAACGACGACGTGCTCGGGGAAGAACTGGCAGGGAAACACGGAATTTTCCGTACGAGACCCTTGCCAGTTGGGGCGGAGGTTGCTGAGTAACCGGCCGTCCTCGCCTTGGAGTGGACCTCCGGCCCCGTCGGTTGCGACGGGCGTCGGGGTTTGGTCACCCCCGATCCGCACCTTGTCGACGGGTACCAGACCCGTGAGGGCTGGCCCCGCGGCCGCGGAGGGCTGGTTGCGGGAAGGGTAGGTCGGTGGTGGGCAGTTTGGCAGAGCGTGGTCACCCAACTCTCACCGAATTTGTTGGAGGGGACGCGCCCTCTGGCGGATTTTCGGAGATTTTCCTCCTGCTTTTCTGTATTAATTGAGTTTCGTGCCGCCGGTTCATTGTCATCCAGCGTATAAGCTGGTTTGATTTGCTGTTTGGGAACTTTTTTAAATTGTTCACCAATTTGCACTGTGACAGAGACTTTATCTCGTTTTATCACTTTGAAAGGCCCTGTGTATGGGCATTGCAATGTAGACAATTGAGTCGGCACTCTTATGTAGACGTATGAACATGTATCCAAGTTTTTGGGCATATTCACAGCGTATTTGGTGTTATTATGCTTTATATGGGTGGAGCGGAAAAATATTGGTTCAGAAATATTCGTTGATGTAACGAATATATCCCCTGGAAGGGGTACATCTATCCCGTAGACTTTTTGGAAAGCCGTTGTTTCCGTCGCTGGGTCCACTGCTGTACGCATTGCTAGTAGTACTTTAGGTAGTGCGTCGAGCCAATTTTCGTTTTGAGCTTTGATCGCTTCTTTCAGTGATCTGTTTCTACGCTCCACCATGCCGTTTGTCGAAGGTTTGTATGGTAGTGTGTGGGTATGTTTTACCCCTAGACGCTCCATTATTGATTGAAACAGAGCTGATTCGAATTGGGCTCCTTGGTCGCTGGTAATGTATTTGGGAACTCCTTTGGAAGATACCCAAATTTTAATAAATGCGTCAGTTATAGAGGACGTCTCAATATTAGTTAGGGGGACAGCCTCCACCCAACCAGTTGCTCTGTCAACCATCATGAGAAGGTATTGTTTTCGTCCTTTTGCTAATGGTAATGGTCCGGTTATGTCTATGTGGACATGAGAGAATTTCGTGGCCGTTTCGAATTCTGTGTACGGTAGTTTAACTGAGCGTGTGATTTTGGCTCGTTGGCAAGTCTCACATGCTCTTACCCAGTTTGAGACGTCCGTGCGGAGTCCGTGCCAGAAATATCTCTGTTTTACTTTGTACACTGTTGAGTGTATTCCCGGATGACCCAAATTGTGAATTTGTCCGATTATCTCATGTCTTAATTCGTTCGGAATGTATGGTCTAGGGTGTCCTAAGTCTAGGTTACACCAAAGTTCTCCTTGCGTAAACTCCACTTTGGTGAGTTTGTGCATGTCTTCCGGCCTGGGAGGAGCTTTTTCCTGTGCTTCTAGTATGTGAAGCAAGAGGTTACACTCCACTGCGGCCGTAACTTTCGAAATCTCGGCTTCCGCCGGACCCTCGTCCGTTTGGGTTGAAATTGATTTAGTTTGTATTTCAACCGGGTCGAAGGGTCTGGAGAGTGCGTCTGCCACAACGTTTTGGTCTCCAGGTATGTGACGAATATCACTTGTCATCTGTGATATGTAGGTCAGCCATCTAAGCCTCATTTTTGAAAAATGGGCATTTTTTTTAAGCATTGTGCCTAGAAGTGGCTTATGGTCAGAGCATAAATGGAAAGAGCGTCCGTCCAAGTCGTTGTGCCAATGTAGACAAGCTTGGTATGCCGCGAACATCTCCTTGTCAAAAGAGGCTTTGTTTTTCCACTGTTCCGGGATTTCTTTGCTAAAAAAACCCAGTGGTTGATATGTTTTGGAGCCGTCTTTGTTGGATATTTCCTGCTCTAGTGCTGCTCCGATGTGAGTGTCGGACGCGTCGCACACTATCCTCCACTCTGCTGTAGGGTGAGGATGGGCTATGTTTTTTAGCGTAGCTTTGATCATAGCTTGTTTTAGGTTGTTGAACGCTTGGTCTCTTTCTGTAGTCCATTCAATCGGAGTTTTGTCGTTCTTCTTGTTCGACTGAATGGCATTGTAGAGAGGTTGAGCCATGTGAGCGAATTTTTGTGAACAGGCTCTGTAAAACCCGCACATTCCCAAAAACCTGCGTAAGCTACGTACGTCGATTGGCCGGGGAAACTGCTCAATGGCTTCGATTTTGTCTTTTTTAGGAGTTATCCCTTGTTCAGAGATAGTAAAGCCCAGGAAATCGACGGAGGGTTTGGCGAAAACGCACTTGTCGAACCCTACACGGAGCCCATGTTCTCCTAATTTGTCAAAAATTTTCGTGAGGTGTGCCAAATGTTCTTTGTAAGATTTGGACGCCACCAAAATATCGTCTAGATAGACGAATGCAAATTCAAATTTTCGCATTACACTGTCCATGTAGCGTTGCCAGGTTTGTGCAGCGCCGGCCAACCCCATGCTCATCTTTTTGAACTCATGTAGGCCAAAAGGGGTGATAATGGCTGTTTTGTGAGCGTCGTCGGGGTGCATGGGGATGTGATAGTAAGCCGACTTCAAATCTATAGTGGAATAGATTTTTGTTCCGTGTAAGTTGGCTTGAAATGAGCGAATGTGAGGCGGAGGGTAGGCGTCTTTCTTCGTTTTCGCGTTCAGGAAACGGTAGTCGCCGGTGATCCTCCATGACCCGTCTTTTTTTGGCACACAGTGTAACGGGGACGCCCATTCGGAATCTGATGGTGCAATTATGCCATCGGAGAGCATTTTGTCAAACGTGCTCTTCACCTGGGCTCTCTTTTCCCCTGCCATGGGTCTTGCTCGAAAGTGTACAGGAGTACCCTCCGTAGTTATACGGTGGTATACCCCGTTGTCTTTCCATTTTCCTTGGAGCTTGTCCATACGTTGTTTATAATTCTCGATTATTTCGAGTATTTTTTTGTCTTTGACGAGTGGGGTGCTCTCTGTGTCGGAGCATTCGTCCCGGTGAGGAATTGCTGCTTCAATTTGCTCGTCCGTGAATTTCTCTTGCATGACGGCTGCTAAATTTTCATCAGCGTAGCTCTTCATTGTTTTAGTGTAAATATATTTATATTTCACTCTGATTCCGATGTCCCATGTTTCAAGGAATGGAATACCTAGAATGGCTAGGTCTACTTTTGTGATCATGAAATCGGTTGGCATGTCGCCGAGACCGATGTTAATTGTGGTTTCTGCTCGTCCCAATGTTTCAATTGGGGCGCCGTTTGCTGCCGTAAGCTTGATATTTGTTTTAGAAATATCCAAGCCCAGTTTTTTCGTGACTGTGTGGGGGAGAATGTTAACTTCAGCCCCTGTGTCAATGAGAAATTCCGTGCCGTGAATGTGACACTTGAAAAAGAGCCGTTTGAAGTTTTTAGACTGCCGGCGTATAGGCTCTGCTACGCTGGCAGTTACTCGTTTTCCGAGTCCTCATTATCTGAGGTCGGAACGATACTTTTGTGTACCGGTTCCGGTGTAGTTTCCTTGGAAACTTTTTTCTCTTGAGGCTGGCTTATAGCTGCAGCCTTTTTAGGTTGTTTGGAGACCGGTGTTTTCCATCCACAGTGTTGGGGATCTGCACACTTACGTGTCTCCTTGCCGAACTTAGCGTGGTTTCGGCAGATATATATTAATTTGTTTGGCCCAGGAGTCTTGTTCTCAGTGGGCTGAGAGACTGCCTTCTTGGGGCTAGAGGTTTTCATTTGAGTCTTGGCCTCGACTTCTCTGATATTTCGAGAAGGAGCTGTATTGCGATATGCGTGTAGGGTATCAGCCATGTCGAGCCGGGCGTTTGTGCCCACTTGAGCTGCGACTAGGCCCCTAGCATCGTTGGGTAGGGTCTCGATCCACTTTTGTGTGATCAGTGCTTCCGAAAAGTACCCAACTGCTTTGGCGTACATCTCGTGGTACGTCGTGCTAGGTTTTTTAGCGAGAGATTGGGGGTCTTCTAGTGAGAGCAATCTATCTTGTAGAGATAGCCCATATTCTCTCGTTAGGCGTTTCTTTGCCTCTTCATATGGTGCGTGGGGAGCCGTGAGATAGGCTGAGTCGATAGCCTCTCTCATCTTCTCAGGAACCCACTTATATATGGCAGAAAAACACTCATTTTGTGTTCTAAAGTTTTTTCGGATGCAGTATTGATCGAATTCTGCGAGAGCACGATCAATATTTTTCTCCTGGAAGATTGGCTTCTGATAGTCGCCTAACTCTTCCAAAAGTGTTTTAAAACCGCTCTGAGGAGAGGGTTGGAGCGTCAGATTCGGGGCGTAAAGGCCGGGAGGAGGCCGTATGCCCGCTGTGGTTCCCTGAAATCCACTATCTACATAAGAGGGAAAAACTTGCTCCGTGTTAAGCCTGTTCAAAGGCGGGGTCACCATTTGTAGTGGATTTATATATGTTCTACTTGGTGTAGGTAGACCAAGTGGGACGTTGTGAAAAGTACCCGTATCTTGGTTATGCGGGTTAGTCCCTGCATTATTTCCGAAGGAAATGTGAGCGAAATTGTCAAGGACATTTTGCTGGGTGGTTGAAACTCGTGGTTCGTTCATTGTTAGGCCGCGAGGGGCGCCAGGTTCGGTTCGAGCTGTTTGGAAATGCGTATTCGGGTGCTGAACCGTTGTGTAATATTCCGGCCTTAGATTTACATCTGTAGGAAGGACGGAATGTGTTTGATTGAAGTACTGGAAAGTACCGTTTGGTCCGTGCGGTGTGTGCAGGAGAGGAGTGTGTTTAACACTCGGATCGACGGTGCGATCGTGAGATGAATATTTAGTATATTCATGGGTAGAACCGTAAGAACTACCTTCCGAGAGAGTCTGAAAAGAATCTTCGATCCCTTGCGTGTGCACGGGAGTAGCTAACAAACTTTCTGAGGGTTTATTAGGTAAAGCTGCGATCTCGTCAAGAGGTGCGAGCTTTGGGCGTGGAGCTGGCCCGGGTAGTTTGTCACTACGTTTTGAGTGAGAATCGAGTTTCGGATAAGGAGCTGGAGCAGGGCCGACGCCTGTCCCCTCGCCAAGTTCTTTTCCCTCGAACCCGAGGAAATAAGATGGGCTTCGCTCCATCGAGATATCCGAGTGTGTTCACTCGGTAGAAACAAATACCTTTCCGTTCGGATGAAGGATTTATGTAGAGGAGGGACTCGCTCGACAAAGCTCTATTCCAGCTTGATGTCGGGGTCCTCTCCGAGCCTTGATAAAGGCTTCTTGGATGGTAAATTGGAGCGTATGAGCTGTGCAATTTCCCGGCGTACCCCTCGGGCAATCAAGAGCCGAAGGCTGCGAGATTCGGGTGATACGGCTCAGGCCTCCCTGCGGACGCGACGTTTTAGACGAAGTCTTAAACGTGCCGGGTGGGGCCCTGACTGGAGATCTACGTTGGGCAATGAGTAGTGCAATGACTAGACTCGTAGATGCCAAGAAGATCGAGAGAATCTGTGAGGAGGAGAAGATATGCCTTTCTGAGTCTTGAAATGCGTGTAGAAACTTCGTCGAGAGGTGAGAAGAGTCGTCAGCGAGAGCAGAAGGTGGAATCAATACGGAGGGCTCCGTGCGGGGTATTTATAGGGAGGTGGCCGCCTCCTGCCGCCCCCTGGTTGGTCCGCTTAATTTCATTAGTTCACCATGTGTTTCCTTATTGGCTCGCATAGTGTTTTCTCAGAATCTGTGAATATGATAGCTGAGTTGGTTTGCCAGCCTCGCCCTTGCATTTTGTAGAGGTCGATTGATTATTTGCTTGGGCTGTTGTTTTCAAGACAACTTTTGTGAGTTGTCCTGACGAACCCTTCTCCTGCAGTGGGTGTTTGGCTTGTTGCTTATTTGTGAATATTTCGTTCGTGAGTGAATATTTCGTATATTCTCTCGGGCGAAATATGTTATTTTGCTGAGTTGTAACTCGACGTCTTTTATATGTGATTGTGTCGTGAGTACCTCTTTTTGGTAGCCCTGAAAAGGGTTGTTGCAATACTGTGGTGGAATTCACCACACTACCTTCCTAATGATCCTATTCCATTTATGTTTTGAGACATTTTTTGATAATAGACTGTCAGTTTCCTGCTCTTCGAGTAAGTAAGTAGGTATTTGAGAAGAGAACACTTTTGCAAAACGAAGATGAAGTATAGAAATACGCCTTCTTGTCCTTACGAAATAGACTGATTGCCTACGTTACGTAAATATTTATTCTTATGGTATATCAATGCATAAATGATTTGTAATGCGCCAAGCTACACAGATTTTCGGATAGAAATATAATGTGATCTTGGGATAAGCAATTGATTAAAGGACCGAATAATTAACCAACAGTCTCATTTCAAAACGACGTCGCCTTTGCAGTTTTAATGTCGATACCTACATAAATAACAATCTCTTGTGTATAAATTTGGGAGGGAATAGGTCTGTTTGGGAATCGCAATGGAAATAGAAGATCCCAACAATGATAACCCAAGCGGATGGTTGTGAACGGTCTGCCACAATTCCGCACTCCCCTCCACTACTTCCAACCACAGACAAATTGCCGCATTTCCACAATTCCAGATGGATGTGAACCCACCTTCATGAATACCATTAGGTTTCCATGTGGCAATTAAGGTTCATTGGCCTGACCCAATTAACAACTTAAATCCAAGTTTCCTATAAAACTATTCTCGGTATTTTTCTCACAACTTACACCAAATGGTCCTAATCCAATTATTTAAGATCTAGTACATTTGTAAAATATATAAGTATTCTCAATTAAGAAAAGTCCTACAGCATTTAAGCCCTCAAGTCCCACTAGGACTTACCACTTGTCTGTGATTTTCGTCCTCCCGTGGAAAGTCGCCATCTGTTATTGTTTTACATAATTACTGGACATGAAAAAACAGTTTATACCTCTTTTATTCACTACTAAAGTGAGCTGCCATGCAGCTGCTCCTCACCCGAGAGAGATACAGACGTCCCTCAATGGTCTGCACCCAGATGCGACCTACGAGAGCACTTATGTGACCTTTTGTGGGGTCTGAACCAGTTCGAATCGGAGGAACAGGCGGGATTTTCGCCCCTAGTCATGGGCATAATCTTCTTGGGAATTGATTGAGGGGTCCCACGTCGACTATTTCCAAACCTGTTATCCCGAAAAGGATGAATAGGTGGAATGTCAAGGCTTCTTGATGAAGATACAGCTGTTCAAACCATAGGCCGGGGTCCCACATCCGCACGAGATTTAGAGAGGATCAATTATAAAATGTTCGAACAACCCCCAAGCTCCTTTGGCCAAAAAAGGGGTGCCTAAGCGCAAGGGTCACTCCATGACGGTACCTACAGGGAAACAGGAACCATCCTGCGGGTTCTTTTTCCACACACGCCGCGTTCAAGGACAACAGGAGGAACCACAAAGGACGTCCTGGCCAGGTCAGGAAATTTCGCAGACAATAAAGCCACAATTCAGTGAATCTAGTATTATACTTAACTCATTTCCTCTCTCCCTATGCTGGGAGATTAGCCAAATTTTGCATGCTTGATCATGTCACTATCTTGGATTTGGGGGTAAAAGTTGCCTTTTGCCCAGGATCCTCCATTGGCAGTACCATTGTCTCAAACTGCTCTATCTCCTGTGAGAAAATCTCGTAGAAGGACCATAGTAAAGGATTTATTGCAAAAAGGGGTAGGTACTGGAAGTCTTGCCTAATAATTCTCTGTGCCTTATATCGCCTATCTTCTTAATGCCTAAGAAATCAGGGTAAATATGACTGATTAATAATTTACGTAAGTTAAATATATTTCAAAATTTATTGCACATTAAAATGGACGATTATTGTTCGGTATTGTCCTGTCTAACCAAAGGAGATTTGGGGGCCAGTTTAGACCTTAGGGATGCTTATTTGATCGTCCGCATTGTGCCGGAACATAGGAAGTATCTAGCTTTAACTCTAGGTAGTACAACTTACGTTTTCACGGCACTACCTATGGGGATAGCATTGACGCCTTTTGTTTTCCACAAATTGCTTGCCCGGTGATGGCAAAATTGAGAAGTCAGCAGGTTAACACTATTAGCTATTTAGATGACAGCTTATTTTTAGCCCCTTCCTCTCTAACGCTAAATTCTTAGTGGAGAGAACACTAAAACTCAAACCCTTATCCATACGGATGCTATTAAGAACTATCGGGTTTCTAGTATCATGTTCACCGCCTGTACTGTACAGTCCACTGCATTTACGTCATTTGGAAAGGGTGAAAGTGGAAGCCCTTTAGCGCTCAGCAGGTGACTTTCGTGCCTACTGCGTTCTTTCTAATCAAGCCAAATCAGACTTGCATTGGTGTCTGTGAGTGATACAGAATGGACCCAATCTTATCCTTCATGACCATTATGATACTTCTATCTGGACGGATAGTTAGGACTCGGGATGGGGTGGCTTTCAACAAAGAGAGCCAAAGGGCTGGTGGGGTCCCCCACAGAGGGAGTTGCATATTAACAAGAACGAATTAAATGCTGTCTGGGAAGTACAAGTTCATTTTGCAAGTGATTAGCCCTCTCATAGGATACTTCTACGGGTAGACAACATGGCAGCAGTGGCTTTGATCAATAAAATGGGCTCAGTTTCGCTTCCTCACCTACAAGAGGTAGTGGAACGAATTTGGAATTTTTGCAAGGATCGAAAATTGTGGATACATCTGATAACGTAGAATCCAATACACTATCCGGACTTGACCCCGACCTCAGCCAAATGGGAATTTAATCAAGGCATTTATGATCATATTGTCAGAACGTTGGTAGCCCCCTCCATAGATCATTTTGAATTAGCACTCGCAGTAGCTTTTTCTCTTTCTGGCCGGAGGAGTGTTCGTCTGGGGTAGATGCGTTCACCCACTCCTGGGAGGATGAATTTCTCTTTGCATTCCCGTCTCCAGTATTAATGCCGAGGGTATTGAGGAAAATAAAGACGGATAATGCGAGAGGCATCGTAGTTACACCAGATTGGCCTAGGCAATCATGGTATTCTGTGTTCATGTACCTGATAGATTCAGAAGTACTGACGTTCGGTCAATCTAATGACCTACTTTCTGATCTATCCAGGTCAAGAAGTCTCAGATTGTTGAACCAAATGCAAATAATGGTAACCATCTTATCAGGGAGGCAAAGCTGAAATGGGGGATTACTTCCGAAGTGGCGGACAAGCTGACAAAATCCTTGGCCCCATCAACAATTAGGCAATATCAGTCGTCTTTCAATTTATGGACCCCCTTCCGTGCAGAACAAGGTTGAGACCCTACAGAGGTGACAGTTCACAGAACTCTGCAGTTCTTTGGGAATTTACTGAAATCTTTAAACCAATTTTCTATTTCATTTAATATTCATAGGACACCCCTCTCTTTAATTTCACAATACGAATTAGGGTACAGATCCTTCAATTGAAAGATACCTAACGACTAAGGCCTCCGGTAGCCAAATATGAAAATACCTGGGATCCTGATATAGTATCACAATACCTAGTTACTTCAAATGCACAGCTGACAGTTCCACGCCCTTTTTTGCTTCAAACTTATCGGTGATGCTTTTGCTGGTATCTAGCCAACATCCACAATCAATTTTGGCCATCCGCAGGTCCAATATAATTTTTGAACTGAATGGAGTGAAATTTTTTATTCCGGCTTTACTGAAGACTTCTCGGCCGAAGGCCCCATCTTTTTTTCTTCTGGGTTTTCCCTTGGAACCAAAACTATGCCTCGCATCCTTGCTGTGACAATATCTGAACGCCACAGCGAATTTAGAGCATAGGACAGTTTATTTTTATCCACCCGCCCTTCATTTCGTCCAGTGACGAGAGCAACCTTAAGACAACAATCTGCGACCCTGCAGGCTGCAGGAATAGACATAGCCCAATTCTCAGCTTACTCAACTTGCCATGCGACGGTTTTTGCAGCGGCTAGGAAGGGAATTTAAATGCCTATAATATTCAAAGTGGGAGAATGGAGCCCTAATTCAGCTATGTTTGCAAACATTTATAATCGACCCATGGGGGGTCAAGGATTATTCGTTTCTGCACTTCTGCAAGACACGATGAGGTCCGGGGAAGGAGTAGCAGAAAGATCGCAAACCCCCTCATAAATTTCTCCTCTCCTTACCTTAAAAAAAACCCCCCTTCACACTCTTTTACCCTTTTAGGTCGACTGGCAAGAGTACCCGACTGATTCCATGAGAAGGGGGGGGGGAGGACTCACAGCTGGCATAGGTGGATGATTCACGGGTCCCCTACACACAGTGTGTACCACGAGTAGTAAAAAATCTCGTTCCTTTCGTTTCGAGTTTCATAGTGAGTCGAATGCAGTCACTTGAGTAGGTGCCTCTACCACCTCTTCCTTCAGGCAGGTGAATGGAGTCTTTGAACAAGCTGTGACAGTAAACAGTCTTCTACGAAGACTTTACTATAATTAAGAACTCCACTTACCAACAGGAAAGTTTGAGGTCATAGTAGAAGACCATTTAGTGCCCACCCGGGCTGGAGCTTTTCTTATTCCCACCCATTCATTCACCAGCAATTTCATGGTCTTAGAAATTAAGTGGGGAGGCGCCCTCAAGATGGCAGAGGCCGAGGGGACAGAGGGTGGCCAACAGAGGAGAGCGAATGTTCCATTTTTATTTGAAAAATCACGCTTTCACGGGTTTTTTCAAATCTTTTCTTTGAAAGCCCACCACAACATCCCTGTACACACACAGATAGCTGTGTCAGTAAACAGTCTTCTACTACGACCTACTATAATTCTACTCAAACTTTCCCATAGGTAAGTTGAGTTCTCAATAATAATGTGGATACACTATCAAATGCATCTCTAAGTTACAATGAATCCACGTGCGAGGAAGACAGAAGCATTCTGAGGGCGATAGCATCCACTGCAATTTGGATGCCAAGCGGATCCAACCATTTTCAGATCGCCTTTGTGGATCCAACAGGGTGTCCATCCTAATTCCACATAACGCGCCTCAAGAATGGAGGAAGGATCAGTGAGGAACTGACAAATTTTGTCGATTAATTTTGCCCCGAAATTACCCAAGACATTCTGTCATGGAAGATTCGAGAACTAGCTAAGGTTCTAGCCATAGATAGGGACAGTTGGTGAGCAATTTCATCGTGAACCTCTAGATGGAGCCAAAGGAAACCAGTCAATTAACAATAACTCCGAATTTCCAATGTAATAGTAATCATCATTGATAATCAGCTAATACGGAGCTTTCAAGTTCCTACATTTTTTCCATTTTCCAATGGTTTATCAGAGACGTTTTGGTTCTAATACGTTTACCACAGTTGCCTAGGTGAATCAAATTTTTTCATCATTTATCGTATCAGTATTTACCCGATTTAGTCCAAAATTCAATGATGCTAGAAGGACCCTAACGATGGTATCTTCTCTGTTATGTCCCAGCACACAAAACCCAGAGACGCGATTTGGCACTGGCCATAACCTAGTTTGACCCCTGATACTGACTCAAAGCTAACCCCAGTGATGTCCATATGGTCACTATAGCAAGGGAATGATAAGATGTTGCTGTCGTGGAGGGGCAACATCACCAATAATGGTCCCAATATTTACTATACCTAACCAAACAGAAACGGATGGTTGAGTTCAGGCGATGCAGTGACATTTTTGGGCTGTACATGGACACACTATTATAGTATGGTCTTTGTAGAAGACTATTTACTTATGCAGCTGAGGTGTTACACACAGCGCACGGTGACTTTTACGAGAAAATTTTGGAAAAAAAAAAATGCAAGAACGCTTATTTCGAAATGAAACTTTAGTTTCGCTCACTCGTGTTGGCTGCCCTTCGCTCCGCCCCGCTCTGCCATGTTGGAGCCCGGTATCCTTAGTTTTTATGTTCATTGCGCTTGTTCATATTGTTCTATCTTTTTCTCTCTCTAATAATCAATATTTTTGCAATTTATCTGTATTTAGGTCCTGTTTTGACTCTAGTGCATCCCGTTCGGTTCTCGATAGTGTCCAACATAGGTTCTCATGGATCCGGGCTGGAAAAAGTCCAGACGTCGGGTGAGGCGACATTTTCTGTTAATCAGTTCTTGGGGGTTTCTAAGATGTACCGACCTCGAGCTCTCTGAGGGGAAATTCGAGTGATAGGGCGCACAAGCGGATGAATCAATCCATCTACAACAGGGTCAGGACACCTAACCCTAACCTCGTCAAATTCTGTGATTCTGACAAGGGATAGGCCAAGGCGGAAAAAAAAGGTTTGAGGTGATATTGTTAAGAGTGAACAAGAGACCAAAGCGAGGATTGTGAAAAGCCCGCTACAAATCTTCCGGGTCATCCTCATCTTCAACCTTGATGTTGGGGTCCTCTTCCCCCGTTTGTTCTAGTTTTTTTGGCTTTGATTTTAGAACTTCCATGTACTACTTGCTCATTTGCGCAGCACATATTCTTCATTGTCACATCATCCGTTCATAACAGCTCAATTTGACTCTCAATTGAGCGCCATTTACTCCCAACCACTTATTGGGCTTCACAGTGCCTCCCTCCTCCTTCTTATTGGGTTTTCTTTCCTAATCACAGGTGAATGGTATCTCCAAATGTGCTCCATACGTAAACGGTCTTATACGAAGACTGTCTATAATTACTAACTCAACTTACCATTGGCAAAGATTGAGAACAATATAGTAGTTCGTGGAGAAGAAGACTGTATACTCGTAGTGCCCACCATAGGTTGTCGCCTTTTTATATACCACCCAGCCATTCACCTACGCCACTCAACAACAGTGGTTTTTTTCGTATTTTGGTTTATTATTTCCAATAATAAGCCTATGTGATCGTGTAGCAAAAAATTTTTATAACCCCCCCATCAAACTTTGTCACTTTACGTTTCAAGGTACGTAGAATCCAAATTTGAAATGTCCGTCCGCCGTTCGGGCCATAAAAGGCCTAAGAATTGACTTAAAAAACCCGTTCTTTCGCACATAGACTCCATTTGGGGTCTAGTTGGTCCTAACGTTTAACCATCCCGATCGCTTTACTCGCATAGATGCTATGGGCCAAAAACGGGCGAAAAAGTGTCTTTTTCTACGCGCGCACGCCTGGCACGCTTGGCAGGGGGTCACGGTGGGCGGTGAGGGGGGGGGGTGTGGAGTGAGAGGAGGCGCCGGCGCTGCGGCACCTTGTGGCGTTCCTTTGAGGCATGAATATATGTTTTTTTCAAGGTCATATTTGTGTGTTAATACCAAAGCTTTTCCTACGCATATTTAATAACATATCCTCTCGACTTTTCGTACGTACTTAGATAATGATATTATTAAGGCAATAACTATTTGAATAGATAGGTGCTCAAATCGAGAAATATAAACATGCGTATATAATTATAGAAGTATAGGTTGTGGCAACTAGAAATAGGACATGCTGAGGAGTCTGGACGTACGCTAGCCAACTAAAACTATGATCTTACTCAATTGGAAAAATAATAAACCTTTGTGAAATAATTTGCAGCGTTTTTCTCTAAAAAGTCACCGTACACTGTGTGTAACATGTCAGCAGCACAAGTAAACAGCCTTCACCTCGACCTACTATAATATTGTACTCAATCTTTCCCAAAGGTGAGACAGAAATTATAACCTAGTTAAGTGGAGGTTGGTTTTGGAGAACCCAATTGGTTTTGAACTGGTTTATACTGTTGGATACCCAGCACAGCTGATAACAGAGGCAAAATAACAATGGCAAATCAACTCAAGTGTACATACACATGCTCCAGTTAAGGCGCAACTGAATATACTGAAGGCATGCCTCGATAGATGAGAAAACAAACTAAAACTCACACTTACAAAAATGTCTTTTTATTCAAATTATAATAGAATAAAAAAATTTCCCATCAACCAAACAACAGTCAAAAAAATCTACAATAAAATGAAAACAACACAACAATAACATTACAACGTAACTGATAGGATATTATCTACCCGAATTATCAATGAAAAACAAAGCCATTCATTCAAAATGAATCTCCCCATGAGGGAAAGACTTTGTTTTAAAACAGCTTTTCTGATATGCTAGCATTCTTAGGTTAATTTGAGGGAGAATAAACTCTCAAATAAATAAAAATTCAGTGAGTGGATTCTTTAAAAAAATGAAATAAAAACGAAGAAAGAAAGGAAATAATAATAACATAAAACCTACAAATGATTATTTTAAGACCATAACTACAAAGCAACAAGAAAAATAGAGCCACTATTAAAAAAAGAAACACAGTCACATGCAAAGAATATACGTTGAGCATCACAAGAGATTAAACAGCTTGCGTTTAATATTATCATTTTACGTTTTGTTGTAAATTAATCTTAAAAGATGTGAAAAATTGCACGGATTAAATGAAAAATCTGTGGTAAATGAAAGTAGAGAATAATTAAATAAATATTTTAATACGATACATGTTTTGTTACCAAGTTTCTAGTGGGTATAATAATAATTGATAATGATGTAATTATGATGTGATTAATATTGTATATTATTATCCATCTGCCTTTTTTGCCATACAGGGTTTTCTATTGAAGTTACAACCACGTAAGAAAAATAAATGGGAAAACAACCACAGAAAACATTCCCGCTAACAAATATTATTTGTTTGTTTCCGTTTTCCTTCAAAATGAGTCTAGAGATTATTGTTATAGAAATAGACGCGTAACGGCAAGCTCTTACGAAGTTTATTCTTGTTCAAGCGTAATGACGAGAAGACCAACAGATGGCTCGTTTACCCACAGAGAGGCAGAACAAGTTGTTGTTGTTGTTGTCTAACGCCCAGCTTTTGATCAAATAACCTCAAGCACTGCCTGGTCCAGGCTAGTGAAGATTTATACCAGATTACTCTGCAAACCAGTCCAGTCGTATTGAATGGAAACCATGACTTATATCCATGATAGCCTAATTGATTAGGCAAGGTGAATATACCGGATCTAACGCCAAATCACAGTTGCAAATTATGGTTCATATGCTTAACTTCAAAAACTAAAATTAGTTATATACTGGGTAACCCTAGACTTGAACAAGATTAAACCTTTGCATAGTAAATTACTCAACACATGGAGAACACTTAGAAGGTTTGATATACAAATATATTCGTTTCATAACGTAGGTACTGGTTCATTATGTTTAGAACAATTTCACAAATAATAATTTCAATGGCATTTCCTTTCACTGTCAGAATTTTTGTTTTGTTCTTACATGGATAAGATAGGTACTTACATCTATACATGATAAACATTTAAATTTTATTGGCCCTTATTGCGTAAAATGATAGACCATTGTCTCATCTAGCAGTCGAACATTGTACGAAGAAAGAAACCTACTTACGTACAATTAGTTTGTGTACATTTTAAGGCAGCTGCATCTCCATAACAACGAAATAGGAATAAAGTTGTTCACTTTTTGGATTCACTATGAGACATTTAAATAATTATTAAAAGCGCGAGTATATATTTTATAAACAAGATTTAAATATAGTTTTTTGTAATTTTGAATTGCAGTACATATAAACGGCACAATATTCTGATCTATACGAGTGGTCCAGTCACGCATACCAGCCCTGAAAAAACCAGTATAGAAGGGAGATTGAAAAAACGTCATCGTTTCTAAACCTACATTTTAGAAAAGCCTGACAAAATTTTCAACTCGACCATCACCGATAATCTCAGCACGACTGTTTAATTTATCTATTCAAATTATCAAATAAACACGAAAGAGAAAAACTGAGCCAATATTCGAAAAGAGTGGGACAATTAGACTCGAGCCTCATCAGTCATTCAGTTTCAAAAAGAAGAGTCCAGAAATAATTACTAATCCGATATGATCAATAAAATTAACGTGAGACATTAAAAACATTACATACCTAGAAATATCGTATTAATGAATTGCAATAAAATATAATAAAATGAAGTATTAATTGAACATTTTCTAGTAAAATCAAATCAAGATTTTCTGGACAAAGCTGGAAAAAACTGAAAAGTGGGATTTTCTCAACTTTTTTGAACGGTTCATTGAAACATTATCGTCAGCTTCGTGGCTATCACCAGATTCTACATCCATTAACCACGGAAAATCAAAACAACTCAATGAACAATAAATAAGTAACTCTTGATAAGTTGATTTACGGAAGGAAATACGAAGTGAATGTATATGAGTAGGTGGAAATGCTCAAAACGAATGACAGCTTTTATCAAAGTTCTGATGTAATTAAAAAGAACCAAACGAAAGACATTAACAAGACCTGATCAAGTTAAACTGGTAATTAATGTCCCCACGTATAACTACAAAATCAAGCTGTATTGTACTCAATTAATTGGTCATCTGATATTGGAGTAGGTCAGAAAATAAGTTAAGTACCTACAATGCACAACCATTTTTCATAAACCTCAGTACATTCATTCGCACATACGCACACAGATTAATTTTAACTTCCTTCAAAGTCTCACCGGAACATTGCGCAAATAGCATTGGACCGCACACAAACGAGATTAGGTATCGATTCAGATTTTTTAATCATAACTTTGTTTAATGGCAGTTGTAATGCAACGAGTTTTTTTAAATTTGTATTCCAATTGCAGAGTTTAGAGTTTCTTAATTAGTGACAAAGAATTGAGGAGCTGACATGGAAATGCACTCGTCATAAAATCAAATTTCATAGGAACTCCCTCTGAACTCTTATAAGATCTGTTGGACATCATCTCTTCTCCATGCAAAGGTGTCAGGACTTGTCACAATGCGATCTAGCGACCGTCGCCAAAACTAAAATATTAACGGGAGGCCGTTGGGGTGACTGTTTACTTGCATTTCGACAAACAATTTTATTTTATTTTTACTTAAGTGCATTTTTATGTCAGCTCCTCAATTAACAATTATGAAGGAACCAAAATTTGAATCAATTTTCCGAGAGCAGTAGGTACCTAGGACAAAGACATACATGAATAGCATCATTACGAGAAAAACGTAGTAGGTACCTACATAAATTAATATTCCGATTGCAGTGGAATAAAATGAACTTGCTTTGAGAAACGATAAATTTGTAGGATGTAAGAGGTGAGGGTGGAAGGTAGTCAAGCCTACCACCACGAATCCTGGTAAAATTTTTCATTTAAAGCCATTTTTCCCTAAAGAAAGTAGACAGATACGCTGTTTTTTTTTTTTTTTTTCAAGAATAACTAATACACAGCATATATATCCACCAGATGATGCTCGTATATCTCGCAATAAACTTCAATTTAAGTAACGACACTGGAATAAATGGGCGGGAAGATTTTCCTCGACAAACAAATTGTCGGTAGGTAGGTACCTACTTATTTAAAAGACTTACGCGCAACGAAAGATAGAATTACCTGACTTCAAGTTTCGATTACTGAGCGGGTATTCTTTACAGGTTTTTCAGTAAATTCCCATTTCGAATGTTAAACTTTACCATCAAATTGCTGGGAGAAAACCTATTTTTAATGATATTGACAACACATCATCACAAAAACAAACATGCTCAGAGAAATGCCCGAGCGGCTCTAGCGCTAAGAGCAACGAATTCGGACGAAAACTGAGCAAAACTCATAAAGTACCTAAGAAAAAAAAAGCTTTGACAAATTTAAATCCTTTCTAAAGGAAATTAATCGTTCTAACTTCTTCGGAATATATATATTTTTTTAATATTATTTTTAAACGTTATATTAAAAAAATATTATCACATAATTGATATTTCACCATTATATATATGTACACACACACACATATATATTTATAATAAAGAAAAAGTTCGGTCAACGCGAACAACACCACATTTATAACCTCTTGTCTTTTCGGAGCTTTATAATTTTCTTATTCCTTTCCTTTTCTTTTTATACACATCTAGTTTAAGAAATGTAGAACTGCCAAGCTCTATTCTTTATTTTATTACATATTTCTGCACGAAACAAATGGTTTTTCAAAAAAGTAGGCTGTAAAGAAAGTACAAACAGTAAAAACGGAATTTTCCTTCAGATTTAGTTTTTTGGCACTAGCACATGATTAATTTTTTCCCGTTGGACGTTAATTAGGCTCTTACAGAAGCCCCCTAGTTCCGCAATATTCATTTGCTTAATTTTCCAGAGAGCTGAGATCATGTTAAGGGACGCCCCAGATTTGATTATAATATAATAATTATATTATTTAATATATATATTTTTCCTTCTTCTTTTTAAAAAGATTTAGTTATAAGAAAATAATCAATTTAATAGATTTGCTTACTTCTGTATTGCCGTTGTCACCTATCATTTTACTATCGATCACAAAGAATCAGAAAAAAAATGAGAGTATCATACAGAAGGACAAGAAAGGACGCATGTTTTCAGAAAATAACGCCCAGAGTATAACAAGGGAGATGACCTACAAGATTTCCAGGTATCTTAGGTTCAAAACTATCACGATTCAGAAGAGGTTTTGGAAAGAAATGAAGGGAAATTTCCTCAGGCATCTCAATCTTTACGAGTCTTTTTCTTGGGCTTCTTAGGGGCTTTAGCCTCTGTCCACGTATCTGAAAATGAAAAATCGAGCAATTAGTGTACCGTAAAGTGGGGTGACTTGGTACAACTTCGAACTTCAACAATTTGTAAATATGTCAAAAATCAACAATAAAGTGATAACTTTTGTTTTGAAACATGTTACACTACTTCTTCTACAGAACCCATCTTTTGAAATTGTTTTATTTGCACTCTTTGTATTTTTAATTTTTTTTAAAGTGCTAATTTCCAAGTGGGTGGGTGACTTGGAAACCCCATTCCAAACGCCTCAGTTTTCATTTGTACACACTCCAGGGGCGTCTTGGAACTCTGTTATGATTTTTTAAAAAGGTTGTAACAGAAATTTCATTAAAAAAAGTATTTTATTATAAAATCACAAAAACCATCAATTATCACAGAAGCTGGATAAAAAAAATTCAGGCTTCTTTAAATTCACGTACTTTAACACCTTTCACATTCAAATATTACTGCACAACCCCTCTGACGTGCATAGATGTTAATGGAAAACCCCACTCACATGCGATATCCAAATTTTTGCAGATGTAATTCTCTTCTTTTATTGATAAAATACATTGGCCCCCATGTTTTTTGGGGTTCAAATTACGCTCTTTGCGTGATAATGTGGATACAGCTATCCCATACAATATACTTTCATGTCTTAGCTTCATGTTCTTGTTTTTTTTTTTTAATCAGGAACTGCCTTTTGAAGTATTGCTTGGTCATAATCCATATACCCCCCCCCCCCCCCCCCCCCCCCCCCCAATTTCTTTTTGTATGTCCTCATAATGCCTGAAAACATTTTTTTAAACCAATTAGTAACCTAAGACTACACAAGATGCACTATATGGCTGAAAAATAATGAATCAGAATGTTAGGGTAACTTGGATCGGGGTTTCCAAGTCACCCCAACATATGGAGTTTTTTGTTTACAAAATTATGAAAAAACAACCATGCACGAACGGGGGGGGGGGGGGGGGGTGATGGCTTCGGCTTTTGAAAGTATGTATCTACACTAATCTGCCCTGAGTCTCGTCACCCTCGGACTGACGTTTAGTAACAAACGAACCTACGTTTGTTGTACTTCAAAAGTGCGGATATTACGATACAACATTCATAATTTAAAAAATCCTAGAAATACTTACTTTTATGAGCCCAACTTCATGCCACAAAATAGCCAAGAAACAGACAAAGAGAACCCGACCTCAAACAGCTGATAAATATTAATTCAGGACTGCCAACACACCAACAAAAAAATTTCGCCCAACTGATCCAAGTCACCCCACATTTCCAAGTCACCCCACTTGACGGTACCTAATAATCTCCAAATTTGATCCTGATTACATGAAGTTGTACCAGGTCGTTACTCATTGATACATATCTATTACTATTATACTAGCAGATTAGCCAGCCAAATGATCTCCGTCGTTGAATCTTATACCTATGCTTAGTGAACCAACAGCTGAGTAATCAACCCCCCCACCCCCCGTTATACAGGGTGATTCCCTCGCAGATGCAAAAAAAAACAAAACAAAAAATTTGGGTGAAACTGCGTCGAAAATGGAGTAAAAAGCCGCCAACTGCATATTTTTGTTTCAATCCGTTCTCGAGATATGATTTTTTTAAAGGTTTTTTTTTTTTTTTTTTTTTTTAGGAAAACCGTGTTTTTTTCCTTTTAAACTCAAATTTCTCCCCTTTACTTGATTTAATTTTAACTTTTGACCACATTTTCGGAATCAGCATTAAGTTTACTATAAGAATAGTGTACTTCAGTTCTTAAAAAGTACCATCCAAAGGCCCTCACGTCAGCTCAAACATTGACGATTTTGAAAAAAGAATATTTCTGAAAATCTTTAAAACTTTACTACTCTTCCAAAACGAATCCTGGAAACTGGCAAATCTCATGAAAACTGCTTCGTCTAATACTCTTTCCAACGGTATAATCAAGTTTACTTTTATTTTGTTATTTAGTGGAGAAAATTATGTTTTAATGTTAAAAAATGTGGGTTTTTCAATGAAATTGTTGGTTTTCTCGAAAGATGAACCTACGAGTATGGGGTCGGTTTCTATGTATTTTTTCACGCTGTATCGAATGGTAACATTTGTAGATCTCTCCAACTCCGTTATAACCGAGTTTTACACTTAAAATCGCAAATGTTTAGTTTGTTTGTTACGATTAAATGTATGTGTGTTATGGGGTAAAACTAGTTAATTAAAGTGTAATTTCCGATTAAAGTGTAACGGAGTTGGAGAGATCTACAAATGTTACCATTCGATACAGCGTGAAAAAATACATAGAAACCGACCCCATACTCGTAGGTTCATGGAGGGTCATCTTTCGAGAAAACCAACAATTTCATTGAAAAACCCACATTTTTTAACACTAAAACATTATTTTCTCCACTAAATAACAAAATAAAAGTAAAATTGATAATACCGTTCGAAAGAGTATTAGATGAAGCAGTTTTCATATTTGCCAGTTTTCAGGATTCTTTTTAAAAGAGTAGTAAAGTTTTTCAGAAATATTATTTTTTCAAAATCGTCAATGTTTGAGCTGATGTGAGGGTCTTAGGATGGTACTTTTTAAGAACCCAAGTACACTATTCTTATAGGAAATTTAATGCTGATACCGAAAATGAGGTTGAAAGTTAAAATTAAATGAGGCAAAGTGGAGAAATCCGAGTTTAAAATGAAAAAAACACTGTATTCCTGAAAAAACCTTTAAAAAATCATATCTCGAGTACGGATTGAGATAAAAATATGCGGTTGGCGGCATTTCACTCCATATTTGATGTAGTTTCACCCAAATTTTTTTTTGCATCCGCGAGGGAATCACCCTGTATAACTTACTGGGAAATATATTCCTAAGGACAGGTTGACTGCTTTGGGGTCCCCAGCTCCAGACAAGTGATTCATGATATTATCCTTAAGCACCTTTGGATAAAAAATGCAGGTGGCTTGAAGTCAGAAGCTATCAGGTTTGTTCAGACAGACACTTCTGAACCGTTCTACTCAAGCCACACCCCTTTTTGTGCGTTTGGACAGCATTGTAACTGGTCCTGGACAAACAGTTCGGTGAGACAGTCTGGGACTGTAACCCAACAGTTCTGGATTTTTTCCAGGACTGTAGGTCCCACACATGCGCACTTGATGTGACTGGCCCCCCTCTTCCTTCTTCTCCATTATCTTTCATCATCTGTTCTTTCCGACGATATTTTCTCTTGCATTTGCAATTTTGCATCGTTTGACTCCCAAATAGGCAACTTTTTTGGCGAGCGTGACTTTTTTTGCGTTTTTTGGCTTGCATTCATCTCAAAATCAGGATTTGCTCCGATGGAATGGTAGGGAGAGCTACGTATTATAAAGATGAACATGTGAAGCAGATGGGCATGATTCTACTATATAAAATATAGGTATTATGAAACAACTATAGGTACTCACCACCAAGTTCATCAAATGCCACATTGGAACCTTCAGCCATGGGTATTTCCATGATCACAGGAACAGTTTCTGAAATAAAAGATGACAATAAATAACCAAAACACGTAACAGAAATATGGGATCGTAATGGCCCAAGAATATTTGATACCTCAACAGAGAGAATTTATTTTCAAAGACAAGCACTTTGGCCATTTATGCCACCGAGACCAATTTAAACCTGTGAGTTTTCTTGAACGTAACATTTCTCTAGAGTCAAATATCAGCTGCCTTGGCTGATTTGGGGTCAGACAAACGACGAAGTGAAAAATGTAGACTACTGGCTCAGCAAGCTCGCTGGAAGAAGTTGCAGTCGAGTGAGGTCATTGTCACGGTGTGTTTTGACTCATTAGAAGTGAAAGATGCAACCAAGGAATGTGATGTTTATTGTTAATAGCTACAAGCTTGAGAAGAATTATTTAATATAAAAGTCTGGGTCCTACTGATCTTTGCCAATAGTAACAACCTAAAAATATTTGATACCTCGACAGAATTCGAACTCATACCTTTACTTTCATTGAGAGAGAAATTATTCTTAAAGACAAGCGCTTTAACCATCTACTCCACCGAGGTTAATTTATTCATATCTCTTCGACTACGGGAGTTTTCTTTTAACGAAACAGGATCACTACGAAGTTGAGTAAATTGGATTAAAAGATGGACAAATAGGGTGATATCAATTAACGTGTGAAATAATAATATCTATAAAACGTTTATTATGTCCAATAATAGTAGTTGCCTAAATTTGACACACATAAATGACAATATAAAATCGAGTTAACACATATAGTTTCATTTTAAGAACAAATAAATAAAAAGTTTCAGTCAAGCAGCATGATCGTAAGAGCGAAGTTTCGTAGATTATCGTATTATATTATGTTACTTAGTATTGAAATTTGAGCACTTTGAGTGCAAAGAAATTGATAACCATAAATTTTATGCCAAGTAATCTCATTCCAAATCATACTCTACGAATCAAGATTGTGGATGTTTAACAATTTTCCAGTTTTTTAAATAGATTTTTTTTTTTTTTTTTTTTTTTTTAAATGCATGAATATGCATTAGCCGTGACCTAACTACCGAAAAATGTCCCACGAGAGTGCGACGAAAGTAGCGCCAATAATTGTGATGATTTCCGCTTACAACCGAGTCGTTGCTAGGGATATGATACTTCGTCGTTTTTCATCCCACAAAATTCGTTGACCATTCGTTCGAAAGCTCTCGATTTATCCAACCATACTATATTAACTACTGCGAAGTGCGTGGCCAACAAGCTGAGTTATGAGCATGGTTATATGAATAATTGTTTACACACAGGTGATCATTCTCAATTATTGGTATTGTGAACATGATTGCAACCGCTTGTTAATTTCTGATGATTTCATTGAGCTGGTGTTTCGATTATGTGATTCATAGCAGGTGATCCGAATATTGTGAGAACGGTTAGATTTGTGAAGCGGTGGTTAAATTATTTTAATAGGTAATTTCTATACTTTACACTATAGGAAGCTGTAATTTCGTATGTAGCCTCTTTAGCCTCTTTCTATAATAAAGTGAATGTTTACTCGCGAGTTTCTATTAGGAGATCATCATCTCACAAGAGCTCAATCGTCGTGATCATTTCTATAATAAAGTGAATGTTTACTCGCGAGTTTCTATTAGGAGATCATCATATCACAAGAGCTCAATCGTTGTGATCATTTCTATAATAAAGTGAGAGCGAGGAGCTAAAAAATGATTCCATGTTTTAGGATTGATGGCAGAATGATAAACAGAGTTCAGAGGCCGATGGGGGGTCGGGTTCAGAGAATCGACGAGGAGTGAGTCGTGTACGGCTAAAGCATATTCATGTTTTTTAATTTTAGCCGTCAGGCTCAAAGGAACTGTGGCTTTTTTTTAAAGCAAATATTGATGAAATTTAAGTACATTTTTCACCATAATTTTGTGAATGCATTTTTAATATTCTGGTTCATCGTTGATAACATTTTTTTGACATTTTATGTCTTTACTATGGCACATAAATGAAAAAGCGTCACACGGGGAGCGTTACGCGGAGATTCCCTAATGATCCCACGATTCTGAGATTTGGTATGTGGGCCCTTGAGGGACTTCTGAACACAACTGACCAATCCCAGATCAGCTGAGTGGCTCCAGAATCCAGTTTTTTCCCTAATGATCCCACGATTCTGAGATTTGGTATGTGGGCCCTTGAGGGACTTCTGAAAACAACTGACCAATCCCAGATCAGCTGAGTGGCTCTAGAATCCAGTTTTTTCCCTAATGATCCCACGATACTGAGATTTGGTATGTAGGCCCTTGAGGGACTTCTGAACACAACTGCAATACGGGGTTTTATAGGAAGGGGAAAGGGGGCGCAAAGACATAAAATGTCTCTCTTGGTTGCGTATTTGTACGAAAGCTGTATCCAGTATGAGTTTCAAGTTTCACTTTATTTCAGGAGATAAAAAGGTTTATTTTACTACAATTCTGCTAAAAAGTTTACATTTAATGATTTTTGGCCGTTATCAACAATTTTTAGTGATTTTTTTTAAGCTCATTTTTTGAAATTTGACCAATTTAACGTACTCAAAGTGTTGGCCAACGAACTCGTCTTTTCGTTTGGAAAGCTTGATTTTTTGGCGCAAGAACGGAATTTATATCTCAATCCTAATGAGAGTTATCGTCTGAAAGGACACACACACACCCGCACGCTCACGCACATGAAAAATGTTAAACTCTAGGATTCGATTCAGAATGTCTCAAAACGGATTTCAATAAAGAAAATTTTCTAAAATTTCGATTTTAAAATTTTTGAAGCCATTGCAATAGTATAGTAGAAAATTCGCTAAAAAGAGTAATTGAGATAAAATAACTATACCATCAACAGGTTCAGGGGAAGGTTCCCTCTGTTTCTTCTTCTCCAGTCTAGGAGGTTTTGGTGGAGAAGATTCCACAGGTGGCTCAACAACAGCGACTGGTGGTGGAGGAGCCTGGGCCTTAACAGTTTTCTCAGCTTTAGGTGTGGCTACTTTTGGGGAAGCTGCAGGCTTCAGAGATGCTGCTGGTTCTGGAGGTGGAGGAGCCTGCTTCTTCTTGGCCTTTTGTTTTTTTGGTTTGTCTTCAGTTGACGCTTCCACTGTTTCCACAATAACAGTCTGCAACCTGGAACAAATAATGGGATAAAGGACTTGTGTTTGGGACCAGGGAGCTTTTCAGCTTTCTTCCTGATACAAATACAGGGTAGTCCAAGGGAACCTGACGGTTTTTAAATGAGTAGTACACATTTGTTTTTCAACATAAAAAATTTATTTTTTCATATTCTTACAGCCAGTACTATGCCATCTAAGGAATCAAACATTAAAAATAACATCTGTCATGTGGTGACCGTCTTGCTCGTAACATGTTGCAAGTCTGTTCATAAACTCTTGGTGAACGCGCTCCAATAAGGGTGTGTCAATCGCGTGGACTTGTGCTCGAATCGCTTCCTTCAGCTCGCCTAACGTTCTTGGTTTGTTTTCGTAGACACGAGATTTGAGGAAACCCCACAGAAAAAAGTCACAGGTTGTCAAATCAGGTGACCTCGGAGGCCAGGGCATGTCCCCAAACCATGAGATCAAGCGCTCTGGGAACATTTGGCGCAATTTGTCCATCGTTACTTTAGCTGTGTGAGGGGTTGCCCCATCTTGCTGGAACCAAATGCTTTCAGCAGGAAGTCGTAGTCTGCGTAACTCAGGTCTCAGGAAGATGTTTATCATCTCAACATAACGGGCTGCAGTCACAGTCACTGTGCTGCCATTTTCCTAGAAAAAAAAAAAAAAAAAACACCAATCACACTTTTGGACAATACTGCACACCAAACCGTCACTTTCGGACTGTGTAAGAGGTCATGAAGTTGGTGAGGGTTTTCACTGGCATAATAACGACAATTTTGCCAATTGACAAAACTGTTCAATTTGAAATGAGCTTCATCACTCATAAACAGTACAGCATCTTCGTTAACTTCAAGCATTGAGAGCATAGACAAACAAAAATCATTGCGTTGTGGAAAGTCAGTTGGTTTCAGCTGCTGGACAATTGCCAATTTGTATGGGTGGAATCTGAGGTCATGTTTGACAATAAGGCGAACTGTGGAACGACTTACTCTTAATGCTTGAGCTTGTTTTCTCACTGAGCAGCCTGGATTTGTTAGCAACGCCTGCCTCACCCTCTCCACACTTTCAGGGGTCCGGTCCGTGCCATGCGAGTAGGTCCTGGTGGCTTCTTTTTCATCACATTTCCAGTTGTTTGAAGGTCGTTGACCCACTTCAGAATCGTGTTACAGCTTGGGACAGCTCCATGACAAATATTAAATTCACGCCGAAAAAGTCTCTGCGTCGCCACCACTGATTCACCATTTTTTATAAAAGCTTCGGACGCGAACATGCGATGCCTCACACCCCACTCAGTCATGCACACTAAATGGCACATCCCCACGGTTCGAACGGGACCCTTCCTATGACCCCACTCCTACCTGCCGAGTAATACCCATTCGAAAAACGTCAGGTTCCCGTGGACCACCCCGTATATGCTGGGGTAGCTAAGGAGGGGTCTCAGGGCAAAACAGCCCAATAATCCTGATTATCTATCCTGTGTAACACTTCCTCCATGCTTTGCGAGTTTTACCAGTTTTTATGATGATACCCGTCCACAGCACAAACCATAAAAAGGAATTAGAGGAGAAGAACGATTATTGTGTTGCTGGTAGTTTAAACAAGAGTCAAGAAATAGAGCAGATAAACAAAAAAGGCCACTGTCAAAACTCAAGTTAAGTTATTATTCAAAGTCTGACTAGAAGACACACTTCGTGAGCAGAAAATAGATCACAACAACCAACTAACCAACTCAGGTATCAGTTGTTGACTGATTATGACATTGTAACTTTTTATTTTCATGGAAATGCTACACTGCTGGTTCCAAGATAGATAGGGGATCTGAACCTTCCTCTGGTGCTGGTGTGTTCATACCCAGCCTTCAAGTGGCAGATTCTCAGCCTTGACAAATATGCAACTGTATTTCAATCAGAAATATATGCTATCAATAAGTGCCTGGTCACCTTACAAAACCACAACACTTCTAACAAAAACATTCACATTTTTACTGATAGTCAGGCCAGCATCAAAACACTCCTGAACCGCCCACGACCTCAAAACTGGTCTGGGAAACAAAGAAATGTATTAACAATTTGTTTCTTAACAACAACAACAAAATAACCATAAAATGGTCATGAGAATAACGAAGGCAATGTTAATGCGGACGGTTTGGCGCGAGCTGGCTCAGGACAACAGTTTCTGGGCCCATCTCCTTCCATCTGCATTTCCAAAAATGCCTGTAAAACTAGAACTAAAAACTGGGTCACACAAGACCTCAACATTCTCTGGAGTAGGGAAACAGCTAGATATAGACAAACCAGAATGCTTGTTACGTCATCCGATCCCAAACGAGCATACTGGCTTCTAAGTAAAAGTAGAAATTCAATTAGAACTATGATTGGCATCCTCACCGGGCATTGTGATTTCCGTAGGATGCTAAACATTATAGATAACAATATCTCACCTATGTGCCGTTGCGGACTCGAGGAGGATTCCGCAGAGCACTTTCTTTGCAGATGCGACTGGTACTGGAGATCCAGAACGGAGACATTTGGGCATCATATAATTGAACGTGCTTCCATCAAAGACATTTAGTGGAAAAGAATGAAAAAAATTGCTTATCTAAGCAAAAGGTTTGCTTGTGACGACTCCAATTTGGGGTAGTGGAATCCTCTTTTAAATTAAGGGGCCTCTTTTTGAGGGAGGGTATAATAAGCCGTTCATTGTGCCTGAAACTCTTTTCCAATGGTAACCCCGAGCAGTGAGTGAGAGAGTATTTTCATGGAAATAGGCTACGCTCCTCACTGAAATGGGCTATCACAACTTTGATTTAATTTAGTTAGGTTTATTTTAACTTTAGTTCGAGTTCATAAAGTCGAATGACGTGATTTCCAAGCAGAAAGTGTACCCAATGTTTTCCTACCACTAACGGTTAAACCTATAGAACCTCAACACAAAGAATGTTTTGACTCTAAATCATTTTTTTGATCGACCAAAATGCTGAAGCCTGGAGAAGCTAACAGGCTAATTCCGCAACATTCAGATTCAGACTCATTCAGACAGAGCTATGAACTTGATTTAGGAGCTTATTTCCTGTTCTTACCAAGAATGGTCTTCTTGCGGTTCACGCTACACTTTTGTATTATTGTGGAACAGGGTAGATAAGCGATTTTGACTCTAGCAGTAATTCCTTGTTGACTAGAGAAATACCGGAGTCCAATGCTTTCCATAATATTATTAGTTACATGGCTACTGTTATGAAATGATGTACAAGCAGTGACACAGCCCTTATTGAGTTATTGTTAATAATCTTTTGTGTATTCATTTCGTGAGATGATTTGTGTAAAGGGCCCCATACACCAGGATCGCTTGCAGGCCGTCGCCTCAACAGACGAACTTACGACCAATATCGCCGGGCTCCCTACACTACCAGTCAACGGCCTGCAGGCGGCCGCACTAAACTGCCGATCATCGCCTGAACATCGCACACACTATCTGTCCGGGGCCTGCAGGCGGACTGTCGGACAGGAATCAGGACTGCAAGCAAACCTCAGTTCGCCAGTTTGCAATCGCTTTTTTGTGAGAATTCGCTTAAAAAAATAAAAAAAAAAAAAAATGCAGTACTAAAATTAGCGATTTTTTAAAATTTTCTACCAACAATAGACGTCCCAAAACGGTTTTGAACAAAAATTTTAAATTTTGGACCACTATTCAAAAATTGGAACGAACGCAATAGCTTAATAACAATCAGCAATAAGCTTTTAAACCATATAACTTAATAGCAATAAGCTTTTTAACCATATCCACGGTAGCTGACGGCACGGTTTTCTGATAGAATTTCAATAAAACGTCGTACGCCTCGTCCCGTAATCTTTTATTGGCGTACGCATTTTCCACAAACATGGATAGGCCCGATAAATCTCAATAAATGCCGAAATAAAAGTAGGTTTCCCGTCCATCCTCGCCGTCAGTCCGCTGTCAGTCCAATTTCGGCTTGTGAAAACACGCTCAAAATTGATCGCACGGAAAACTGACGAAAACGGGGAAAAAAAGAGCCGACGGATCACGCGCCTGCAGGCCAACTGCATTTGCGATCATGATCTGACAGGCCCTTGCCTGTCGCGGATCTCTCATCGGATCCTCGCCGGCCCTTTGCCCACACACCTTCAGTCCGCCCGAACTGCAGTCCACGATCTTCAGATTAACTGATGAATGTGTGGGCGATCTCGGGTCGCCGCCTTACGATTATCTTCAGTTAAATTGACAGTGTATGGGGGGCTTAATATAAGTTATTCCCATATTGAGTCTAGACTTGGAGTGCCGTTACCTATATTCTTTATTTACCACCATATACGTAAACTAAACTAAAACAAAATTTGAACTCTTACTTTTCAGTAACTGCTTCAAATGGCTCGATTTCAATAGATGAGGCTTTGATTGTCTCCACGGGCTCTGGGGTCGCCGGTTTCAAAACCTCCTCTTCTTCTTCCTCCTTCGTTTTCTTCTTATCCTTCTTCTTTTCTGAAAAAGAAATTACTTAAAAGATTACAACCGGGTAGATTCGGTAGTTTCGGAGCTTCCAAAACTAATCAGTAATGAAATGTATTCAGGGTGGCTCCAAATCTGAGGTTTTAAGATAACAACAGAAAATCACAAGACACAACCCCAACAACTTATCACAAGAAAAAGTGCCAGTCAATCAGCCTGATCGTATAAGCGAATTTTTGTAAATTGTCGTACTAATTTTAATTTAGGTTTGGTGTGTTGAGGGTAGAGAAATTCCTATAGGCTTCTCAAATAATTTGGTTTAATCGTAGGCTGAGAGCTTTCGCCGTCATTTAGCCTCTTCAGAGCTTGTTATTGATTGGTGAAATGTATCATATTTAAATATAAGTTTTTTGGGGTACTCCTTTAATATCTCAGTCATAACCACTTATATTTGAGGATGTTGCTTGCGTCAATTATGTTAAAATCGAGGGACATGTGAAAATTTGTGTGGATAAGCACACATTGTCTGATAGGTCAACACCAAGAGGTTCACCTAGGAATTTCTGTAGCCTCAGCACACCAAACCTACGAAGGACAAGGCAACAACCCATAACTAATATGTTAATTTATTGTTTTGAAACTTGAGCAACAATTCCTAGGCAAACAAGATGAAATCGTTTTAAATAACATTCTGAGAGTCAAAAAAGATTATAAATTTTTATTTTCTGCAATTTTTAGCTATTTTTTTTCCAGCAAATATTGATGAAATTAAGTAGGTACCTACATTTTTTGCGCCAAGTATTTTCAAAGTTCTAGTTCATCAATAATAAACTTCTTTTGACTAAAATGCAGCTAAAAAATATAAATTCAACATTTTTTGAAATTTCGCCAATTCAATGTGCGCTGGCCAACGAACTCATCCTTCAATTTGTAAAGCTTGTTTCTTTGGCGCAGGAAGAGCAGGCCACGCGGAGCCTAGCAACAATGACGTCATTACCCAGTGAACCATCGTACCTATTACCATTAACAACGCCTTCAGCGTGCTCTGTTTTTCTCACCTATTTTACTTCATTAATATTTTATACATTATGTTTTACATTCACGTATATATCTATTGACTGTCATATGAGGTCTATTCAAAAAGTAAGTTTCCCTACATTGTAAACAATCTGACATGGAAGGGCTGCCAGTCATATAGAACATAGTTTGGGTTGTTGTGATACCACTGCCAAGGCGGAGATTGCCTGGGAAAATATCGAGAGCTTAAATTTGCTCCAAACCATGGAGACGGCTCCTTCCTGCTAATTGTCCAATCCATAGTGAGATTCAATTTCTCACGGCGAAAAATGAATTCGGCTACTGAAATTCACTGGGAATTGATTTTAGTTTATAGGGAAAACACAATGTCAATCCAAATGGTTCACCGTTGGCGTAGCAACTTCATTTAAGGTAGCATAGATGTGCATGATTAGCTGCGAAGTGGACGCCTCTCCACCTCCCCACGGAATGAACGTTAAAATTTTCAAAATTTCGGAAGAAAAAATCGGGGGATGTTCTTGGGTACCCCCATACTCACCTAACCTTGCACCATCGGATTTTCACCGGTTTCCGAAGATGAAAGAACATCTCACTGACAAACGTTTCACCAACGAGAATGATCTGAAGGAAGAGTTAGAAAATTGGCTTTCAGGGTTGGTGGGAAATTTTTTTCCGATGGCATAAAAAACTGTTAAATACCTAGGTATGGAAAATGTTTGGAAAAAATAGCGATCATGTTGAAAAGTAGGTACATGTTACCGAGCGCAAATATACTTTTTTTTGGAATTTTTAAAGAGCTTTATAATTTTTCACAACCCAGGGAAACTTAATTTTCGGATAGCCCTCATATAATGCTAAATTCAAGCCCCTGATGCCACACTTATACTATTTTCTTGTTTCTTTCGCGTTATGAATAATTGCGTTGCCTAGAATGGCTAAATTTCATAAAGTTAAGTTGACTATTTGAATTCTTGTGAACCGCTTACTGATAAATACAAAATGCCTAGAAGTAGGCAAGACATGGTGTCAGGTGTAGAAAATCTACATGAAAACGAGAGGAGGCGCCAATCTATGCTGCAATGACTTTTAGTGGGAAAGTCAATCTCGTATTTGAATGAAGTAATTTTTTTGCCAGAAGACAGGCAGTGAATGAACCAGTCAATAATTTTATCAAAGATTTATATTTACAAGCTAAGAATTGTAAATTGGCCCCCCTTACAGAAGAATTGATTATGCCCAAGATCTTACAAGGCATGCAAGATGTTCGATTGTCAGAGGTTCTGCAAGTGAAGGAGCACATAACTCTGAGAGAAGTAGAAACAAGAGTGAGAGATACAGAGAAGATCCAAAAACAGCAAGCATAGATAAGAGAGAACAACAACAAGAACACAGCGGAAGTGGTGGCGGCATACAAGGAAATCAGGAGGGATAATTGGAGGAAAAAGAAGAGCCCATGTGACCGATGTGGCTTTTCCCATAAAGGAGCTCCGTGTTCAGCAGCGGATCCCAGATGCTATAAATGTCAATCAGTGGGGCATTTTGCTAGAGTGTGTAAATCAGAACGAAAACAAGTTGCAGAGATTACATCAGACGAGAGAGCCAGAAAGTGTGATTGAGTATCAGACAATTAACGCGTCCATTGCGGACTATCAACGCGTCAGTTGCAGACTATTAACGCGTTAACAGCAAGAAAAGAAAAATGGAACACTGAAGTTAAGCTAGTTAGACATGCCGCGGGGTTCAAAATCGACACAGAGGCAGATGTTACAATAATCTCAGAGCCTTTGTACAAAACATTATTTCAGAAAGATTTTCCATTGAAGACAATAGCGCTGAAATTAGTTGGGCCAGGGAAGGATCAGCAGACCATAGAATTAAACTATGTAGGTATTGAAAAAAGAACAATGACCAGCATTAGGGAGGTCAGCAATTGAATTAGGTTTGATAAAATGGGTGAGATATTAGGAGTATGCGTCTATCCCCCGGACATATCCTAAATTATTTGAAGGAATAGGGAAGATGAAGGTGAGAAGATACAAAATTGAAATTGAACAAGGGGCCAAACTATTTGCTATCAAAACTCCAAGAAGAATTCCATTACGGCTGAGGAATAAGATCAAGGAAGAGCTCATAAACCTGGAACTATAACGAATAATAAGCAAAGTTGAATCCCCAACCGATTGGGTAGCAGGAATGGTGGCGGTACTGAAGCCAAATGGGGCATTTGTGTAGAATTGGAATAATTGGTAAGAATTTGTGTGGACAGTTGAAGCATGGTTTTCTAAGGTAGACTGTCGAAATGGATACTACCCATATCTCGTTGCAACATGAACACGATGTTTGGTATTCACTAATGATATCCAGGTTTTATATTCAGCGATACAGCAAACAGAGGTTGGTGGTAGAGGAGAGAAGTTGGTGAGAGGACGATTTGCAAAAATCTCTTACCCGAAAACGAAATTACATTCCAAAATAATCTAGAATCACGAGGAAAGACAAATGATTCAATATGGAATCCCGAGCACAACCGATCGACGCCCAAATCTACATATCTAGCTAATTCTGGGCGCCTAAGGACAATGCCTATCGAATTTCAAGTCGACAGCTCCAAATGCATCCTTGCAATGTTCAAGTGAATGTACAAATTTTGCAATATTGGTCAATATTTTTGGTTAGGATGGTAGATTGAGCATTGAACAGAGTTGATCTATTCGATTCAGCATGACAAAAAACATCGTACACTACAATGAAGCTTCATATCATCATTACATTAAATCGTCGCTCTGAAAGTCGTCTTAAAATTTAAAACTTGAGTCAAAAACTTTTGGAACATGTGGCAAACAAGTATTTCTGAGGTGTTTCTTTCGAGATCTTCAACAATATCACCACCAAATCGTGTCGGACCGGCAGGAGTCACAGAATTAAATATACCAAATTTCAAGTTGGTATTTACAGAATTTTGGCCTGTAGCCCGGAACAGACAAGAGACACATGTACAGGCAAATGTCAAGTAAAGAGTCACTTTGTTCGTCAACTGGAAACTTGTATGAAGCCACGGCCACACATGCTATTTGCTGAGCAAATGTTCGACAATTTCCTGCTAGTGTGGCCGGGAGGACAAATATTTGTGAAGCGGCGAGGCGAGCACTGATTAATCGGGTGCATGGGAGTGCTCACTTCAGAGGCGGTTTTTTTTAGACAATTTAAAGGAGACAAATATTCGCCGAGTCACAAGCATTTTCGTTAGCCACACATGTGAGTGAGTGCTCGCCACGGAACAGGAAAGATTTTTTGGACTAGACTACTGTGTGGACTTATCCTGTGACTCACATTTTTGCATGTG
Organism: Adelphocoris suturalis; assembly: GCA_030762985.1. Lineage (NCBI taxonomy): Eukaryota > Metazoa > Arthropoda > Insecta > Hemiptera > Miridae > Adelphocoris > Adelphocoris suturalis. Next base: position 182,432,034 of record CM061040.1, read on the forward strand.
AAGGGTAGTGTTTTGTCATCGGTACAATTAATGATATCGATAGTTTTAAAAACTATCCATACCTTAAAAATATGAAGAAAAAAAAAAAAAAAAAAAAAAAAAAAATCAAGTCTGACTAGTTTAAAAAATAAGAACACAGAAATTACAAAAAAATTTCCTCTCTACTATCTACTAAATAGTAGGTATTGAAAAAGGCGGGAAAAAATAAGTTTTTATACAGAATATACTGTGAAGAATATACTAAGGCTTCGTAGGTCAGGATAAAAACACGAATTTTATATACACATTTTAAACTAACTATCTAACAACCGATGTTATTCATTATGGTCTCATTTATTCAGCTACTTGTCCTTTACAAACGTGTTCGCACAAATAAAAAACGCTGTACACGATTACACAAAGGATTGATATTTCTGTATTGGATAGCCTTTCTACACAGAACTTCCTAAAACAGCACTAAAACAGTGCTTGGTGCTTGGCAATTAATTGGTGCTCGTTGAGTGCCTCATATGTGGCAGTGTGGGGTAGTGGGCTTTGAGGAATACATCCTGTTGGAGGTGGAAAGAGAGCAGCTGTTAGTTTATTAGCTTAGCGCTTTTGCCTTAATTGGCCTCGTCAGAGCTTAGTTTTATATATGGGGGGGGGGGGGGGGGTTGCTTAGTGGTACAATTTCCCATTTGGTAGTTTGTATGTCTTGTAATTTTATCTATTCAAGTCTTTTAGCGAATTTTTGAAGAAAATTAAGCTATTGCTCTCGCCTCAAAATTTGTAGAATGTGAATTTTTGAAAAAATTTTATGCAGAAATCCGTTTCAGGCTATTCTGAATCATATTCTGAAGTTTAACGCATTTTTTTAATGTATGTATGTATATATGTATGTATGTATATACCTATGTATGTATGTGTCATTCCAGACGATAACTGTCCGTAGAATTGTGCTAGAAACTTCAAACAAATTTTAAAATGTTAAGGACACAAAACGAAAGTTCAAGTTCGTTGGCCAGCATGATCGGATTACATCTTCGGGTTGAAATTTTCAAATATGTAGTCAACAATTTCAAAATAGCCTGTTTTTTGCGATTTGTTGTGCGAAACTTTTTTTTCAGCATACTAACATGTGGTATATTCGGAACCAGCTTAAAATTTCCTATAAGAATATGTATCGTTTTCAAAAATTTCAAAGTTGAAAAATCAGTCAAAAATCGAAATAATGCCGTTCGCTAGTTGTAAAAATCGGTAATATTTGCATGAAACATTGTCCAAATTCAGATTGAACTACTTCCTATGGAAGTATCCCTGTATAACCAATCCTAGAACCATGCTGTTTGAAACGTAAGTAGTAGGCGCTTGTAAAAAAAAAAAAAAAAAGTAATCACAACTGATGAAATCATAAACTAAAATTTCTCTACACGATCAATAGCGACTGAAATGTCAAAGATTTCTTCAAAAATTCGTTCATGGGGTCATGCTGCATGACTGGAATTTTATTTATATCAATGGTTAGGGGGACCCATCCTCTTGTTTCTGTTGTATACTTGTGGCTGCTGTACCTTTTAACATGATGTTGAAGGTAGGGAGGGTTTAATTTTTTTTTTTTTTTTTAATTAATAAAATACGCATGGGAGCAAGTACTTATCAATAATGATAAGTACTTGCTCCCATATCTTGCGTATTTTATTAATTTTAAAAATAAAATTAAAACCCCCACTACATTCAACAACATGTTAAAAGGTACAGCAGCAACAAGTATACAACAGAAACAAGAGGATGGGTCCCCCTAACCATTGATATAAATAAAAAGACTTATATAGAGAAAATTACAAGACATACAAACTACCAAATGGAAATTGTACCACTAAGCAACCCCCATTTATAAAACTAAGCTCTGACGAGGCCAATTAAGGCGAAAGCGCTAAGCTAATAAACAAATAGGAGAAGCTGATTTATTTCTCACCCTCAAAAACGCTAGCATATGTGGCAGTGGCTTAACATTAGAGAGTTCCTAATAGATCCTTCAGCCTCAATATGGTGTGCGGTAACGACAAACATTTACTGCACCTTAAAGTCACGTCAAGTCCTTAACGGATCTAGGTAGTTGGAACGCTAAATCCATGGAAGGAGGAAATTATCCCTGTGAGGTCTTTGAGTCCATGGAAGGAAGTTATTTTAGACGATTACATTTTTTATGGATTGCGATCTGTTAACGTATCTGTGCGGAAGGATGCGTCACCGTTAACTCATTGCGTGAGAGTTACGGTGCCGGATTGTCGATACCGCACGACGTATTTGTGTTTTACGGATCTACTAGGAACACTCTATTGTTCCGAATTTCAAGAAGTTAAGCCTACTTCTACATGCCAAAGTTGCTTTGTGATTCACAAGCGTGTTGATGATTCATTCTCACCAGTTAGGACCTCGTGGAGCGTAAACACTGGGCTCTACAATCAAAGGAAAAAACTATCCTTTCATTTCGAAATTGTATGAGATTGTATTTATAACTGAGGTACCTACACGAGACTCTCTAGAACGATCAAGTTTGTCCCCCACCCCGGCAACTACTTGGAACCGTTCCCTACAAGAAGAACTGTGAGTTCTTCAATTCCGTTCAACCTGTTTAGTGGACATGTAGGTCAGAATGAAGTGTATAGTTTGGTGGTCTGGATGCTCGCAAGCTCGCATCTCAAAAATACATAACATCAAGTAGTCAATCCCTTAGTAAAAATGCAGATTAGTTGGATATGTAGATCAGAATGAAGTGTATAGTTTCGTGGTCTCATAACACGATCACATAACAGTTTAGAAAAGTAAATGTGACTTTTCATTTGTGACTCATGAGCTGCTCCGCGTTGAACGGAATTGAAGAACTCACAGTTCTTCTTGTAGGGAACGGTTCCAAGAAGTTGCCGGGGTGGGGGACAAACTTGATCGTTCGAGAGGGTCTCGTGGTACCTACCAACTACTTCGTTGTCAGACCGTTACCAAGTACATAAAATATAACGCACAGAGGTTACAAGACACTAAAAAACGAAGTTTCAGAGAGGGTGATCCACTGAAGTGCCTAAGAATTTTAATTTTAATTTTATATATTTCATTTTAGTGGCCTAAAGAGTGAAAAACATCAATTAAGAGTCATTTTGACTAGGAGTGATAGATAAGGAGATGTGCTTTATGACGCCACACCATGATAAGCGGTTAACAACATGGGCGCAGCGTCATTTTTGAGCTCCTCATTTTTTTCCGACTTTCAAAAAACACTGTAAACTAAATATTGGTTCAAACAAATTCTTAAAAATATCATTGTTAATCTAATTTCAAGCACAAAATGCTGAAAAATAATTTTAAAAAATGTGCTAGTTCCTCATTATTAAGTGATTCTATGTGTGCGATTTTGAAATTTTTTGGACTAAACCTTTTTCAATCATAATTGGTAAGATTCAAGCTAAGTACTTATTCTGCCTAATATTGACAGCCGCAATGTATCACAGGAATACTGTAATCTGGCATGTTGATTAAAAGATTTCTTCATCATTGAGATGTGACAAATGATTTAGATTATTCAACCGCCGGGCAGAGATTAAAACACAAGTGGGTCAGGTATGATTACGAACACCTTTGCCAACAACAGAGTAAATAGGTAGGCACTCTAATGTTGGAGCCCGATCGTTAGCTAATGATGTTTCCTAGTTATGAAGACGGCGAACAATACAAGTTTGTTTCGACGACTGGTATCGTTTGTCATTCTTTGAAACGGAGAAAAGTAAATGTAACCCACTTCAACTGTGAGGTCCGCCTGTTTATTCGAGTATTTTTGTTCTTCCCGTAGTTCTTTTCGCATAGTATACTCAAAATACTAAAAGACCAACTGCGCATGCGCCAATTTTAGATAATTTTCGTAGAAAATGAAGCTATTGCTATGGCTCCGAAATACTAAAATCAAAATTTATGAAAAATTTCTTCAAGGAAATCCATTTTGAGTCATTCTGAAAGGATTTCTGAAGTTTCTGAAAAGTAAGCTAATTTCTCCCGTTTTGGTTTATTATTTTCAATAATAAGCCTATGTGATCGTATAGCAAAAACTTTGTATAACCCCCCCTCAAATTTTGTCATTTTACGTTTCAAAGTGCGTAGAATCCAAATTTGCAATGTCCGTCCGCCGTTCGGGCCATAAAAGGCCTTAGAATTGACTTAAAAAATCTGTTCTTTCGCACATAGACTCCACTTGGGGTCTAGTTGGTCCTAACTTCTCGCCAGCTCGATCGCTCCACACCCATGGGTGCTATGAGCCAAAAATAGGTGAAAAAGTGTCTTTTTCGAGGCTTTGAGTGTTAGACTGACGTACGCGCGCACGCCTGGAGGGTGGGCGGGAGAGAGAGTGAGATGAAATTAATTCCAATTAGAAGAGATTGTTTATGAGTATGAAAATACTCATAATTCTATTCTACGGTTTTCTACGTAGAAAGTCTGTATGATACAGAAATAATAAACCTTTGTGTAATAATTTGCAGCGTTTTTGCCCTAGGATGTGGAAATTCGGTAGCGAGCCTCCAGAGGTTATCAAGAGACGAATGAAATGACGGGCTCCATCCTGATCAGCTGAGTGAGCTAGATCCTTTTCTGTTCACCTTAGGAATTTTAAATTTTATAGGCGGATTTTAATGACGGATAAAATCAGCTGAGTGAGCTAAATTATCTCCTATTCACCCTATGAAATTTAATTTTGACTGGGAGCTTCTCTGGGTGAACAAGAGTCAAATAAAATGACGGAATCCATCCAGATTGGCTGACTAAGCTCTATATTTCTCCTTTTCACCCTGTGATTTTGAAATTTGGTTGGGAGCCTCCCCTGGACAAGATGAGGAAAACTGAAATGACAGCTGTTATCAGCCTGATTATAGATTTTGGAAGGTCTAGTTGAGTTTCTAATTTCTTTGAAAATGAGATCAGCAAGTAGTATGGGATTCCAACATAACCTATTGGAGCTTTCATAATTTCATACTCAATTTCTCCCTTAGGCAATCGGAAAAATAAGATAATAAAAAAGTCCATTGTGATTTTTGGTTTCTCCCATTTAAGGAACCTATCTAAATATAACTGCATAGACGCTTAAAACATTTTTATGAAACTACTCAGGTTTTATAAAAAACGTTGAGCAGGGTGTTATCACTCAATTTTTCATCTATCCACCATCCACCCCAGGTTTACTCAATCAGGAGCTACTATATCAAATCGTAATTTCCAACATCAGAGTAGGAAGGTACGAAGAACCACCAACCTACTGAATTCGGTATTGAACTGACCTTTTCTATTATAGAGACTTAATATTTAAATACAAACCTGCTCGTTCTCTAAATCTATTCAAGTTAGTAGATACGATTTGGTGTACGAAACATTCATACAAATGCCTACGAAAAATGAAACTACTCAAGTATTCGTATATAAAATTGCAGAAATATCGACAACTCCATTCACTTCCAAGATGTAATTGTGGATATCTGGCTGTCAAACGAAGTACGTTGTTCCCGTAATCAACATAATTTGATTTAATAGTACAATTATACGAGGGTCATGCAAAAAGTCATTTTAAGACTGCCATGCAGGGCCAGGAAAGGTACGCAGAAGGCTAGGATGGCTGGGGGGTTTTCGTCTAATTGATAGGGTGGGGGTCCTTCCCAGACGCATTACCTACCCGCTAGATGCGATGGAGTTGCCAACTGACCCCGTGTCCACCGTGGAGTTGCGAGGTGTCATCCGTTACTACACTTTAAAAGGCAAAACCGGGACGGAAATTTACAGAAAACTCTCGAATGTGTATGGCCCAAAAGCCATGTCTCTGCAAATGGTGTCGGTATGGCGGAAAATTTTTTTGGAAGGCCACAACTCGCTTGACCGTAGTGGGAGACCATCTACCGCAACAACAGGGGAGCCAGCTGAAGTCGTTCTCCGCATTCTGGAGTCTGATAGGCGTCTCACGATAGATGAAATTCATGCTAAACTCCCTTCCGGCATTGAGATTAGTCGCAGATCGGTCGCTAACATCATCTCAAAGAAGTTGAAGATGGTTAAAGTTTCTACAAGATGGGTACCGAGGTTGCTGTCTCAGGATCACAAAAATTCAAGAATGGAAGCGGCAAGAAAATTCTCCGAACTTCATACCGGGGAAGGAGACAGTCTTTTCAACAGAATAGTCACTGGGGACGAGACCTGGGTTCATTACTCAACCCCCGAAACAAAACATCAAAGTTCTGTGTGGAAAAGACCTGGAGAGCCTGCACCAATAAAGGACAAAGTGACACTTTCTCAACGCAAGCTTGTGGCAACCATTTTTTGGGACAATAAAGGCATCCTGTTGATAGACTTTCTTCCCAGAGGCGAAACGATGAATGCCGAACGGTACTTTGACGTACTGCAAGGCTTGCGAGCCACCGTAAAATGGAAGAGTTGCTGAAAGAAGTTACTGATTAAGTACGGGGGGGGGGGGGGGGACGCAGGGGTATGAGGAGGGGATACACAAATTGTTGTCAAGGTACCAAAAGTGTTTGGATAAGGGTGGGGATTATGTGGAGAAATAATTATGACTAGTACATAGTAAATAAATTTTTTTTCTTTTCAAATTTTCTATGACTTTCTGATTTTTTGGAAAACTTTTAAAATTACTTTTTGCATGACCCTCGTATTTATCACGGGTTTTACTTCCCTCAACAAGGTCAGTATGTTGTGCGCCTTTTCAGTTGACACGATAACCTACAAGAACATTACCGACTGCCGCCACAAAGTAAAGTTTGCCGCCACACTGAATTTGGCACCTCGCATTTTGAAGTCGGAATGGTGAAATGTGTCGTACAACTACTGTAATCCCACGTTTATCAGCTGCTGTCAGGCACTCGGATGCTAGCTAACACTGATTACTCCTGGATAGGCCAATCTGGGAGATTGATGGTGGCAGAACGTTCTAAAGACTTGACTAGCGGTTGTAATCTAGAACCCGAGTTAAAAGACTTGGGAGTTGACCCCCATTGGTGGAGCGAAGCGTGTGGAATAAGATGGCAACAGGTTCCAAGGGAGAAGAAACAAGGTTACCACAGAAGCAGTAGAAACAAAATTGATTTATTTCCACTTGAGGGTACATGCAATACTTACCTAATTATTCTATGCTGATTTGAATAACATCATATTGAAATTAATAACCAACGAACGTTATGGTAAAAAGAATAATACGCCATAAGAACAAATTGAGACCTGATCTATTTTCTTACAGCAGTTTTTATGCTGATAACAAGGACGATTTACATTATTTAGTTGGCTTAGGTAACTGATCGATAATAAGCTCAGAAGTTCATGAATTCAGTCCCACGGTTCAATGCCAATCAGTTCCTTGGATGAATCATTCATGCATGGGATGGAACATTATTAGTAAAGCAGCCTAAACCGTTTCTCAAAACATTACGATCTTTATCTTTTCATTTGCTTTGATAAATCATCACCAAAAAAAAAAAGTACCTTAGAGCTTTGTTGTACTGCTGACAAATTTTTGGACGTGTTGGCTCGGAATTATAAGACAGTTACCGGTTTCTCTATGATAATGACCTAGTCAAATGGGATCATGGAAAGAGAAAGTGAGGGGAGGATGACTAGTACAACGTAGTTCGTCATTTTCTTTTCGTCACAGTCTGTAATGAATCCAAAAAACACTTACAAAACCTGTAATGATTATCAAGCCATCCCAAGAAAATGCAATGTTGTTTCTTCTTTTTCTGATTGGAGTGAATCAATCGTGTTTTCTTGGAACAAAAAATGGCACAAGCAAAGAAATTTATGGCTGTAGAGCTGAAAGAGCGGAAACGTTTAGCAGAGCAAAGGGGATGAGAAAGAAGGCAGAAGATCCTCCATGAAGCTATCATACCTACTCAATGCAACGTAAGAGACTGATGAACACAATAATGATTGACTGATGTATTCCTTCGTACAAAGCTTACGAATAAAATTTATTTTCTAATCGATTTTTGTATATTTGAACCTTTTTGAGTCAATCCCATGGCAGCATTGTCAATACCAGGGATGTATCAAATTCAAATTTTGTAATTTAGGCTTGAAAATGAGTATTGACCACTAAAAACTATTCATCTCTAATAGTTTTCATCTGAAGAACAAATATATACTTGGAAAAAAAAAAAGTTTTGACCCATCGCATTTTTCTGAAAAATCGAAGCTGAAAATTGCCCTTCTACTGAGAATCACCCATACGCACAAACAACACAGGGTGTCCAAAAGTACGCCCCCCTACCTAACTACCTTTGAATGCGTTAAAATAAATAAAAATTAAAGAACTGGCTTTTATATTAAATTTAAAACTCAAACTCTGAACTTGGTATTAGAACCTCTTGAAACTCATACGGTGGATACAGCTTTCGTACAAGTACGCAACCACGAGAGACATTTTATGTCTTTGCGCCTCCTTTCCCCTTCCTATAAAACCCCGTATTGTATTCTAGAGCCACTCAGCTGATCTGGGATCGGTCAGTTGTGTTCAGAAGTCCCTCAAGGGCCCACATACCAAATCTCAGAATCGTGGGATCATTAGGGAAAAAACTGGATTCTAGATCCACTCAGCTGATCTGGGATCGGTCAGTTGTGTTCAGAAGTCCCTCAAGGGCCCACATACCAAATCTCAGAATCGTGGGATCATTAGGGAATCTCCGCGTAACGCTCCCCGCGTGACGCTTTTTCATTTATGTGCCATAGTAAAGACATAAAATGTCAAAAATCCCCAGTTTTGCAATATGACGACACGAACGAATTTTCTTTAGGTTTAAGGAAACTAAACATTTTCCAAACTATTATCAGTTAAAATAATTTTTAACAATATGAACCCAATTTAGCGATATTTTGAGGAGGTTTCTAGACATCTCAAGGGTTCTCCGATTCAAAGTTTAGCTTCATAGGTTGAATAGCAAAGAAATTAGATCCGCTGCTACTTTAAACTTGATTCTGCATCTGATTTGCAACAACTTTTGTCTCTTGACAATGTTTTTAACCCGTTTAAAACCCTACTATTTTACTTTCAAGATACGGCCCTAACTTCCTCGTTTTACAGAGTCTACCTAAATTTGAGGATAACGTTGGAAACTACAATAAATTTCCTATAACCCTGATATAAAATGAAGTTTTTTAAGATGGTTTTAATTGGTTAGCCAAAGTACGAAATTAAAAAAAAAATTAATAAAATAAAATAAAATTGAAGGTTTTTCTGCTTTTAGTATGGGGGTATTTCGGTGGGCGCTCTTTGGAAAAAACATCCTCAAACTGTCAGCTTTGGAACGGTATAGTATATTTGACTTTTACTGTCCTAATCTGAAGAGAAAAGTATGTTGGTATGTTAAAAAACATGGGTTTTTCTATGAGATCGAAATTTTCATGAAAAATTATCATCTAAGGGCTAGTTCCACCAACGAGAGTTCACTCCCGAGTCTAGTAACACAGGATCAAGATAACAACCGCGAGTTAGTGTTATCACTGTCCCGCGATCAATTGTTAATCCTAGATTTTTTTTTAAAGCCACTGAGACCGCAATAGCCTATTGTAGCTGGAGGAGGAGGCCGCACCGCCTCCCCATCCCAGACACTAGATCGGCCCAATACCGACAGCCCTGCCAAACCAAGCACTATCTGCCTGGTTCCGGCACTCCTGCCAGCCAACAGGCACTACCTGGGACCCGAGTGCTCCACACTCGGTTAGTTACTGGGTCGCAGCCCCAGTCTGGCTTGGCGCCATATCACCAATGCCAGCCACAGCTGGGAAGTCAATCCTTCCCCACCACGTTTTGGCAAAAGCGAGGAGAGTCTTAATCTCCCCCGTCTTAATGTCTTGGGGGTCGATGGAGGTTCTGCCCCAATTCAAAAACGCTGCAAATTATTTCACAAAGGTTTATTATTTTTTCAATGGAGTATGATCGTAGTTTTAGTTGGCTTGCGTACGTCATAAGGCCCGTCCAGACTCCTTGGCGTGTCCTACTTCGAGTTGCCACAACCTATACTTCTATAATTATATACGCATGTTTATATTTCTCGATTTGAGCTCCTATCTATTCAAATAGTTATTGCCTTAATAATATCATTATCTAAGTACGTACGAAAAGTCGAGAGGATATGCTATTAAATATGCGTAGGAAAAGCTTTGGTATTAACACACAAATATGACCTTGAAAAAAACATATTCATGCCTCGAAGGAACGCCGGCGCCGTACCCACCACAAGGTGCCGTGGCGCCGGCGCCTCCTCTCACTCCACCCCCCGCTCACCCCCCTCTCCACCCACCGTGACCCCCTGCCAAGCGTGCCAGGCGTGCGCGCGTCGAAAAAGACACTTTTTCGCCCGTTTTTGGCCCATAGCATCTATGCGAGTAAAGCGATCGGGATGATTAAACGTTAGGACCAACTAGACCCCAAATGGAGTCTATGTGCGAAAGAACGGGTTTTTTAAGTCAATTCTTAGGCCTTTTATGGCCCGGATGGCGGACGGACATTTCAAATTTGGATTCTACGCACCTTGAAACGTAAAGTGACAAAGTTTGAGGGGGGGTTATAAAAATGTTTTGCTACACGATCACATAGGCTTATTATTGGAAATATTAAACCAAAATCGATTTCTTGCCAATATAGGGCAATGGCAGACCACATGACTCGCCGTCTCGTCTTCTGCCCCTAATCCTAGATTAGTTGATCCACGGATCAACTAGTTAGCCCCCGAGTTACTGTCTTCAGACCAAAAACTACTGAACAAAAGCTGATAAAATTAGGGCTGCAGTATTTTATGACCGTCACACATCGCTGTTCCGAAATCAAAATGAAAGATGCCGAGTATAGTTTGGTGTTAAACATTACTCCATGGCGGCAATGTTGACGTTTTGGTAGGTTATCGTTATCATTCCAGAGTGACCACTTAAAAGTTGTTGATTGCTGTTTTTTCAGTGATTTTTCTCGTGTTATACGAAACTTTTTCTACTATCAAGTCTACCATAAAATGAATAGCCCCCCTTGGATAAGGGTAACATAAAAAACATACGCCTTCATTTTTCTTTAGGTTAATGAAACACCCAAGCAGCAAGCCAGCCTGGTGACTTACCAATCCAATTTATTATATTCTTACATGGAAGATTTTAAACACTTTATAGTTCATGAAACTTTGTGTGTAAATCAGCTGCTTTTATTTTTGGAGCGACGTACATTGACTAGGTCGATCGAACTAGTTTAGCTGAAAGGAAACCATGATTGTGATTGGCATTATCTCGTTCATTAACGAGAAAGCAAATTGCGCAATAATTGACAGCATTTTCTCTGAGTTTCATCACCATTTGGTGTTTCAAATGGTTGGTAATACCGCACCCTGGGAGTGATACTGGTATAAGTCCAAAAATGGCAGTTTTGAGTTATATATACTACTGTGTACATTTTGCGAGCTCTACATGCGGCTAGTATCGGTTTAATCATAGGTCTAAAAGTGACCGGTAGAGAACAGGATAAGCCAGTATGATTCTGGTCAAAGTCTTCATCTATCGTCGGGGAAAGGTCGGTCTATGTCAGTCATGTTCCAGCTGTCAACGAACGAAGATGGAAAATTCGGTGTTAATAGTGGTTCATCCCGACATAAATCACTATCAATACGACAAACCAGGTATTTATATCCTTTATTTTTACTGCAATACTGGTCTATTTCAAGAAGTACCGCTATTGAATCAAGGAATATCAATTTTCTTCGTGTTTTTCACTGTTGTACCGGTACATATTTTGCAATGCACCACTATTCGCCCAAAAGATTAGTACTCGAACTGAGGCAACCTGGTGATTAACTCGCGATGTACCAATATTGTACGAAGGAAAAAATCAAGGTTTGTTGCGTTTTACCGTGTTATAGGTACATCATAAGATATTTATAATTATAATTATGTTAATCAAAAACAGAAAGGTGGAGAAGCTAATTAGAAGTAGGGCAGTATAGGCAGATGGTATATGCATGACACAGACCAAAAAGAACCGAGAAAATATGAATGGTGTGTCTGTAGTACGCCAACAAAGTCATAAAAAATCTTTAAATGCGATTTCCCAGAATTCATGTATTTGGACTTATTCCAGTATCACTCCCAAGGTGCGATATGTATTACAATAACGTGTCAACTGAGAGCTGTGAGTCATTTTAATATTAATTTTGATGAAATTATAATTACTTCACTTTGTTTAGGCCCAGAAGGGTAATTTACGTAAATTACCAAAAATGCTTTCAGGCTCTACCCCCTCCAGTCAGAATGACAAAAACCTTGAATGCTGGTCCTTATAGGACTAGCCATAGACTCTTCAACAACCTGTAAATCTCAACGGATAAGATATTTACCATTATGAATACTCCGAATGAAAGGTAGTTTGGTGGAAGACGTACTGTGTGGATTTTGACATCATTTGAACTATGTAATCTACGTTTCACGAAAATGCATGTATGTCAGGGTGTCTACTAGATCTGTAAAATAAAAATCGGGGACTTTTTGGGTTCTAAATTTTAAAAATCGGTGACCTTTTACAGGCTTTAATTTCTTTAGGAATAGCGAACCGAAATACCAGTAGACCTACTGTAATCATGAGTAGCCTACACAAAATTAGATCTTTGTAACTTTTTTATTGATTAAGTATGTTTTGTGAATCCCGGTACTGGCATTACATCATGATTATTTGGTTATCGACGCCATACAAATCCGTGACTTTCGGAAATATCTGTGCCCCACTAATAAATCCGTGACTTTTCCGGGACTTTCCAGGAATCCGTGACCTATAGACAAACTGTATGTGTATGTAGGATTGTATGTAGGCATGTACACTGCTCCAAAAGTCATTTCATCTACTGAGTTCGCTGCTGCAATGCATGGTAGTGCTCCGAATCATGCATTATCTCCCTTCGGGTGGAATGGGTTTCAAATGGCATTGGGGCCCCATATCTACTAAAATTTATATCGGCTGGGTAACCTCTCTAATCACCTAGTAATGCAGGTATGTCTAATCCCTGGTTGCTCTTCTTCAAGTACTCGTTAAATGAGGTGCTTACAATAAAATAAAATAGAAAACTCGGCCTTCGGGCCTTACAAGGGGCTCCGCCCCTTGACCCAGCCAGGGGGACTTCGCCCTCCTAGCCCCCCGGTTGCCATAACCGGTTCAGCCATAACCTTGGGAAACTCGCTAGTCCAAGTCTCTGAATCCACCAAATTTCTGGGCGTGATCATAGATGCTAACCTTAGCTTTGACCATCACATTCATGAGCTTAAAAGTAAATTGAGTTCAGCATGTTTCTGCCTACGCAAGATACGCCCTATTGCTTCTAAGGAGGTTGTGTTGACGGCATACCACGGGTTGTTCATGTCACGAGCAAGGAATGGGATCCTGACTTGGGCATCACCACCAGCCAACCTTGAGAGCATTTTCATCCTCCAAAAGAGGGCAATTCGCATTGTGCTAGGGCTGGCTCCCTCAACATCCTGCAGAGGCCACTTCAAGTCGGGGAACCTCTTGACTCTTCCCTTTCTTTTCATACTTGAGTCACTCACGTATTACCTCAAACATAAAGCACAATTTGATGACCACAAGTTTGCCCATGAGTACTCGACTAGAGCCGGCGCATCAACTCTCAAGGTGCCCCACCACAGCAAACAATTTTTCAAAAAATGCCCAGCCATCGCTGTAGTGAACCATTACGTCCAACAAGCACAAAAAGCCGTGATCCCGCTGGACGCGCCCTTACGACAGTTTCGGAAAGCAGTGCGAGCGTTCCTGACAACCGAAGAATTCTACCGTGTGGGCGATTTCTTCGATTTTAGATGCCCGACGAATTGACTTTGTACCTGCTTATATATGTATTTTTTATTCATGTATTATTATATTATCACTTTGTGTTTCGACATTTGCTCTATCCACCGGATGTTTTACGGCAATAAAGAGTTTATTATTATTATTTCTTTCCGCTTTGAGCCTTCGGGTAAAATGCTAAAACATGGAACATGCTTTCTTCCCACTAATTCGTAAATGTAAGTAAATTTAAAACTTCGACATTAATGTTTTACTAATCGAAGTTAGAAGGAAGTACCTAGGTAGGTAATTTTCTGTTACGGTGCACGTCTACAATTACTATAACCAAGATTAACTTCTCAACCAAGTGACAACAAAACAAGCGGCATTGTTTACTATATCCATATATAACATAAATAAATATAAAACGACGACATGAATAAAAGAACAAGTACGAAACAAATGAGTGATAATCAAGTGCTTTCTAATGAATGGAGAACGATTTTTGTCTGGTGAAAACTACAGAAGTTTCATTTCCCCAGCAACGGCTAGGTTGTACGTGAAAATCATAAGAACATTTCGTGACACTTCCGCGAACGTTTTTGGGCAATTAGCTCAAGGCTAAAGCATGTTCCATGCTAAAAATGGTTGAAGGGTTTCTTGTTACATTCACGTTTCACGTTTTTTGTTACAGTTTCTTGAAACTTTAAGTAGAATCTGAACTTGCAATAAACAATGTTGAGGTTATAATTTATTTATAAACGTCTACCGAAACGGGTGAGTAGTATTGATTTCTGGTTTGTAATAGGCTTTACACTAGATTAAGCGGAAAATAGGTACTAACGTATACCATTCACAGGCCTTATACTTCCCACCCTTTTGAACGCAATAGTAGAAGTTTATCTCACGTTTTCGTATGCTCAGAGACGACTAGTGAAGCGACGATGATCACAAGATATGATCATCTTGCTCAGGATTCGACTCTCCTCCTATGTTGGGGGAACAAGACCATTACATGAGGAGAAATAGGTGTTTCGTGAAATTCAAAGTGGTACAGTTGTAATTGGTCCGTCTTTTATATAACACTAGAGGCCTGTTAGGGCTTGGAAAGCCCTAATCTAGTCCATATAACAGTAGTACCTAACAGAAACCCAGCACATTATAGTAACGATATAAGTCCTACCAATTTGCGGCGTTATGTGACCTGGTGCAAAGCTAAGGCGATGTTAATAAATGATTAAAAAAGAGGAAATAACGATCAAAATGTGAGTAATGTAATAAAATAAATACCACCAGTTGAGGTGGTCCTCGCCACACAGCTGATCAGAAAAGACCCCATCACTTCACTCGTCTCTTAATGTCTCCCTATCAAATTTCAACTTCCTACAGTGAACAGGAAAGAATTTAGCTCACTCAGCTGATCAGAAAAGACCCCATCACTACGTTTCTTACTTACCGACACTTTTGCAACAAACTTGGGGCCATGCTGATTCGGAATTATATATAAAAACCGTTCGGAATTATATATTTAAAGTCTCATAAATAACTCTCCTAGATGTTAGTAACTACCTACACTACGTTTCTTACTGACCGTGAATTGATGGCAACTGTTGTTACCGCCACAGCCTAATAAACGACTCTCGTTGATGAGGACCGCCTAGAACACGATCAAGGCGGGTATAGAGACGAACGGCGACACTTTTGCAACAAACTTGGGGCCGTGCTGATTTGAATGAGCAGTCTAACACTAATATCGGACCGCGAAGTTCTTCACAATTTCAAAGACCGTTCGGAATTATATATAAAGATGTATAAAGATGTATACCATGAGAATCAGCATAATCCCTGAAAATTTCATGAATAGCAAACTACAATTTAGTATAGTTTTGCTTGGGGAGAAGAATTTACCACAAATACATAGACCTATATGTAACGTAACTGTTCAGAAAACAGAAAACCGAGTGAATATTTTGATTTGGATAAGCCACAATTTCATCGGTCCGTATAAGACATCACCACAGATTTCTTACCACAGAATGTGAAAAAGCAATAACAAAGTCGATGTGTGGCGCACAGGTTCTGCGCGGAAAAAGGGTTATCGTATAAGATTGTTTTTCAGGGGAGTTAGGTGTCCCAAATGAGAGGGACATTATAGTTATAAGGCAAGACACTATAGTACATAACATTTATTATGACATTGGAAATTTTTAGCTTCGATAACAAGGGTATGTATCGTAATAACCAGCAAACTAAACTTACATGACATACCTGCGATAAATGAAACTACACATGAAACACATAGAAAACCACAGGATGAACAAGAGGTTTCAGTGCAAACTACGTGACTAAACACTACACAAAGCCATGCCCTTACGGATATAACTATGGATGAATAACAACAAACAATTTTGAAGGTAGTAGAAATTGTTAAAAGTATGCCTAGAAAAGAAAGAAAATTATGGTAACAAAGAAAATAATAAAAGCCGAAAAGAGGAAAAAAATCATTAAAGAAAGTCAACTACATGCAAAGAGGGGATGGTACATAAGAACGAGAGGTAAGTACTCAACGGAACAGTAAGTCAGAGAATATAAAATAAAAAAATAAATAATAATAAATTAAAAATAAAAGACTACAGGGAAATAATTTGCACAGTCAAAACCATAATCGTACCATCATGCGGGTGAAAATAAGCATGCTAATGTCGAGTCGTGCTTTTTAATTTAGGTTTTGATTTGGTACCATTCTTTTGAGGTAGGATCTCTTCTAGAGTTGTTTTTCTATTTTTCTTGTCCTTCCGAGAGAGAGCTTGTTCCCATTCTCCTGGAGAGGAAAACAAGGTGTTATTTGAATGAATAAATAAATAAGCATTTATTGTGAAAAGGCCTGGTGGCTCATTTTACACACCAAAATTACAAGGGTAATTGTTACAAAAAATAATAAAGTATAAAAATGTTACTAATTACAAATTACATATGACGCATGTTGCGGCCAAATGAACTTATTATAAAAGATAATAAATGTTTGGGGGAAATTAAAGTAATGGGAGGCCCTAATAAAAGATAGAAAAAGAAAATAATAAAATAAAATAAAAGCGGATTAATATGGAAGAAAGAAGAAGAGGTAGGGAGGATACACTATTCAGTGTTGGCATAAAATTTAATTACGCCACTCTTGAACTGGCTGATCGCGGGGACAGACCTAAGACGGAGAGGAAGTGCATTCCACAGCCTCGCCCCAACTACCCCAAAAGAATTAGCCATAGTGCGAGTATTGTGGCGAACAATCCAGTGAGTAGGAGAAAATGGAGTCACAGTATAAGAAGTGTGGAGCAACCAAAGCCATCACCAATTTCCACTTGAGATTAGGCGGAATAAATTTGTTAAGCCTCTTGAGAGGGTGGAGAGAGGTGTATACTCTCCTGCAGACTTGATTGACATGGAGGTCCCAAGTCAAGGTGCTGTCTATCACCAAAATAATGTCAATTTATGCCAATTCATAACATGGTTGATGGAACGAGTTAGTGAGGTAAACTAATTCTAGAAAAAACCTAACTTCTGACAAACACACCAGGATCTGCTGAACTTCAGCTTCTTAAGAAGTACTTAATTATGCTCTGTCACAGGGAGGGGGAGAAATGTGCAATGCTTAGCCTCTCCTACACAACTCCTAACCTCACCGCCTCATGAGGCTAGATGGCATAAGCGCTAATCCGTTGAAGGACGGTGTACGAAAGCGCTCCTTTCCGGGAAGCATGGGTTGTACGAAAGTACAAAAACTAAGGTGCGAAAGCGCAAAAATATGTCCGGTGGAAACCAGCTTTTATTCCCAACGCAAGTTTTTACCAGGTGCTCTATGAAGTCGCCAATTCGACTATCGGTAGGGGTTTGGTGTCAAGTAAAGTAGCCTTAAATACGTTTTCAAGTGTTGCCGTACGTATCAGTCTTATTGCAAAACGAAAACTCGTGTGTACACCAGATACGAGGAAATCGCCTAGTAGGTACATATGTTCTACTTTTTTTTTTTTTTTTTTGTGCAAATTTCTGATCAAAATCAGCCACACGGGTGATTCAGCGGGAAATTTCCTTTGGAATGAGTGCTTTTGGAGCTCGAGACAACGTGAAATAGAGCTAATATCAGGAAATTTCTACTCAAAACCTAGAGACGCATTTTCCCAAAAGGGTCATTCTCATTTCATTTGCCGCTTTCATGCCCCTGACGACGAATTCTCACAATTCTTGACCAAAACTAGCGATTTTGGGGAAAAAAGGGTAATATAAGTTGGGGGATCAACGAAGAAATAATTTGACTGCCCGAAATCCCCTTTAACCAATACACAGCGATGACGAATGAAACCTGAATTCCTGGTAACTCATGAGTGTTACCGTCCCCTCCTACCTAACATGTACGTAGAAGTTAGGTAGTTACGAAACAATGACAATCTAGAACTGGCCAGGGTTACTAGCTGCAGTAAGTTGGTTCCTCTTTATATAGAGTAAGGATTTACATTTTTAAGATTTTTCCCAACCCGTGAAAAACTAGTTTTTCAGTCAGTCCCCCATATCTCTTCTCAATGGGACCACAGGAGTGTTAACATTTTTGCGATCAAGAAGACCGATGGAAAATGGTGGGAAACAGTCAGATGTAAAGGTTATATTTTCCAGTTGAAGATGTGAGACTGCAGTGGAGTGCTTGGAGTTGCAGCAGTTTTTACAGTGAAAGAAGCCTAAAAACATGAGGAGTATTTTTATTTTCAATCATGAGTGTTACACTAATTACGAGTGTTGTTAGATCTTAAACAAAATAATCCGATATCAAGAACCGTACTGCTTGGTGACAGGTTTCAAATAGTGGCCATCCCCGAGTTTTGCCACTTCATCATCCTGTGTGACGCCATTTTTACTGGAAATTCTCATGAGTGCTACCTCTCAGGAGTGTGACCAAGGATGGGTAAAAAATATATAAAATACAACATCAATGAAAAACTCACTGCTCATCTATGGAACACAAATCTCCAATGTACAATGAGTAGTATTTGCCGATCTAACCTCATTTTTGAGCACTTTCATATTTCACGTCACTGAGGCAAATGAAATGAGAATGACCCTAGCGCTTTCATACTCCTCCGTCTCATGGTGTCCTATGAGGGTGAGGAGGATGTCTGGTTGGTTAATGAGTCCTTTAATCTTTACATCTTTCACTATGAAGCCTAAAAACTAACCAAAACAAAACGTCCCAAAGGCCATTGACACTGTTGGCCATTTTGAATTGACAAATTTTGTGTGATGTGAATAAAACCTAATCATTTGCTTAGATCAGTTGCTAGCTAGCAAAAGTATAAGATATCAATAAGGCACACAAAAGGTCCACGCTCTAGCAAATGCTCACATTCTTGTGGGTGACCTTTTGTTAATACTAGGAAGCACATGCTGACTGAATGACTGCATAGGGCATCCATAGAAAGAAATCCCAAGCCTAATGGCTTATATTTCCCCAAAAGGGCTCCTTTAGAAATCGGGGATTCTATGGGTGCGCTATGTCCCTAAACTTGTTGCTCAATTCAACAAACTTCTTAATCTGTTTCCAATCTAGGTCTCTGAGTGAGGCCCTTTCGATTGTATTGTGTCCTAGGGCTTCTTGCCTAGATCTCCAGAATCTGTCACAGTCGCAAAGAAAGTGTTCAGCTGTGTCCTCTCCTCTTCCACACTCGGTGAAGATACCTTGGACATGATGAAAAGGGTCCTCTTAAAGCTGAAATGCTCTGTGAGGACCCCTATTAGTTTCCTCATTTGCTTTCTAGGCAGTGTTATAATCCAGTCTGAACTACTCTTTTCGTAGCCAGATATACACATCCGTGATTGCACAGATACACTGATAGATATAGATCTATTGTCCTCTTTTCTCCATAGCTCATTTAGATCTTTGTTGGTCCAGGTATTTGCCTTGGCTTTACACGCGTTGCGTGTTATGCCTAAGGGTGGGTCGGTCCATAATAGTTTCTAGTCAACCCCTGCCTGGCCAGGCGATCCGCCTCTTCATACATGCTTTTATGAGGTTAGCATTTGCTTGAGATTACCCATGTGTTATCATGACTCGCCCAGCAACGGCCTTTCTAGCTCTCCTACGTCTCCGTGTTTCTCTACAATCTATTTCTCCGGGATCGTATTTGTCACTGTCGAACGACTAATATTCGATTATTACTATGTAGAAACCTGGGTACCCTAAAAATCTTGATAACAATAACGTTTTTAGGTCGATTATATAGAATAAAGTTACCTCAGGGGTCCCTAAACTGATCAGTTTGTCTCTGTACCTTGTAATCGTACCCTAGAAGATATGTGTGGTTGGGGTTTTAGGCTCAATATTTACCACTGGCACAGAGTGAAGTAGGACTATGGTATGTACTGGTATAACCACCACACATCAATTTAGAATTTGGATCGCTATCCTGGGGCTATTCTTCTTCGTATTCTTATCGTATATAATTTATCATAAGCGGACTATATTCCAATAAACCGTCTTTCAATTGACTAGTGCTACAACCTTCATAGTTGCGTCAATGTCCAATGCACCCTGCAGGGTGCGACTATGAAGCTGATAATCACCAGCACCAGAAATCATGAAAATCGTTAAATACTTTGTATAGCGACCAACTTACACAAACAAGTGAAAAATGTCAATTCCCAATACCAGGACCCTTTTGGGCGCTGTAGGGCTGAGCAAGTAGGAAACTGCCCGGTGGTCCGTATGTACAACAAATGGCCTTGCTTCCAAGTATGACCTAAAATACCCGATTGATAGGTGATTGTTTTTCAGTTTGTTTTTGATGAGGGAGCAATCAGATAAAAGCTCTAATCTGCAGACGTTTAAGAAGAGCCGAATCTCGCTGGTAGAATACTCCACCACATGCACAATTCAAATGATAGATCCCAATCTGGCAACTGCAAAATAGGATTGGAGGTTATCTTTTCTACTAACCATTTGAATGCCTTCTTAAATTCCTCAGACCATTCGAACGGCACACCTTTTCCTTTTAGGTGGTCCAGAGGCCTCACGATTTGAGAATAATTTCATATGAACAACCTGAAATTTCCTGTCAAACCCGTGAAAACTGGACACAATGTCTTCCTTGGGTGTACCATTATTTTCCTACTTAGAAATGTAACTCACTCTACTTGTAGAATTCGATTTTTATCTGGGCACATTCTAATAATTGATTTCTGCCACCAATAAGAAAATTATCAATGAAAGCATTAATGAATGGATCTGGCAAAAGATTGCCGCAGATAGCAAGTTTTTCCAACCGAATGGTAATTGGTTAAACTCATATTATCCGAATGGCAGAACAAAGGATGTAAGCTGTTTAGTTTCTTCTAAAAGAGGTTACTGGTGAAATACATTTTCCTAATCTAGTTTTGAGAATCGTTTGCATCCTCCACACTGATAAACGAGATCGTGAACGATCGGAAATGGAAACGGGTCAAGTTGTGTATATTCATCAATTTCTCTATATTCTTGACCAAGTCTCCGAGGCTGACTGACTGCGTAGGGCTTCTGTAGAAAGAAATCCCAGGTCTAATCGTTTATATTTCCCTGTTAATTTGGGGATTCTACGGCTGCACTATGTCCCTAAATTTGTTGCTTAGTGCAACGAAATTCTCTCTAGGGCCTCTTGCCAAGATCTCCAGAATCTATCACAGTCACAAAAAGTGTTCAGCCGTATCTTCTCCATTTCTACATTCGCAAAGTGGAGAAGGTACCTTAGACATAAGCTAGACAAGAGAAATAGGGTCCTCGTGAAACCAAGTGTCCTGTGAGGACCCCAATTATTTTTCTCATTTGTGTTCTAGACTGTGATATAATCCAGTCTGAGCGATTTTTGTCGGAGCCAGAAATACACAACCTAGATTGTCTATACCTACTAGCCTCTTTTCTTCACATCTCTCTTAGATCTTTAGTGGCCCAGGTATTGGCCTTGGCCTCACGGATTACACGTGATGCCTAGTGCTAGGGCTGGTGCATGATAATCGAAAGCTGGTAAGGCGATCTACCTCCTCGATTTCTATGAGTCCCTCATGACCTGAAACCCAATGAACATACAATTTGCTGTCAAGTTGAGTGCCTAATTTAGTCAGTTCATCTTCAGCCGCTTTTAACGTTTTCGAAGTTGTGACCGGATTCATCAGTGCTTTGATGCAGCCTGGCTATCAGTATCTGTATGACTACTTGTTCATTTCTAGTGTTTCTCGCTAGTAAGCTGTCAACATACGATAATGGCATACAGCTCACTCAGGAAGACAGTGGTATGTACATCCAGAGCGAAGCACTCAGCTATATCCATTTCAGGTATATGGATGCTGCCAGCACCTGTCCTGGTTGTGCTTTTAGATTCCACTCTATAGCCATCTGTTCAGCCCGAGTCTAGTCATATGTGTCTGTGGGACTATCCTATACCAGTTTTCCCTATTACCTATTACGTAGGTTGTGGGATCCTTCCACATGTAAGTTTTCCCAAGCTGTATGTTGCATTTTCATTGCTGGGATATACCCTGGCTATTAGGGTATCACTTGGTTGTCAATTTTGAGTGAGTGTGTGATAATTGTGTTTCCACTTCCCTGTCCTATTAACCTAATGGTAGTGTGCATTGGCTGCACCTTAGCTTGTGTATTTATGGATGCAAAACCCAGAATTACCAGTAAACCCCTAGAAGGAGTGGTCTGGAAGGCACCCCTCACGAGCAGGCAGATTACTCTGTCAAGCTTGCCCAGGATGCTTCCCCTCCAGATCCCTGGCCACCATACCTTTTTAATGTGGCTATTCGAAAATTGTCTGGCATTTCCAAATATTTCAGACTAAACTATCCTGACCATATTAGATATGTAAATAGATAAGTGGGTATCATTTTACTTACCATCATCGAAATCTTTGGGTTTCTCATCGACAGTCTTATTTTTCTTGTTTTTGGCGGTCACTTCAACGTTTTCTTTCCCTTTCCCCTTGGCTTTCTTATTGCTATCTTCTCCTTTATTGTTCTCTTTATTGGCTTTATTTTCCTTCAATGTGTTTTTTGCTGGCGATTTCTTTTCCTGCTTTTGCTTGTCTTTTGACGGTGATTTCTCGGCTTCCTTCTTCTCCTCTTTCTTAGGTGTCTTCACTTCAGACCGCTTACTGGCTCCTGAATCACTGAGAGCTGTTGCATGACCGTTGGGCTGCGTTTTCTGTAAACAGACAAGAACATAACTTAGTTCCTAACCAACGGGGAGAAACAAGTACTTGAAGTATAGAAAGCAAATAACAAATCCAGAATACTAGGAGAAGTCCAGTCCACAACAGTTCCACTTAACTTGAAACTTTTGCGCATTGTGGTCAAAAATACTCGTCACATCAAATTTTCGTTCAAATCGACTGAATACAAAGAATATTAAAAATAGGCAAAGCGGACTTTTTGATGGTGAATAAGAGGGAATTTTGAGGTACACTTTTTGGTTTATTATTTTCAATAATAAAGTCAATTCAATAATAAAATTCAAGTCAGTCGATTCAATAATAAAATATTAAAATTTGGCAAAGCAGGTTTTTTTTATGGTGAGTAAAAGGAAATTGTTTGGTACACTTTTAGCGAATTTTCGTAGAAAATGAAGCTATTGCAATGGCTCAAATTTTTTTAAAAATATTTTCTCCATCAAAATCCGTTTTGAGACATTCTGAAACAAATCCTAGAGTTTAACGCTTTTTCATATATATGTATATGTACAATAAGGAATATTTGGTTCAATATACAATAAGGAATAACAATACATATTATTCCTTATTGTATATTGAACCAATAAGCCTGTAAATAAATGGTTGGAGTGTTGGGTCATGAATGGCATTAATGCTGGGGTGGTAATGGAGGAGTTCAATGAGTGTTATGATCGTTTTGGATATCAAGATGTGGTTTGGTAATTCAAGGGTCCACCTTTCGAATCTAAAGAGCTAAAGGGGTTTTTTGTTAGGAAAAATATTGAACATATCTTGTTTCCACCATACAATCCGTCTTCTAATGGGGAGGTGGAATGGTTTAAACAAAGCTTAAAGAAAATGATCATCCGATAAATTTTGGGATCTAAGTGGATGGAGACCAGAAGGAGTTACACGCTCATTTGACTAAGTCGGGCAGCAAATAGGTTTACTCTTCTGATTCCACCCAGAAGTGACCAGCCGAGGTTATGTTTGCCAGTAGAACATCCTTGTCGATGTTATTACCATCTGACCGCATTTGATGGGATTCTCAAGAGTAGATATTGTAATGTTATAGATTATTTGGAAACCGGGAGACGAAATGAATAGGACGCGGAGTCATGTTATCAACTAATCTATTCGGTGTTACCAACCTATGAGTAATAGATATCCGTACATCCCCTCTTTCACATGTACTTCAGTATTTCATAAGTTAGTTGAATACTAAATTTGGTATACCAATTTCATTATGTAGATTACAAATCTGATATTAATTCCTTAGTTTTTGCAATGGGTTAAAATGGTGTCTATTTTAGACTTCAAAAATTTACATCAATTAACATTATTATTATTATTATGAATAACTATTTAACAACATTCAACTCTCGCACAAGGCAATAGACTGGAAACGATGTTGGAAATATTCAAGGAAACGGGAAGACGAGAACGCGCATAGAAGACTGGCCAGGAAGTGCCGGCGGGGGATGGTGGGGCTTTCAAGCTCAAGAGTCAATGCAGAAATGGTTATCAATCTGCTTAATGGACGAGGCCAAGTACACTTACTTATGGAAGGATCCCACTACATACGTCATAGGTGATAGAGGAAATTGGAACAGGTTAGTCCCAAGAACTCAAAGGACTAGACTGTCGTGCTTTACAGGCGGCTCTAGAGTTGAATCTGAGAGCACAACCAGAACAGGTGCTGGTATATACATATCTGATTTGGGTATAGCTGAGTGCTTCACTCTGGATGCACACACCACTGTCTTCCAGAGTAAGCTGTATGCCACTATCAGGTGTGTTGACAGCTTAATAGAGAATAACACGAGAAGCAGACAAGTAGTCATACATACAGATAGCCAGGCTTGCATCAAAGCTCCGATGAATCTGGTCACTACCTCAACAATGATAAAAGAGGCTAAAGATAAACTGATCAAGTTAGGCACCCTATTAGACAACAAAGAGTATGTCAATTGGGTGCCAGGTCACGAAGGACACATAGAAAATGAAGAGGTAGATCGCCTTGCCAGGCAGGGGTCGTCTAGAAACTATTACAGGCCGACCCCAGCCTTAGACATAACGCAGAACGCGTGTAAGGCCAAGGCAAACACTTGGGCCATCAAAGATCTAAAAGAGCTATGGAGAAAAGAGGACAGCAGATATAGAAAATCTAGGATGTGCATCTCTGGCTGCGATAAGAGTCGCTGAGACTGGATTATATCACAACCTAGAACGCAAATGAGGAAAATAATTGGGATCCTCAAAGGGCATTTTAGCTTTAAGAGGAACCTTTTTATCATGTCCAAGGCACCTTCTCCACTCTGCAAATGTGGAAATGGAGAGGATACAGCTGAACACTTTCTCCGTGATTGTGATAGATTCTGGAGATCAAGGCAAGAGGCCCTAGGACATTATACAATCGAAAGGGCCTCACTCAGAGACCAAAATTGGAAAAAGATCAAGAAGTTTGTTGCGTTAAGCAACATATTTAGGGACATAGCGCTGCTGTAGTATCCCCAAATTAAAAGGGGCCCTTTTTGGGGAAATATAAGCCATATGCCTGGGATTTCTTTCTGCGGAAGCCCTACGCAGTCAGTCAGTCAGAGGCCAAGTAGATCATTACCATCATCAGCCACCCCAAGTGTTTCCATTAAAATGACCACGTTCATTGTTGACAAATTTGACGGAAACTTGATGAAATTTCACGAATTTTGGCAATTATTAGAAATTAATATACATCAAAATCCTTCATTGAACAACATGGGAAATTCCACTATCTTCCGACTATCCTTACCGGCAAAGCAGAGGAACGAATATCTTGTTAAGAACTTAGTGCCCAAAATAATGGTACTGCTCGAAATTTATGCGGTAGTGATTTGAAAACATCAGGACACTAATCAATTGCCAATACAGTAACAGGGTAAATGGTAAATTAATAAAATTCGGGGGATCCTATGTTCATTTTCTGGCAGGCCTAACGTTTTTGACACCTTGGAGAAACATCTTAGATGTTTACAAGGACTCGGAGAAAATATTGAACAAAAGATGATGTTATTTTGGCCAAAGTTCCAAGAGCAGTTAGGTACGGGATTGAAAGACACAGATCACGAGCAGTTGCAGATCTGGACATAGGCTTAGCCTACTGAATTCATTCTTAAGTCAATCATAATGTAAAATGTTATGACAGAGGTGAAGGAAAGGATTAGTTAACTATTCCAAAGGCTCAGGCGATTATCTTGCAGCACCCATTGGATAGCCACAAACCTATGGGCACCAGCAGTTACTAGAATCGGGTTAGGGGAACAATCCAATCTATCGCAATTACTAAAACAATTAAGTAAATTTACTAATTTAAAAAGCGCTGCAAATTATTACATAATGGTTCATTATTTCTGAATCAAATAGCCAGCTATAGTAACCAGCATGCTCTGGGGCTTTCGCCAGTCTCTTTTCTAGTATCCACCTCTGTCCTCGCGTTACAGGCTGCACTCCCGATGGGGAGTAAATGTATGATAGTACAGCCACCCGAGTGGTCTCATTCAATCCACAGAGCTAATTTCTATAGGAATCAAACTAAAACCGTGGGTACACTGGATTCCAAAAGCATCTGGGACACATCCCAGTCGATTCTGCGTCCGAAATTACTTGGGTGACGATACCCCACTTACCTAGGCAGAAATATAAGTAAACAGCTATTCATCCAGAGGGTTCAGACTCCAACCTGCCCATGTAATACAATTTTAATTTAAAAACGATTTGCTTCGAACTATCTGAGAAGATTTTGGGAAGAAGAAGAACGAAGGATTTTAGATGGGCTGGATCAATTATTTTTGTAACATACTAAAGTATGATATAATATACTAAATATACTAGTGTGTTCAAGGTAGGTTAAATGTTATACGGGGTAAAAGTAATAAAATATATATTACATCCGTTCCGATACGCCCCGGACGCCTTTCTGCAACTCCACTATGCCCCTAATGCCGTACCCCCCTAAGGTTGGCACGGCGTATTATATGGGTATAACACGTAAAAGTAATAAATATCCATTCTCCTACACCCCTCTGCTACGCCCCTGGTTAACCCAGACACCACAAGGTGCCGCGGCGTCTCCTCTCACTCCACCCCCGCTCACCACCCACTGTGACCCTCTGCCAAGCGTGCGTGCGTGCGTGCGTAAGTCTAACACTCAAAGCCTCGTAAAAGACACTTTTTTGCCCGTTTTTGGCCCATAGCATCTATGCGAGTAAAGCGATCGGGATGGTTAAACGTTAGGACCAACTAGACCCCAAATGGAGTCTATGTGCGAAAGAACGGGGTTTTTAAGTCAATTCTTAGGCCTTTTATGGCCCGGACGGCGGACGGACATTTCAAATTTGGATTCTACGCACCTTGAAACGTAAAGTGACAAAGTTTGAGGGGGGGTTATAAAAATTTTTTGCTATACGATCACATAGGCTTATTATTGGAAATAATAAACCAAAATAAATAAAAACCACAAATAGTAAGGACGCAAAATGAATTATTCCTGTTCATTGTAACTATCCTGTTCATTAGAAGACACTGGGTTGGGATGGGATGAATTATGCTTAAAATGGTATGAGAAAGAACAAATTAATACAATTAAATTATTTTGAGAATAAAGGGAACACAAAATGAGTACGGGAAAAGAGTTACAAGGGTATGGAAAGAATATTGGCAATGAGGCCAGACAATGTGAGTACAGATCTGAAATAGAACCAGACTGTTCTGAACGCGAGCCAAAATGAGAGAAGACGGAAATGGGTTTAATGGAAACGTAGAAAACACGTAGTTTAGACAATCATTAGGTTGTATTTAAATTTTTGAATTAGGAAGCAATGAGTATGGATTATGTTTGATTTTAAAAATTCGTAGTAAAAAATAATAATAATAATTTCAATCTTCAACATTACTACTTCATTGTAAACAATAAAATCATTAAATAACAATGAGTAATAATCTAGATCAAAGAAACTCAGAAGATCGAATGAACATTTTGTCAAAGACTAAATGATGCACTAAATAGTTTTGAAGGGAAATTGCTTAGGTAGATCAAAATCCCAAATTCAGGAAGAATCTTTTTTAGACCAATCGAACGTTATCTAAGAATATCGACACGTAGGAGCCCACCAACTGAAAATCAATGAGACACAGTAAAACACCTACCGACTATTCACTAGTGTGTATTCAGGAGACAACAGTTATAATAAAATCAATTTCTTGAAGTGAGAATTCGATTGAAATTATGGTTGTGTAATGTTTCCATTTACACGCACATTGGCGATATTTTTTCCAGTGAAGTCCCTAGCTGTTAAGGAGAGCGAACGGATGAACGTACTAACAGCAATCCGGGTGGACTCATTCAATGCAGTAAGCGATTTCATAAAACAGGAAAACACCCAAGATCTCGATATTTCAGCCCTTCACAAGTCTACCATTTCGATGATCCAGGCATAACTAGACCTCAAATGTGATTTTTTACCCGAGTTTCATAAAATTTGGTCCACTAGC
This sequence comes from Adelphocoris suturalis, assembly GCA_030762985.1. NCBI lineage: Eukaryota > Metazoa > Arthropoda > Insecta > Hemiptera > Miridae > Adelphocoris > Adelphocoris suturalis. Next base: position 182,460,600 of record CM061040.1, read on the forward strand.
TTCAGAGAAAAGCACTGGATGGCGATAGGACGGATTTTGCCCAACTTGTCGAAGAAAGAGTAGTCTGTATTCTGGAGACGAACAGTTATAATAAAATCGATTTCTTGAAGAAAGAATTCGATTGAAATAATGTTTTGTAATGTTTCTATTTACACGCACATTGGCGATATTTTTTCCAGTGAAGTCCCTAGCTGTTAAGGAGAGCGAACGGATGAACGTACTAACAGCAATCCGGGTGGACTCATTCAATGCAGTAAGCGATTTCATAAAACAGAAAACACTCAAGATCTCGATACTTCAGCCCTTCACAAGTCTACCATTTCGATGATCCAGGCATAACTAGACCCCAAATGTGATTTTCTACCCGAGTTTCATAAAATTTGGTCCACTAGCTTCAGAGAAAAGCTCTGACGGCGATAGGACGGATTTTACCCAACTTGTCGAAGAAAGAGTTGTCTGTATTCTGGAGACGAACAGTTATAATAAAATCGATTTCTTGAAGTGAGAATTCGATTGAAATTATGTTTTGTAATGTTTCTATTTACACGCACATTGGCGATATTTTTTCCAGTCAAGTCCCTAGCCGTTAAGGAGAACGAACGGATGAACGTACTAACAGCAATCCGGGTGGACTCATTCAATGCAGTAAGCGATTTCATAAAACAGAAAACACTCAAGATCTCGATACTTCAGCCCTTCACAAGTCTACCATTTCGATGATCCAGGCATAACTAGACCTCAAATGTGATTTTTTACCCGAGTTCATTAAAATTTGGTCCACTAGCTTCAGAGAAAAGCCCTATAGGACGGATTTTACCCAACTTTTCGAAGAAAGAGTTGTCTGTATTCTGGAGACGAACAGTTATAATAAAATCGATTTCTTGAAGAGAGAATTCGATTGAAATAATGTTTTGTAATGTTTCTATTTACACGCACATTGGTGATATTTTTTCCAGTGAAGTCCCTAGCTGTTATTAAGAGCGAACGGATGAACGTACTAACAGCAATCCGGGTGGACTCATTCAATGCAGTAAGCGATTTCATAAAACAGAAAACACTCAAGATCTCGATATTTCAGCCCTTCACAAGTCTACCATTTCGATGATCTAGGCGTAGCTAGACCCCAAATGTGATTTTTTACCCGAGTTTCATAAAATTTGGTCCACTAGCTTCAGAGAAAAGCACTGGATGGCGATAGGACGGATTTTGCCCAACTTGTCGAAGAAAGAGTAGTCTGTATTCTGGAGACGAACAGTTATAATAAAATCGATTTCTTGAAGAAAGAATTCGATTGAAATAATGTTTTGTAATGTTTCTATTTACACGCACATTGGCGATATTTTTTCCAGTGAAGTCCCTAGCTGTTAAGAAGAGCGAACGGATGAACGTACTAACAGCAATCCGGGTGGACTCATTCAATGCAGTAAGCGATTTCATAAAACACAAAAACACTCAAGATCTCGATATTTCAGCACTTCACAAATCTAACATTTCGATGATCTAGGCGTAACTAGACCCCAAAAGCGACTTTTTACCCGAGTTCATTAAAATTTGGTCCACTAGCTTCAGAGAAAAGCCCTATAGGACGGATTTTACCCAACTTTTCTAAGAAAAATGGGTATATATTACATCCGTCGGCACAGCGTCACTTGGGTGTGGGGATGCATTATCTTTGCGTTTCAGAGGGTGTAGAACAAGTTTACAATAGTCATTCAGTTTCAGATTTCTGTATATATGTGGGAAACCTCCCAGAAATAAACTCCCCCCAGGATCCGTGTGGATCCCTCTGAGAAGAGCACCTGAGTATTTGAGACTAAATCCATGTTCCATGTGAAAGAAATCCATACACAGAACCTCCCGAGAGGGTTATATTTTTGGAGGGCATGAAAACGTGCTTCAGTCTATTATTGAAAGTGTTTTAGCTAGCCTGTTCCTCTGCGTACTTTTATTTCAAAATATATTTCCTTTTTACTTTTTCTTTCGAAGTTTGTGTAGTGATTCACCTCCGTCAACATCAGAAGTGGGATGAGTCAATCCGAAGATTCTCAAAAGGAGCAAGCGGATGCCGAACCTTGGTTGGCGATACTTGAGACGCAGAACCGCCGGTACGAGGCTCTATTACAACAATTATTATTGTCGACTCAGAATGAAGGAAGGAAAATTCCATTACCGAATTTCGACCCGAAAGGTGACGGAATTGACCCAAACTCATGGGTAAGGGCCGCCGAATGCTGTATTGGAGGTAAAGACTTTGTCGGAGGAGCTTTAGTCATCGCACTTAGTCAAGCCATGAAGGGTGAAGCTTCGGCATGGTTCACCTCAATTGTGACGCCTGAATTAACTTGGGACAATTTTAAAGCTGCCTTTGTCACTCAATGGGGAAATTTAGAGACTCCTGCGGCTGTTTTCCTTCAATTCTTAACTTCACAACCCCGTGATAGAGAGGAAAATTACCCAACTTTTGCTTCCAGAATGGTATCTAAACTTGTTTCGAGTTGGGAAAATCTCAGCCATGAACAAATTGCTGTTTCTATCGTCCTTGGACATTTGTCTCAGAATGATTCCCGTGTTCGGCGCGTTGCTTATGTTGAGCTCGTGGACAGTAGGGAAAAGTTGCTTAGAGAATTGAGCCACATCACTTACAAACGTGCTTCTGACACTGAAACCCCAGTACCCAAGAAAACCCGTATTTCCAATTTAGAGCGATTTTCATTTGAAAAAGGAAACGGAGGTAACAATCCCTTCAAGTGGCAACGTGACAGTGGAGGCACAAGTCGTCCCAACGACCGACGTTCAGCCTTTTTGGGGGCAGGTGGTGCGCAATCCACTTCGCATGGCGTTTCAGGACCTCCTGCATGCTTCATTTGCAAATCCACAGACCATTTTTCATCAAGATGTCCCAAAAAATATGGAAAAGGAGGTGAGGGAGGATTTCCATCCCAAGGCCAACCAATTGATAAGACTGTGTCCTTATGCCAGGTCAACCCAGTTGGCACTCTTCTTCACAATGGTGAGTGTTTTTTATATAATTTTGACTCAGGTTCAGAATGCTCACTACTTGGAGCTAAATTTAGTGTAAAATTCCGAGGAAAACCCTTTTCTAATCATGTTAATCTCCATGGTATAGGTGCTTCAGTGGTTATATGTTCCAGTCAGTTAGAAGTTGATATTAACATAGATGGACATTCCTTGTTAGTTTTGTTTCACATAGTCCCTGATCATTTTATATCATACCCAATTTTGATTGGTCGGGAAATCCTTACCACACAATTTTTCATGGTTGTTTCCAACAGTGCATGCATGTTAAAATCAACCGAAGTTCGTCATGTTGGAACGAGCATTGAATCTTCTTTCTTGGATAATGATTCTTCCAAGAAGCTAGAAATTTCCAATTGTTTTGAGGCTGATGTGCTGAATTCGGGAGAATATAATATCATGTCTTTAACCAAAAATTTTCTTCAGACTGCTGCTTCAGGTAACATTACCTTGAATAAAATTCAGGATGAAGGTTGTTCAATTCTCTCCGAAATTAAATGTCCTTGTCAGGATGATACTTCCTTTTATGAATTTTCAAAGCTCGATATTGATATTTTGTCCGAATTCGAGGAATCTGATTTTTTCATGTCTCCTTCCGAACCCATTCCTCATTACTCAAATCTTTGTGTCAGTTCATTAGAAATTAAAGACAGAATTGATAGTATTAAATCAGATATACCGTTTGAGCGGAAACCCGAGCTCTTGCAAATTTTGCGGAGATATGAACGTTTTTTGATTGATGGAATACCTACTTCTAGAATAACCACTGGTGAAGTAAACATAAGGTTGTCAGATCCTTCTAAGGTTGTCTACCAAAGACCATATAGGTTGAGCCCTAGTCAAAGAGAAATTTTACGTAATCTGGTTGCTGATTTGGAAGCAGCCCAGATCATTCGTCCTAGTGCAAGCCCCTTTGCTAGTCCAGTGCTCCTCATCCCAAAAAAGTCTGGTGCATGGAGAATGGCGGTTGATTATCGTCGCCTTAATTCTATTACGGTTCCTCAGAGGTATCCCTTACCTTTAATTGATGATCAAATTGCTCGATTGAAGGGAGGGCGCGTTTTTAGTAGCCTGGATATGGCTAGTGGTTTTTTTCAGTTACCTATGCACTGTAATTCGGTCGAGAAAACTGCTTTTGTTACACCTGATGGTCATTACGAATTCCTTACCATGCCAATGGGATTGCGAAATGGTCCCAGTGAGTTTCAGCGAGCTGTCATGAAGGCTCTGGGTACTATAGCACACACCTACGCAGTCGTTTTCATGGATGACATTCTTTTAGTTGCAGAAAACTATGATGATGCTCTTCTGTATTTAGACGAAGTTCTGAAAATATTAACCGAACATGGGTTTTCCCTAAATTTGTCAAAGTGCTCTTTTCTGGTTAATCATGTCACTTACCTTGGTTTTGAGGTTGAAAATGGTGAGCTTCGCCCCAATACTAGAAAAATTGAAGCCCTTACTAAGCTACCCCCACCTTGCTCTCTCAAGTCATTGCGGTCTTTTATAGGACTTGCTACTTACTTTCGATCATTTATAAGGGATTTTTCATCTATCATGGCTCCATTGTACCGTTTGACTAGAAACAATACTGATGGGAAAATAGAAAGCTGGACTGATGAACATGAAACGGCACGCCAAAAAATCATTTCTCTTTTGACTAATTCCCCAGTTCTCATGATATTTGATCCTCATTACCCTATTGAACTTCATACAGATGCTAGTTCATCTGGTTACGGTGCCATTCTATTACATAAAGTTGATAACAAACCAAGACCTGTAGCGTATTTCAGTAAAAGAACAACACCTGCTGAGTCAAAATATCATTCTTACCTTTTGGAAACTCTCTCTGTGGTCAAAGCCATTAAACATTTCAATAATTATTTACAAGGTCAGAGTTTTACTGTGTTCACTGATTGTGAATCCCTCAAGGCTACTCAAAGTAAGCAAGATATTATTCCACTTGTTCAAAGATGGTGGGCCTTCCTTCAAGGGTATCATTTCACCCTGGAGTTTCGTCCTGGTAAACGAATGGCTCATGTTGATTTTTTGTCTCGTCACCCTTTGGATGTTGGTTGTATGGAGCCAGCCACCAGTTTGACTACCAATCATGTCACACCTGGTGGTCTTGTTGAGGTGAATTGTAAGGAGGTTAATTCTAAACTCAGTTCATTTATGAATAATAAAAATAAGAGTCGTCCTCACGGGAAAAAACGCTTAGGATTTAACCAAAATTTTAGCACCCAGGTTGAAAGGAAAGAAGTAAACTTAACAACTGTTTCTCATGATTGGCTTTTAGCTGAACAGCAACGTGATCCTTTTATTTCTGAGATAATTGATAAACTTGGTGCTGATGAAATAGATAATGATATTCAAAACACCTACGAATTACGTTCTGGGGTGCTTTGTAGGAATATACAAAGACATGCTCGTAATCGATGTCTCCCCATCGTTCCTCAGTCTCTCAAGTGGTCAATTGTAAATAACATTCATAACTCAATTTTTCATTTGGGTTGGGAAAAAACGTTGGAGACTCTGTATGATCATTACTGGTTCGAACATATGTCAAAGTTTGTTCGGAAATTCGTAGATAATTGTGTGACCTGCAAAATGGCGAAAAGAGACACAGGATCCCACCAAGTTGAGTTACACCCCATACCCAAAGAACCCATACCATGGCATACAGTCCATCTCGACAGCACAGGGAAACTAAGTGGTAAACGTGATACTAGAGATTACCTTTTTGTTTTTATTGATGCATTTACCAAATATTGTTTGTTAATTCCTACTCATACACTTGAGACAATCAGTGCAATAAGATCCTTGCGTTCAGCTATTTCGCTATTTGGGCCCATGCAAAAACTAATTGTAGATCAAGGTCGTTCATTCGCAGCTCGTGACTTTAGGGAATTCTGTGAAAAATCACAGATTGAGGTTCATTTTATTGCTACTGGTTCAGCTCGAGCAAATGGTCAAGTGGAAAGAGTCATGGGAACTCTTAAGGATATGTTAACGGTAGCTGAAATGCATGAAAATCGATCTTGGCAGGAGGCAGTAGGAGATATTCAATTGGCACTAAATACTACCCCACATAAAATCACCAAAGTATCTCCAATGGAGTTGATGTTTGGAAAGGTTTCACGACCTCGTGAACTTATTGTTGTAGATGAGGAAGTTTCAGGTGTCCCTCAAATTGATTTAAGTGCAGTTAGGGAGCATGCTTCTGTCAAGATGGCAGACAGTGCTAAGTATAGTAAAATTCAATTTGACAAAGGCAAAGCAAAAGTCATTCCATTTGAGGTTGGAGATTTAGTATATTTGAAACAGGAAGAAAGAAATCAATGTAAGCTAGACCCAAAGTACAGGGGACCAGTTATTATTAAGAAAGTTCTCCCAAATGATCGTTATGAACTGCAATCAATTGATGGTCGCCGTAACTATAAGTATGCTCATGATCGCTTGAGGAAGGTTCCAAATGCTACTGACATTGGACCCATAGTAAATTTAAGTGATGATAATAGCGATAATGAATAAAAAAATAAATAAAAAAAACTAATCATAATTTTGAAATGAAATAAAATGGTTACAGTAACAAAGTACAGTCTTTTTATAGCATTTATATGGACGATGGTGTCTTTTCTAAGCACCTACTTAAAAGATGGTGTCTTTTCAGAGCGCCCATTTTCAAGATGGTGTCTTTTCAGAGCGCCCAAATGGATAGAAATTAATGATAAATGAATATAAAAAGTATATACAAAAAAAAAAAAAAAAAAAAAAAAAAAAAAAAAAAAAAAAGATTTTCACGTGATTTTCATTTGCGAGGCAAGTGTAAATATTCTTCTAGAACTAAATTTTTGTAATAAAAATTTCGTTTTAAAATTAAAAAAAAAAAAAAAAGAATAGAAAAAGTGGGAGTTTAGTTTTTGTAAATTCCACAATACTCCATGTCATCCTTGCATGGTGTAAAATATTATCTCTGTCCACGTCTTATGTATGATGAACTCTTGACTTGTTTTCTAACTCAAGGGAAGTTCTAAGTGACAGTTTAATTTTCATATAATTCCACAATGTCCCATGTCATCTTTGCATGGTGTGAAATGAATCTGTAACTTGAATGTTTTGGAGTTCTTGATGTTTTCATCATTTTGCATCCTATGTATGATAAACGGTTTTCAATTCAAGGGGGGTTCTAGGGGAAATGTAACAGAGGTGTTCTCTGTTGAGGACTGATGCTGCTTTATTTTTTTTCTTCCTAGGTTGTGAACCGCAGAGACGCGGGGTTATGCAGAATGGCCGTGTGGGAAACCTCCCAGAAATAAACTCCCCCCAGGATCCGTGTGGATCCCTCTGAGAAGAGCACCTGAGTATTTGAGACTAAATCCATGTTCCATGTGAAAGGAATCCATACACAGAACCTCCCGAGAGGGTTATATTTTTGGAGGGCATGAAAACGTGCTTCAGTCTATTATTGAAAGTGTTTTAGCTAGCCTGTTCCTCTGCGTACTTTTATTTCAAAATATATTTCCTTTTTACTTTTTCTTTAAAAGTTTGTGTAGTGATTCACCTCCGTCAACATATATATATATATATATATATATATATATATATATACATATATATATATATATATATATATATATATATATACTTCGTTTTAAATATAGAAAGAATTTAACAAATATATAAAGGAAAGAAAGAATCTAAAATATTTAGATTTTGATCTTTGTCAAAGAAATTAGAGAAATGAAAGTAATTCTTGAATCTTGGAAATTGCATGTGTGTCAGCGTCCATGTTACTTATCAACAAAATTGTGATAAGTTTTCTGGGTTTGATGGCTAATCGTTTAGATTGAGACCTGGAGGACGATTAGCGCCTAGTACCCACCTAAAAGCTCTCTCGGATTGTTGCAGTTGCCGGTCATTTGCATGTTTCGGCATCTTCTTCAGAACCTGCACCCCATAGCACTCGTCAAAAGATGCCCCATGGGTTTCTGCATGCATCTTGACTGGAAGAGGACGTGGTTGGTTTATGGATGCCCTATGGTTGTTCATACGTAAATTCAACGTAGTGGCTTTTCCAACGTAGAAACCTTGTCCTCCATCCGAACACTTTTTGCATACCAATTGGTACACACACATGGGTGATTGGCACTCTGCTGTCCCCCGACATCTGTATGTGTGGCTGGTGTTTGCAGAGGTGAAGTTAGGGCCCTCTATCACCAAATTGCACAACTTACACCTTGCACGTCCACATGGGTGTAAACCGGCTTGCTGTGTCTGTGGGGGATGTGATCGAGGATGTCGATGGGAGAGTATGTCATCGAGATTCTTCCCTTGTCTGTAGGCCAATCGAGGTGTTTCTTTGAATACATCACGTGTTTGAGGGCTCGATGTTAAGATGGTTTGAAGGTCCCAGAGAACGCCACTGAGTTTTTGTGCGCTAAAAAATAATGTGGTGACAAGTGAAACTCGCTCGCTTGATGTTCTTGGGGTTTGACGGTAGGGAACTCGTGCAGGAACCATCCTATCTTCAACAAAGTTTGCTGGGTAACCTCTGTCCATCAGCTTGTTATGGATCCCAGATATATTCATATATTTATTTAGTTATGGACAAAATTCTGTGCTCATTACTCCTCTGAAACCGCTGGTCCGATTTGGACCAAATTTTGATATGTTGTATTAACATGCCGAAACTTGTGCCCCGCTGACTTTGGTGAGGATCAGCTGACCAAGAGCCATAATATCAATCATAATGGGGCTCTGAACTAACAAAATCCGCCGCTAGGAGCGCTAGGGGGCGAAGAACCTAAGTAACATGTGGTTGACATGAATTTCCTTTAGTAGATGTTTTCCGCCACCCCTGTTTACTCTACAATTTGTTCCCCTCACCATCAATCTCATCACTACTGGTCAAAAATGAGAATTATATTTGTAGTGGATTTATATATGTTTTACTTGGTGTAGGTAGACCAAGTGGGACATTTATATTCTGATTATGCGGGTTAGTCCCCGGGTTATTCCTGTAAGGAATGTGAGCAAATCCGTCAAGGTCAGCTTGCTTGGCGGGATGAACTGAGAGATAGTTCGTGTCGCAGCCGCGTGGAGCACTGGGCTCGCATAGTGGGTGCTGGGTTCGATCAGTTTGGTCCTGAGCCGTTTTGTAATATTCCGGCCTAAGATTTATATCTGTAGGAGGAATATGTTGAGCTTGGTTGAGGTACTGAAAAGTATCCTTCGTTTTTTGTACATTTGGAGTGTATTTGACACTCGGATCGGCCGGGTAGGCTTGTGTCGAATATCGTGGGTATTCGGACAGCTTGGTCGAATCATAATGATTGACTTCAGAGCGGGTCTGAAAGGTATCCTCGATCTTTTGTATAGGCGAGGCTTGATCTAACGTTTCCTTCGCGAATACGTTAGGTGAGAAGGCGATCTCGTCGTGAGGATCGAGCCTTGCGCCGTCGCTGGGACCGGCGGATTCGCCGGGTAGCATGTAGGTAGCGCTACGGGGGCTAAGAGGCCCGGCTTCGCCGTCGTCTGCCTCCCCTTGCATGAGGAAATAAGACGGCCGACGTTCCATCGAAATAGCCGAGTTATTAGCTCGTTTCGATGCCTCTATGTATAGAAATAGAGGGTTTAGGAAGGTGGACTCGCTTGACAGAGCTTCTTTCCTTTGCTCGTATGTCAGGGTCCTACCTTGTAGTCTTGAAAAAGACTTCCTTGGACGGTAAATTAGAGCGGATGAGCAGAGTAATTTACCGGCGTGCCCCAGCGGTCGGTGACGAGCCTAGTGCTACGAAACCCGGGTGACACGGCTAGGAACGTCCCTCGGGCGTACGATCTAAAGAGAATATCGATAGATGTACCGGGTGGCGTCCTGACAGATGAACTACGTTGGGCAATGAGCAGGATGAATAATCACTGGACTCGTAGATGCCAATGCGAGATCTGTGTGGAGAGAAGGTAGGCCTTGTAGAAAGCAGTAGGAAGCCGTTCTTGAGATGAACTCGGGATGCAGAAGGTTCGTCAGCGTAGAGCGTGTAGAAATCTTCGTACTTCGAGGTGTCGTCGTCGAGAGCGGAGAGTAGAATGAATTTCGGAGGGCTCCGAGCGGGGTCTTTATAGGGAGGTGGCCGCCTCCTGCCGCCTCCTGATTGGTCCGCTTAATTTCATTAATTCGACTGTGTAATCTCATTGACTCGCACATTGTTTTCTCAGTATCTGCGAGTATGATAGCTGAGCTGGTCCTCCGGGGTGCTTACGAGCGTCCGTCGCGGAGCCGACGACCTTGAGTTTAGCCGGGGACCTCGGGTGCTTTCTCTGCGTCAGTTGTTCAGACGGGGTCCCCGGGGTGGCTGCTGGACCAGAGGTGGTTGCTTGCCGCCTCTTGGTTGGTTCGCCTATTGTCTCTCGTGTAATCAGTGTTTCTGATTGGCGAGTAGGCTTGTTTGAATTGTCCTTGTTAGTTTTAGAGGACGTTTGATTTTCTGTTTGAGTTTTCTCGTTCAAGGCGACTTGGTTCGAGATACTTGTCGCATCTCTCTCGCCCAGTAAGTGTCTAGGGAGGTCGCCTTGTATGTTATTAGTTAATATTTCACTTTTGAGAGAGAAATTCGTATTTTCTCTCTGGTGAAATATTTTGTTTGACGGAGTTATAACTCGACGTCTTGTAAATATTTTTGTGTTGTGTCTACCTCTTTTTGGTAGCCCTGAAAAGGGCTGTTGACAAGAGGGGGTGGTTTTCACCACAGGCGCCCCCCTAAGACGTCGTGTTATTAACGACGACGCCGGCTGGGGTGTTTCGAGCGCCGTCACCCATCTCTCGTCGAATTTGGTAGAGGGGACGTGCCTTCTGGCAGATTTTCGGGGAGTCTCCTCCTTATTTTCTGCCTGATTTTTGTTTAGTGACACAGCTTCGTCTGTTTTTAGAGTGTAAGCTGGTTTTATTTGCTGTTTGGGAACTTTTTTTGTATGTTCGCCAATTTGCACTGTAACCGAAAACTTATCTCTTTTAACCACTTTGAATGGTCCCGTGTAAGGACATTGCAGAGAGGTGAGCTGTGTGGGCACTCTGATATAGACATGTGTACATGTATCCAAATTTTTGGGCATGTTTACGGCATATTTCGTATTATTATGTTTAATATGCGTAGGCCGGAAGAAGAGAGGCTCCGAAAGGTTTGTAGAAGTTACGAAAATGTCTCCTGGGAGTGGTACGTCAATTCCGTAAACTTTTTGGAACGGTGTAGTTTCCGTTGCTGGGTCTACTGCCGTACGCATGGCGAGTAGTACTTTTGGTAGGGCGTCGAGCCAATTTTCGTTTTGTGCTTTGAGAGCCTCTTTCAGAGATCTATTTCTGCGTTCTACCATTCCGTTTGTTGACGGTTTGTATGGTAACGTGTGGGTATGTTTTACTCCGAGACGTTCCATAATGGAATTAAATAGATCTGATTCGAATTGTGTGCCTTGATCACTTGTGATGTATTTAGGTACGCCTTTTGAAGCTACCCAAATATTGATAAAGGCGTTTGTGATCGTGGCTGTTTCGATGTTGTTAAGAGGGACTGCCTCTAGCCAACCCGTTGCTCTATCGACCATCATTAGAATGTAACGTTTCCCTCCTTTAGCTAAAGGTAAAGGTCCGGTAATGTCAACGTGTACATGTGAGAATTTATTAGCCGTTTCAAATTCGGAGTAAGGGAGCTTCACGGAGCGAGTGATTTTTGCTCGTTGGCAAGTCTCGCACGCTCGGACCCAGTTGGAGACATCTGCACGGAGTCCGTGCCAAAAATATCTTTGTTTAACTTTATACACTGTAGAGTGTATACCTGGGTGTCCCAAATTGTGAATTTGGCTGATTATTTCTTGCCTTATTTCGTTTGGAATATAAGGTCTTGGGTGTCCTAGGTCTAGGTTACACCAAATTTCTCCTTGAGGAAATTCGACTCGTGTGAGCTTCAATTTGTCCTCTGCGTTAGGAGGAGAACGAATTTGTGCATTTGAAATGTGCAGTAGAAGATTGCACTCTATTGCAGCCGTAATTTGCGAAATTTCGGCTATGGGTGGACCCTCGTCAGTTTGGGTTGAAATCGATTTTGTTTGAATTTCAACTGGATCGAAGGGTCTGGAGAGTGCGTCGGCGACGACGTTGTTCTCTCCGGGTATATGACGAATGTCACTCGTCATTTGAGAGATGTATGTTAGCCATCTTAATCTCATTTTAGAAAAATGTGCATTTTTCTTAAGCATCGTGCCTAGCAGAGGCTTGTGATCTGAACAAATATGAAAAGATCGGCCGTCCAAGTCATTGTGCCAATGAATGCAAGCTTGGTAAACGGCGAACATCTCTTTGTCGAATGATGCTTTATTCTTCCATTGTTCCGGAATTTCTTTACTGAAAAATCCCAATGGTTGGTAAGATTTCGAGCCGTGTTTGTCTGTAATTTCCTGCTCTAGTGCTGCTCCGATGTGTGTGTCGGATGCGTCGCAGACTAATCTCCACTCTGCTGTAGGGTGTGGATGAGCGATATTATGTAATGTAGCTTTAATCATTGCTTGTTTTAAGCTGTTGAACGCTTTTTCTCTCTCTGATGTCCATTCGATAGGTGTTTTGTCATTTTTTTTGTTTGACTGAATGGAGTCATACAGAGGTTGTGCCGTGTGAGCGAATTTACTTGAGCATGCTCGGTAGAAACCACACATACCTAGGAATCTGCGTAGACTTCGTACGTCTATTGGCCTAGGAAATTGTTCTATGGCTTCTATTTTATCTCGTTTAGGAATTATCCCTTCTTTCGAGATAGTGAAACCTAGGAAATCGACGGTAGGTTTTGAAAAAATGCATTTATCAAAACCTACTCGAAGTCCGTGTTCCCCTAGCTTGTCAAAAATTTGTTTGAGGTGGTTCATGTGTTCTTTATAATTTTTAGAAGCCACCAGGATGTCATCTAGGTATACAAATGCGAAATCAAATTTTAGCATGATGCTGTCCATGTATCTTTGCCATGTTTGAGCCGCTCCGGCCAAACCCATGCTCATTTTCTTAAACTCATAAAGACCGAAAGGTGTAATAATTGCAGTTTTATGAGCGTCATCTGGGTGCATCGGAATATGATAATATGCCGATTTTAAATCTATTGTCGAATAGATTCGTGTATCATGTAAATTCGCTTGGAAAGAGCGAATGTGAGGAGGAGGGTAGGCGTCTTTCTTCGTTTTCGCGTTCAGGAAACGGTAGTCGCCGGTGATTCTCCATGACCCGTCTTTTTTTGGCACACAGTGTAACGGGGATGCCCATTCGGAATCTGATGGTGCAATTATGCCTTCTGAAAGCATTTTGTCAAAAGTACTTTTGACTTGAGCCCGTTTTTCGCCCGCCATGGGTCTTGCTCGGAAGTGTACTGGTGTTCCTTCCGTGGTTATACGGTGGTAAACCCCGTTGTTTTTCCACTTTCCTTGAAGTTTGCTCATTTTATCATTGTATTTGTCAATGATAGAGCGAATGTTTTCGTCCTCCGTGATTTGCACGTCCTCTGGTTGAGGGTTATTGTCACGATGAGGGATAGTAGCTGCTATTTGTTCGTCAGTGAATTTTTTGTTCATGACTGCAGCTATTTTTTGATCGGCATAGCTCTTTATTTTATCTTTATAAATGTACTTGTGTTTGACCCGTATTCCGATATCCCAAGACTCGAGGAATGGTATACCTAGGATCGCTAGATCAACTTTCGTGATCATAAAATCGGTGGTCATGTCTCCGAGGCCGATGTTAATTGTCGTGTCAGCTCGCCCTAGTGTGTCTATAGGGGCTCCGTTAGCTGCTGTGAGCTTAACGTTGGACTTACGAATTTTTAAGCCCAATTTTTTGTGACATTGTGGGGCAGAATGTTCACTTCTGCTCCCGTGTCGATGAGAAATTCAGTGCCATTTAGTTTGCACTTGAAAAAAAGCCTTTTATACTCAGTAGACTGCCGGTGTATAGGCTCAGATACACTGGCAGTTATTCATTTTCCGAACTCTCTACGTCGGAGGTTGGAACGGTACTTTCTTGTACCGATCTCTGAGTATTTTCGTTTGAAACCCAGGTTTTAGGCTGGCTTATAGTCGCAGCCTTTTTGCTAGTTTTGGAAGCAGTGTTTGCCTTCCAAGTGCAGTGTTCTGGGTCTGCACATTTGCGAGTTTCGTTACCGAAACGTGCGTGGTTTCGACAGACATAGGCCGTCGGTTTGTGAGGCCTACTCTCTACTGGTTGGGGTTTGAACTCAGCTTGTTGTGAGAGGGCCTTTTTGAAACCAGTTTTCATGGGTTTCGGAGTAGATTCTACTCCTCGTATGTTTAGAGAGGTATTCTCTGTTTTGTACGCGTGTAGCGTATCAGCTAGGTCGAGCCGGGCGGTCGTGGTAGGCTGAGCTGCGACCATACCTCGTGCTTCGATGGGTAGAGTCTCGATCCACTTTTGAGTGATCAGAGCCTCTGAAAAGTACCCAACAGCTTTAGAGTACATTTCGTGGTACTTGGTGCTGGGTTTTTTGGCGAGAGATGCGGGGTCCTCGAGTGCGAGGAGCCTGTCCTGTAAGGACAACCCATATTCTCGCTGTAGGCGCTGTTTGGCCTCTTCGTAGGGTGCGTGGGGTGCCGTGAGGTAAGCTGAGTCGATAGCTTCCCTCATTTCTTCTGGTACCCACTTGTATATAGCTGAGAAGCATTCGTTCTGCGTTCTCAGGTGTTTTCGCACGCAGTATTGATCGAACTCGGCGAGTGCACGATCGATATTCTTCTTTTGGAAGATTGGTTTTTGATAATCTCCCATCTCCTCTAAAAGTGCTCGAAAGCCACTTTGTGTAGAGGGTTGTTGCATGAGATGTGGGGCGTAGAGGCCCGGCGGGGGTCGCACGCCCGCAGTGGTTCCCTGAAATCCACTAGCTTCATAAGAGGGAAAAAAATGCTCCGTGTTAAGCCTGTTCAAAGGCGGGGTCACCATTTGTAGTGGATTTATATATGTTTTACTTGGTGTAGGTAGACCAAGTGGGACATTTATATTCTGATTATGCGGGTTAGTCCCCGGGTTATTCCTGTAAGGAATGTGAGCGAATCCGTCAAGGTCAGCTTGCTTGGCGGGATGAACTGAGAGATAGTTCGTGTCGCAGCCGCGTGGAGCACTGGGCTCGCATAGTGGGTGCTGGGTTCGATCAGTTTGGTCCTGAGCCGTTTTGTAATATTCCGGCCTAAGATTTATATCTGTAGGAGGAATATGTTGAGCTTGGTTGAGGTACTGAAAAGTATCCTTCGTTTTTTGTACATTTGGAGTGTATTTGACACTCGGATCGGCCGGGTAGGCTTGTGTCGAATATCGTGGGTATTCGGACAGCTTGGTCGAATCATAATGATTGACTTCAGAGCGGGTCTGAAAGGTATCCTCGATCTTTTGTATAGGCGAGGCTTGATCTAACGTTTCCTTCGCGAATACGTTAGGTGAGAAGGCGATCTCGTCGTGAGGATCGAGCCTTGCGCCGTCGCTGGGACCGGCGGATTTGCCGGGTAGCATGTAGGTAGCGCTACGGGGGCTAAGAGGCCCGGCTTCGCCGTCGTCTGCCTCCCCTTGCATGAGGAAATAAGACGGCCGACGTTCCATCGAAATAGCCGAGTTATTAGCTCGTTTCGATGCCTCTATGTATAGAAATAGAGGGTTTAGGAAGGTGGACTCGCTTGACAGAGCTTCTTTCCTTTGCTCGTATGTCAGGGTCCTACCTTGTAGTCTTGAAAAAGACTTCCTTGGACGGTAAATTAGAGTGGATGAGCAGAGTAATTTACCGGCGTGCCCCAGCGGTCGGTGACGAGCCTAGTGCTACGAAACCCGGGTGACACGGCTAGGAACGTCCCTCGGGCGTACGATCTAAAGAGAATATCGATAGATGTACCGGGTGGCGTCCTGACAGATGAACTACGTTGGGCAATGAGCAGGATGAATAATCACTGGACTCGTAGATGCCAATGCGAGATCTGTGTGGAGAGAAGGTAGGCCTTGTAGAAAGCAGTAGGAAGCCGTTCTTGAGATGAACTCGGGATGCAGAAGGTTCGTCAGCGTAGAGCGTGTAGAAATCTTCGTACTTCGAGGTGTCGTCGTCGAGAGCGGAGAGTAGAATGAATTTCGGAGGGCTCCGAGCGGGGTCTTTATAGGGAGGTGGCCGCCTCCTGATTGGTCCGCTTAATTTCATTAATTCGACTGTGTAATCTCATTGGCTCGCACATTGTTTTCTCAGTATCTGCGAGTATGATAGCTGAGCTGGTCCTCCGGGGTGCTTACGAGCGTCCGTCGCGGAGCCGACGACCTTGAGTTTAGCCGGGGACCTCGGGTGCTTTCTCTGCGTCAGTTGTTCAGACGGGGTCCCCGGGGTGGCTGCTGGACCAGAGGTGGTTGCTTGCCGCCTCTTGGTTGGTTCGCCTATTGTCTCTCGTGTAATCAGTGTTTCTGATTGGCGAGTAGGCTTGTTTGAATTGTCCTTGTTAGTTTTAGAGGACGTTTGATTTTCTGTTTGAGTTTTCTCGTTCAAGGCGACTTGGTTCGAGATACTTGTCGCATCTCTCTCGCCCAGTAAGTGTCTAGGGAGGTCGCCTTGTATGTTATTAGTTAATATTTCACTTTTGAGAGAGAAATTCGTATTTTCTCTCTGGTGAAATATTTTGTTTGACGGAGTTATAACTCGACGTCTTGTAAATATTTTTGTGTTGTGTCTACCTCTTTTTGGTAGCCCTGAAAAGGGCTGTTGACAAGAGGGGGTGGTTTTCACCACAATATTATTAATTAATAAATTATAATAAAGAAACATACAAACAAATAAAAAACAGACAAAACAACTTGTTACCGCGACGATTGCCTATATAGGCAACAAAAGATTAGCAAATCGGTGAGTTCATTGTTCACGTGCTGCACTCTATCTCGAGCTTCTCATGTTCGGAGCCCCATTATGGCAAAATCGTGCTCAAATCTCTCCTCGCCTCAGGGACAATAAGGGACGAGCAAAGTGAGCGGCGTCATCCTGATCAGCTGAGTGAGCTATATATCTCTCCTGTTCACCGTAGAACTTTGAAAATTGATAGGGAGCCTCTCTGGGACAACAAGAGATGAATGACCTTACAGGCTCCATCCTGATCAGCTGAGTGTGCTTCAAGTTATGTCGACTGTCAGATTACAACAATATTCACAATTTACTCTACAAACTGAAATATTACTAATCCAGATTTTAACAATTATTTTTTCACCGTTTAGGTATGTTTCCTTTCTTCTGATTCACAAACAAATAAAAATGTTCTAAATACTTTTCACCTACTTATATTTTACCTATCTCTATTCGAAAAGTTGGTTCTGCTTTCGCAAATGCGTGTTTTTTTTTTTTGTTTTTTTTTTTTTAAATCCATTTTTTGGATTCTAAGCACCTTGAAATCTAAACCAACAAATATTGAGGGGGGTTGAAAATTGTTTGTCTTGTTGATTACAAGGGTTGATTATTGAAACAATGAACCAAAATCCGTCCGTCCGCAGCTTTTCTCTGAAATTGGGTACTGTGTCAGAGTTTATGATATTTGGCTCAAAAATCATACATTAGCCGAGAATGTGTCTGTAATCTTTGTAATACTTTGTTCAACCCCAACATATGAAATTTAAGGGTTGAAGTACCTATTAAAAAAAATCAAGATCTCTAAAACTTTTGGAATAAAAGTATCGTTTTGGTTTATTATTTTCAATAATAAGCCTATGTGATCGTATAACAAAAAATTTTTATAACCCCTCAAACTTTGTCATTTTGCGTTTCAAAGTGCGTAGAATCCAAATTTGCAATGTCCGTCCGCCGTCCACCGTTCGCCATCCGGGCCATTAAAGGCCTTAGAATTGACTTAAAAAATCCGTTCATTCGCACATAGACTCCACTTAAGGTCTAGTTGGTCCTAACTTCTCGCCAGATCGATCGCTCCACACCCATGGGTGCTATGAGCCAAAAATAGGTGAAAAAGTGTCTTTTTCGAGACTTTGAGTGTTAGACTGACGAACGCGCGCACGCCTGGCACGCTTAGTGGAATGATGGAAACATTGGCAGAGGGTCATGAGGGGGGGAGGGGGAGGAGGCGCGGCGCCTTGTAGGGGCATAGCGGCACGTCACCAGGGGCGTAGCAGAACGGCGCCAGGGGCGTAAGATAACGGATATATATTACTTTTACAAGTAACATCCATATCCTACACTTGTATTGCTTTCGAATTTCATGTTCCTTCGAGGCATGAATATATGTTCTTTTCTAGGTCATATTTGTGTGTTAATAACAATGCTTTGCCTACGCATATTTAATAACATATCCTCTCGACTTTTCGTACGTACTTAGATAATGATATTATTAAGGCAACAATTATTTGAATAGATAAGAGCTCAAATCGATAAATATAAACATGCGTATATAATTATAGAAGTATAGGTTGTGGCAACTCGAAATAGGACGCCGAGGAGCCTGGATGGGCCTAAAACAATAAACCTTTGTGAAATAATTTGCAGCGTTTTACTTCGATTTAGAACGCAGACCAATGAATCTAATGACGCCTCTCAGAGCATTGTATGACTAACTAACTGTAAAATAAAGGCCTGCCAACACAGAACGCAGTTTGTCGCAGTGGGCAGCGACTGCACCATCTCGGTGGTTGGCCATATTGCTACGCTACATATATATGTACACAGCGATATCGAGCGATCCAGTAACCAATCACCCATAAGCAACACCCACAACTGGTTCAGTATTCCTGGTTCGCGCGATACTGTATAATTTTGTACAACTGGAACCCTAAGATAGAGCGGTTAAGATTTGGTTAAGTTTACGACGAAACGTTCCATTTTGTCCAACTATCATGGAACATGTGGGTGGCTCCCTAGGGCATGGAATCATAACCTAAACAACTTCAACGGTGGTTTCTTATCTAATTCTTACCACGGTCGATTTTTTCTTTATTCAAACACTGAAATTTAAAAGAATTAAAATAATTTTGAATTTACCTTAAAATGAGGGAGAGTAAAATCAATACGCTTGGAAATATTTTTCAATGGAAAAACCGTAAAGTGAAGTGAAATGAAACAGAAATATCTTTCTCCTCTTTTGGTGACCTAAGCAGCAGATCTTCCAGTACTAGAGGATATCCTAAATTCCAAGAAATTCATATGTGGAGGATAGAAGTAGATGTAAGGGCTGTGACAGAAAACCATTAAAATCTTATCAGAGAAGAAGTAAATACATACAAATCTCTACACCACAATAGGAAACCTGAAATCGGGTTTTCAAACTTTGATAGGGACCTAAAAAGGTAGGTACCTAATTAGTTACTAACTTATGGCGGAGGAATCAAAGCAGCTAGTTTCTCATCTAGCAGTCAAGAATAATGGGGTGTTGAGTAATTTTAGCGAATTTGCGTAGAAAATGAAGCTATTGGGATGACACCAAAAATTTTAAAACCAAAATTGTCGAAAACGTTCTTAATCGAAATCCGTTTTGCGGCAATCTGAAACGATTCCTAGATTTCAACCCCCTTTTTTTTTTAATATGAATATACAGGGTCCCCCCCCCCCCTTCCCCGCTAAAATCGTTATGGGCAAAAAAATTGTTTTTCGAACTTTTTTCTGTAAGGATCTCAAAAATGACAAAATTGCGCATTGTGCAAACGTGCCGTTCGCTGAGACGACGTGTCCGAGAAACGTCACTTCTGGCTGGGCTACTTTACATTTCGCCTTATTTATTTCGAGGCCATGCTGTGCAAATCATTGGAGGACTTCCTGTAGCTATATTTTATGTTGAGCTCCGTTTTGAGATGCCAGGAGTACGCCATCTAGCTATGATACAACCACTGCCATGTTTGTGCTTCATTTCGAAGACCAAAACCCATTGTGCAGTATTGGTAGAGACCAAAGAGGGTAATAATGGTCGTCTTCAGGATCTTGTGTTCATTTATCGGAATATGGTGAAATGCTCTCTTTACATCGAGCGTAAAGAAGATTATGGAGCCGTGTAAAAGGGTGAAGAAGGAGTGGAGGTGTGGCACTGCATACTGGTCTGGAGTTGTTTCAAGATTCAGCTGCCTGTAGTCCCTGCATGGTCAGAGTGAACCATCGGGTTTGGTGACTATATGAAGAGAGCTTGACCTTGAAGATTTGGAAGGTTCTATAATTCTGGCATCTAGGAGGGCTTTAAATTCCTTCTTTGCGGCTCTCAATGTCGGGCGGTAGTGGTCGGGCTTTAACACGCACTGGGGGGCCTCGAGTCTCGATGTAGTGATACATTCCGGGGTCTTTTACCGTGCTGGAAGGTCTGTAGGCTTGAATTTGCTGTGCCGGAGTAGGCGGCTGTGAAATTGTTGCTGTATAAGCCGGAGTTGACTTGAAGAGAGTAGGAGCAATTTATTTTTCAGGTCCAGTAGAGCGCCGTAATGAGCGAGGAAGTCTGCCCCCAATATTGCAGCAATTGTAAATGTCCAGGAGAACTGCCTGTTCTGAACTTGTTCTGAATTGTGTTGTTCTGAATTTCACTTCTTTTACTCATTTCCACACAGCACAGTGTACTAAAATGAAGTTTTTTCGGTGTTTTCCCAAGTTGGTGCGGCAAATATCAATAAATGAACACCACATGCACACCATTACCAGGTAATTCATGGCTGGCTGAATTTTTAAAGAGACATCCTGAAATAGCATCTATAAACAGAGAAGCAGTTACTGCTGCAAGTTCCACTATGGTAGAGGATAAGGTGATCAAGTGGTTCCTATCAGTTGAGGAACTGTAGAAAGATGAAAATGTAATTGACGTCTTACCAGAGCCATCGATAGTATTTAATGGCGACAAAGCGAATTTCCAGCTGTGAGCCAAGGCCGCGAAAATAACGAATAATAAAATAATAATAATAATATACAGCAATGATCATCTTCTATACCGATGGTTTAGTTGCCCCCCTCCCATGATTGTTTACCCTTATGTCAGGCTCCCTAGATATACAGCCTTCTCAGTTTGAACTCATCAGCACTCAACAACTCTTGAACTCTTCAGTTTTTTATAAGTCCATAGCCACAGTGTTGCCAGACTCTTCCCTACAGAAAGGGGGATAGCCAATCAAAAAAAGGGTACAAAGAGGTGTGTACATGGTGATTCTAAATGGGGTATTTTGGGGGTACATATTTTCAGGCATATTACACAATTTCAATCGACACATTATCATGGTTAACTCAAAATTGCCAGAATAAAAATATGTATAATTCGGTTGATACATGAAAGACCCTAAATCGTGATTCCAAAAAGGATAAGAAAGGTGGTGGAGGAAGACGCAACTTCAGACTCCGCCCCTGTGGGGAGTAAATCCCTTTGGGTATTTGAATAGGTATATACTATTTTTAATCAAAGGCATATCCAGACATGTGGAATTTTAGTGTTGATTTATTGGAGACCCTCAGGTTAACTGACTTTCGTCTACTGCCGGAGGGCCCCATCAGCACAGGAGATGGGGGAGGGGGGACTGCTGCCTACTTACTAGCGAGTTCACTACCCCCACGAGTCCAACCTCATTTGGAGGGCAGGCCGATGAAGCTTTGAGCTGGCTGCTGCTCGGTGTCCTTTCCATTGGCCAGGGGACTTACAGTTGGCCATCTGCTTCCCCTGGGGCATGCTTCTGTGGCCTGGGGCATCCCTCCGCCTGTGGTACCGTTTTGGTGACTTGAGCTTGCAGGGTACCGGACAAAAGCATATCCAGACAGCCACATAAGAGAGATCCCCCTTCTTATAGAAGGTTGACATTTGTTTAGGAGAGCCTATCCCTCGTGGACTGCGCTTCTCCCCCCCCCCCCCCCCCCCCCCGCCGGCAAGACACGACTCTTGCCCTCCGTGAAGGGCAAGAGGAATGGTATGGCTCACCGTTCAGGAGCCCTTGCTCAGAACTCTCCTTACAAGGTACCTACAAGCCAAAGCACTGCAGGTGGAGGTGAACCTTCTAGCTGGTTCTCCCAGCTAAGGGAGCTGTTGTCCAAGTTTATAGCAAAACTTACATGCCGAGACACATTACCAGGGTACAAGTCCCTAGTGATGCGATCTCTACCCCTAAGCACCCTGGGCCCCGTGTCCCAAGGCTGGGGTGTGCTCAACCATTGCCACCACGAATCCTACCTCATCAGGGGGGCAGGCTGGTGACACTTTGGCATAGTGTCAGTGTGCCGGTAGCCTGGGGCTCCCCCAACCCTTGGTACCGGGTTTGAGATGGGAGATTACCATGTTACTGAACTCTGCACTGTCTCCTGATGCCTGACCGGGTAGCAGGCCTGAGGGCAGAGAATTTGTACCCGTCCTCTAACCGCTCTACCTCTGCCTGAGTGAGGATATTCATCCCCAAACTCAGCCTAAACAATATGGGTGTGCAGAGGAGGGAGGCTCTTTGCGAGTGCCTTGGTGCCCAGCTACATACAGCCACAGACTGAATTTTAAAAGACTATTGTAACGCGTTCTACACCTCTGAAACCCCCAAAAAAATGCATCCCCACCCCCAAGTGCCGATGGGTGTAATAACTCCTTTTCTACAAAAAGTTGGGTTAAAGAAAAAATAAAATAAAGATTTTTCAGTTAATGACAGCAGAGATGGAAAATGAAGCCTTCAAACTAGGTTTTGCGAGATTGGTTCATTGTGGAACATCAGCATGAACTCGTACACTTACAACATTCTTAATTTATTCATTTAGAAATACGCCAGTCACTCACTTCGTCTAGAATAGAGCTGCACAACCCCTTCGGACCTTGGTAAAACAATTTTACCAATCGCCTCAGTCGTAAAAACACTTACTCTTACACCCTGAAACTATAAACTACAGCAGACATTCTAACGAGCAATCCAATAGCATATTATTAATTACAAGGCCGATATTGCTGAATCAGTCCTAAAGCTGAAATTAAGATTTCCATCAACCAAGTCATCAACAGATTTTGTGGGAAAAAACTTGAAGGCTTGGATTTATATTTTAAGGAATGAATAACCTCAAGAAAAATCTGAAAAATAAAATGTTGCTACTGTGTTAAATAATGATGTTAGGACCTTTGCTTTATTAGTAAAATATTATGCCTAATTATTACTACCTACTTAATCCCCACTATTTATCAGACATAAACAACATTTTTTGTTTAGCATGAGTTTTCTTATAGTCAGGTTTTAGTAGGTCTGTGAACCAGCAAGATTTTACGCTATTCACTAGTTAAACTAACTGCAAAAACAAAAGCAATGCCTTGGTATTGTTTCAACTACGGTATACGTGGAAAAATCATGGACCAATGCATCCCCTACCTAGATCCATACTTTTTACCTTTCACACACCGAGTTATTTATTTTTTGGTTTACGACGTAGTTCCATAAGTAAAAAAGGAGAAGTGAGTGGATATTTATGAAAAGAAGTAAAAAAGGGGAACCTAAGCAAAAAGGCACCCCCAAGTAGTTTGTGCGTACCCCCAAGATCTTGGGGGTTGGGGGTTTTGATATCTAAAAAAGGGACACCTGGCAACACTGCAAAGCCAACACGTTCAATGTTTACTTGGCCAACACAACATCAAAAGGCTTGTTGTAGGTTTTGTGGGTAGCGACAAAAGCCACCTACCTTATCAATAGAGAGAACTTTGTAAAGAACTACAGATAGTTCTGGTATGATTACATCCAAACGCCAAGGGGATTCTTTGACTGGTTGATATTGCCGCCTTCAAACCAAACCAAATGATTACACAGAAAGATTTTGCACAACGTTAGCTGCTCTTTTTAATGGATTCAGAGCTGCTGGCCTGCATACCTTGGATTTTAACAACATCAACTTTAGCTAACATCGATTTCAAGTGTCTTGGGAGTTCTTCAAGGAGCATTACATATGAGGACAATCATATTTAGTCTCTTGATGCAACAGGATATCACAAGTCAGATTTGTCCTTCAAAGAATTTAAATATATTCTTGGCGAGCGGCTTCGGCAGAAATAGAAGCTCAACGGTTTGTTGGTGACGATAATTTTAAGCATTGCCCACTTCGGTGCACTTTTTCTACCAATGCTCATCTCGAGAGTGCTGACCCCCAATGTCCTGTCCAGAATGGAAACGCGATGTGTTTGTCACTCTGATAAACTTCCTTCAAATGTTCAGCAGCATATCCACCTCACGCGGCTGAAGAGAATGATGTGCTGACAGTTCAGAAAGACCTCCGACCATACGGCTGCCCTCCCAGCAAAACACAAGCGAGGATCGACGACACCTCTCACAATCTGACAAATGATGAGCAAACAGTGCAAATAAACCTCCAACCAAACAAATCTCCTCCAAGCGAGACACAAGTTAGTAAACATCAATGATACCCCCCCAATCAGAAGATTAAATGGGCTAAAAACGAAGAAAGAATTTTCAAGACTTCAAATGCATTCTCCACCGCTTCAACGTGAACTCTACAAAACCAAACGACTAATCACGTTTTCATGTATCCAGATGATGACGAAGTTGAAGACCATCACGTCGATATACCAGCCCCACCCAAAAAAGCCTTAGGGACTGATGATGATTGAGAAGATGGATGCTTTACAGGAGAGTATGGTACAGTATGCTTTTCAGACATTTCTCAAACGAATCCTAGGGAGCATTGCGATTTGTGAGACAGAGAATATCATGCTTCCTGTTTGCCCATTTCACAAATCATCAGTGAAAGAGTATCATGCAGTGAATGCCTCAAGGAGGTAGAGTACACCGACTATCCAGATGTGGATGATTCACTACGATCTTCGAGTTACCGACTTGAAAAAGGCATCTCTGTCTAAACTACTTCTATCAAAACTATTTGGTATATATATATATATATATATACGTAAACACTACCAAAAAAACAAGAGAGAAAGAGAGAGAGACTGAAGTTCCTGTGATAATAATAATAAAAACATTTATTGGCCCAAAGACATATAAATTTTGTCCATAGCGGGTCCAAGAACCACGTATGGTAAAATTAAAATAAACTGTACATGAAGGCAAATATTTAAAATTATTACGCAAGGGGAGGGGGAGTGCACATAATTAGGGTACTTAATTGTCGGTACTCAGGTGTTGCTTAAGAGAGTTTAACAAGTTGAGTGCCACAGCTGTCTGCTCTCAACTAAAAAAATGTCCTCAGATGCCAAGCGTGCTTTTTTATTTTTTTCGCTTCAGAAGACCTTGCTTTTGATGGTAAAAGAGTTATTTAGTGGTATTTCACCTATTTTCATTGAAAAAACCGCGTGTATACGTGTGATACAAGTGGCCTGTGAGTGACGACTAGGGACTTCAAGTGGTGGAACAGAACATTGTGTATCACTCTGATACACCCCTATTCGAACTTCTTGACGATTTTCCCCACTGGTATTTTCCATCAAAATCATTTTCCCCCACTGGTATTTTCCATAAAAGAGTTATTTTAGTGGTATTACACCTATTTTCATTGAAAAAACCGCGTGTATACGTGTGATACACGTGGCCTGTGAGCGGCGATTTGGGACTTCAAGTGGTGGAACAGAAAATTGAGTACCACTCTGATACATCCCTATTCGAACTTCTTGACGATTTTCCCCACGCCTGAATACGTGAGTAAACAAAAAACACTATTGCGTTGCTAACGAAAACTAGTAGGAAAATGAAGTGCCAGATAGCTGAAATGATAAAAGTGACAAAAAAATGCTGGCCAACGAACTCAACCTTTTGTTTGGAAAGCTTGATTTTTTGGCGCAAGAACGGAATTTTTATCTCAATCCTAAGGAGAGTTATCGTCTGGGAGGAAATATGTATATATATATATATATGAAATAGTGTTCTCCTGTATCCTACTCGTGAATTGAGATAAACTAAAATAAAACGCTTGCATACGAGTCTGCAACACATTGGGACATTTCATATCTTTAGTTGCAGACTCGTATGTGTTGCAGACTCGTATGCAAGCTCTAAGAGCCACTCAGCTGATCCGGACCCTGGGCATCGTCAAGTAAATGTCCTAAAGAGGCTACGAAATTACAGCTTCCTAGAGTGTAAAGTATAGAAATTATCTATTAAAATGATTTAATCACCGCTTCACAAATCAAACCGTTCTCGCAATATTCGGATCACCTGCTATGAATCAAATCATCGAAACACCAGCTCAATGAAATCATCAGATATTAACAAGCAGTTGCAATCATGTTCACAGTATCAATAATTGAAAATGATCACCTGTGTGTAAACAATTATTCATATAATCATGCTCATAACTCAGCTTGTTGGCCACGCACTTCGCAGTAGTTAATATAGTATGGTTGGATAAATCGAGAGCTTTCGAACGAATGGTCAACGAATTTTGTGGGATGAAAAATGACGAAGTACCATTTCCCTAGCAACGACTCGGTTGTAGGCGGAAATCATCAGAAATCATTGAGTAACGTAACGTAACGTAACATAACGAAAATTTGGTTGTGTGCCATAGCAAAGACATGAAATGTCAAAAACTTGTACATACATCTGACTCTTCCGTTTGTACCGAATGTGCCTCGGCCAATTTTTTGTGGCCAACACTGTTCCACCTTTCCGAAGGGTTTCTCAAGGTCAAAGAAGAAGAGAGAAACGCCTTAAGTGTGAATCTGGGAGATACACGAGCTTTTGAAGCGAACCAGGATTGTGTATCACCCAGATACACCTGGCACGCTGGGACAGTTAATGGTGTGTATCTCACAGATACACATGGCACTCAACTTGTTAAAAACGGACCAATGGAAGGGGACGCACGAACAGACAACGGGAGAGCGTTCCAAACCCTAGCCCCAGCCACCACAAACGACCTGGCCATGGTTCGACTGAAATGGCGGGTGATCGTTAGGACATTTGCCCTCGAAGAGGCAGCTCTCGTGGTCAGGTTGGTAATTGTTCACAATATATGGCGCCACCTCCAATCGTTTTGATACTGACATATATTGTAGTGGAAAGGTATAGCAATATAAAGAGATAGTATTTGAATGCCGGAAACTTGTTTGAGCCCGTAGACATACATTTCATTCTGACCTACATGTCCTACTAATCTGTATTTTTACTAAGGGATTGACTACTTGATGTTATGTAATTTTGAGATGCGAGCTTGCGAGCATCCAGACCACCAACCTATACACAGCATTCTGCATTCTTGGTGGTCTGGATGCTCGCAAGCTCGCATCTCAAAATTACATAACATCAAGTAGTCAATCCCTTAGTAAAAATACAGATTAGTCGGACATGTAGGTCAGAATGAAGTGTATGATATCTCTGCTTATCTTTCACGGGCTCAAACATGTTTCCAGCATTCAAATACTATCTCTTCATATTTCTATACCTTTCCACTACAATATATGTTAGTATCAAAACGATTGGAGGTGGCGCCATATATTGTAAACAATCACTGTCAGGTTGTCCAAGCAGTCAGGCATAGAACAGCTCGAGATTAAATACAGCGTTTTCAGGTGGCGAAAAATAAAATATTTTCCCAAGGGAAAGCAAATACCTGTAGCCCAGAAACAGAATGTCGTGCCTTAACATAAAAACGAAACGTAGGCAGGCATTGTAGGCTACTTGGAGTTTTTCATTTAGAGAGGCAGCTAACGAGTAAGAAAAAACGAAACAGCAATAAAACAGATGGGGGAAGAACCAAAGCTGTCACCAATCGGAGCAGGGTGTGGAGAGATCCATAGACATAAGAGAGTTTTTGGCGACTTCAACTTAACGTCACCCGTTACCGTAGTCTAGAGAGAGCAAACGAAGATGCTAACCCAAATGGAACCGGGAGAACGGTTGCCTCAATTTTGATGTCACGTTAACGGAGGTTGGGTAACGCGATAATTTTCCCCCAGCTGTCGTGTTGTCTACTGGTTGACTAATCAATTTCTTCTTTTCGGTATGAAACGCCAATTTTCAATCCTGAATTCGAATTTCATGTTAGTTTCAATACAAATACAGGCTAATTTCTCATTTTTTTAGAATTCAATTCGTAAACAGGGGATGGATAGTAAGCCTCAAGTCAAGTGTGGAACACCGCGGTTTAGTTGCACTTATAAGGTCATTAGTCAAATTATAGGTCAAATTTTGGGTTTTCCGTTGGGCAAATCATCAGCAAGTATGAAAAAGTATTTATCTCTATGACAGTGAAACAGGATTTTACCTGACAAAATCATCAGTGGAGGCAGCACTTCACCCAATGTTCACGAGAAAATAGCTGAGAGAACAGGTAAACTAAGAACAATACTGCGAAGAAGTAGTGTCTTAAAACTCAGTTTTCTCATTTAAAATATGTGAAATAATAATAGAAACAAGGCTCTAATCGACCAAATAGAGCCTGAGCGCAAAAGACCGGAACTTTTGATCGAGTTGATGATGGCTATTAAAGCTGGACAGCGGAGGCGGACTTCAGATGGCACTTTCAGTTTCTACGCGACTTGAAACGTAAAATAACCGAGTTTGAGGGGTGTTCAAAAACCCACCCGCTACATCAACATAATTAGTTGGTAATGAGGCATTTGAAAAGAAAAACTATTATATTTGCTTCAGCAGTATTCGAGTAATTTGAGGTGAGCAGTAGGGTTACATTTACTGGAAGGTTAGGGTGGTGTCGTGTGCCTTTATGTCCCCAACCGGGTGACGTTAAATGAGCCATTCTCACGTATGACGTTGCTAACGTCCCCTCAAGGTCACGTACTCTTGGGTACGTTTTTTTCGCGTTTTTTCTGCGTTTTTAACGCAAAAACGTGAAGGAGAAGAAGTACGTTTTTCCAAGGTCAGCTTTTTCGACCATTGCGCATCCTGGCGGAGCGTTTTTAAACTCACTTGGGAAAATTAAGGCCGTATCACACTTGCATTTTTTTCGCATTTTTTCTGCGTTTTAAACGCTGAAACGTGAAGAAGGCAAACTGCGTTTTTTCAAGTTCAGTAGTGAATGTTGAAGAGGAATAACTGCAAAAACAGCGCATTCTGGCGGAATGCGTTTTTATTAAATCTGTCAGGTTAGGGCTCCTAGGGGTTTTTCATTGAATTGTAACCTCCCCAAGGGTTATGTTTAGCATTTTTCTTGCGTCAAGGTAAAAATTAGAACGTGTTCTAATTTTCCCAAGTGAGTTTAAAAACGCTCCGCCAGGATGCGCAATGGTCGAAAAAGCTGACCTTGGAAAAACGCACTTCTTCTTCTTCACGTTTTTGCGTTAAAAACGCAGAAAAAATGCGGAAAAAATGCTAGTGTGATACGGCCTTTAGAACACGTTCTAATTTTTACCTTGACGCAAGAAAAATGCTAAACATAACCCTTGGGGAGGTTACAATTCAATGAAAAACCCCTAGGAGCCCTAACCTGACAGATTTAATAAAAACGCATTCCGCCAGAATGCGCTGTTTTTGCAGTTATTCCTCTTCAACATTCACTACTGAACTAGAAAAAAACGCAGTTTGCCTTCTTCACGTTTCAGCGTTTAAAACGCAGAAAAAATGCGAAAAAAATGCAAGTGTGATACGGCCTTTAGGGTGACGTTAAGGGTACGTTAGTGGTCACCAAAAACTCTCTATAGACCCTTGACATACCCTAGTTACGGGGAGTCCCAGGATAATGTCTTGTCCAAGATAAGACCGAGATTCCTGACATGCTGGAAAAACGGAACCACAATACCATCGATCAGCACAGGAGGCAGGGAATCAGTGGGAATGTCCTGGCTAAAAACCACGAACACCCGAGATTTAGAAGGGTTAATCAGAATTCCGTTGTTCCTGGCCCAGGTGGAGGACGCTAGAGAGTTTCCTGATGGAGTCAATCATTGCATCCCCAAGTTCACTGGTAATGTAGATTTGAAAATAAAGATTGCGCTACATATATTCGCATGAAGTTCTGAGAGCTGTCAAACGACTGGCTCCGTACTGTCCAACGACTTGGAAAAAAAAGAAAATAATTGAGAGGCTCATCTCTGGGTTGCCACAGATAAGTTATTGTGTCAACTACTTGAATTTTAAAAAGAGACAAGATCCAGGATTCCTGTACTACAAAATGAAAAAGAGAAAAAATCCATAGTCCGTAGAGCAGGTAATTTTTAATCGGTAATAAAACTAATAAGGGCAACTGTCCAACGACTGGGGATTTTATCCTATACGTGCTAAGCGTATAATTTCCCGAATTTAGAACGGATTTTTAATTAGTTCCACCCATGTTTGCCATCCACCAGACTGTGCGACGGTTGGACTGTGTGGGCACATGATGTTCCAGAGCAGGTTGTTTTTATACGAGCCACGATTAATTAACGGATGACATCATGGAAGGTTATGAACCGACGAGAACTATGGCTCAATAGCGGGCTGAAGGTATCTAAGAACAATGCAACTTCTATGTAGATTATGAACTTTTTCAGAAGGTGCCATAGGTACTATATTTTTGTGATTTGTAGCTACTTGCAATACAGAACCTACTTATTTACTCACCAGGAATCGGTAAATGTATTGAATACTTGATTTTGTGCAATAACGAGGAGTTCTTTCGGCTTGGGCAACTACGTAGGTAGGTACTTCTAGCACACGATCCCGTGTCAACGGAATGACTTGTGTAAAAAAGTCTCAAGTCATAGGTGAATGGCTATGCCTATACAAGTAACTAGTTCCTACTCGGGAAATCCTAATGGCACTCATATAATGTTAGCTACAGGAATTAGAACAAAAATCAACCTTTGCTAGGTAGCAAAATGAAATAAGGAGTAACGAACATCGGTCACTGTGGTCTTGCCACCAATTGGTGACAGCATATGGAGATACGTACTAACTTGAATGGTAGGAATCTGAGGAGAATAATATTATGTTGTGAACTTCCCAAACACAACGCCCAACAGTCATTGCAAATCGGAAGGTGAAATTACGAGAAAATGTGACCAAGAGTACGAGTGCGTGAAGGAACTGCCTACCTAAACGAATCATTAGAAAGCAAAATTAAGTTTACACAAGGCAGGTACATACCTTTTCTTTGATTTTCTTCTTTTTTCCAGCAGCTCTTCGGTCGTCAGTTAATTTGTCAAAAGGTGGTTCCTCAGCAGACTTGAAGCCGAAAACGAAAACTAGCAATGCAAAAAATAAAACGGTTCCTACGATGATACCGTGAAACGCATATTGAGTTGTTATCAACTCGGAGAAAAGATCCATTTTTTCGAGTGAAAAAAGTGTAATAAAACGAGTGTGGAATCACAGCTTTTCCGTATGAAAGGAGAAATAAAATAAAATTATTGAGGATAAATGAAAGATGACGTCTTCAAGACATCCGTGGAAGAAAGATTGATAAAGTCCTCTCGTTGAAAACCAGATGACTGCTTTCTACGGAGGGCAAACAGAGCACCGCGGTGGTGCTACGTCACTCACTTCGCCTACGTGTCCTGCCATTCACATCGATTTGAGGTTTGCCCGCTAGACTTTCTGTTATTATCGGGGACAATTGAAGTTCAGGATTATCAACAAATCCCTAAAAGTTACTAAATAGTGTCCGAGATAATACAATAAACACGCATCTGAGAAAAAATTAATTAATTTGTCCTGAATTGACGTATAAAAACAACCACATGCACATGAGGTAGATGACCTAATTGTATCGATTAGTTGAGTTTCGATGTTTTCAACGTGGATAAAAAAAAAGGCCACGTTCAATTCTGTTGGCAATTCTGTTCTGTTGGCATAGCCAAGTTTTGATTAGCTGGAAACACATGGAGCGCCAACTCCTCAACAAATCACCAGACTTAGGTATGCTAAACCCGACAGTAACGAACCTAGTGGCTACACTTTCCAAGAATCCTTCCCACCTGCAGCATTGGTATTATAATTGAAGAACATGAACTTCCAAACCCCGCACTTTTTTTTAATGGAAATTGAGTTTCATAGAATTCTATTGAAGGGCAGGCAGAAAAATGCGATAATACGATCGGCTACCTCAGTCAATTGTGCTTCAAAATTATTTCTCGGATACTTATCTTTCATTTGAGTAGGTACCTAATAATACGGGGCGGTTTGGCAATGAAAATGCGTTTTTTGTCATTCAAACGCTATTTTCTCTCAAAACTTCCCTATAAAAAAAATTTTAGGTAGAGCCAGCCACTATTATTTTTTTGGTTTATTATCGCCGAATACAGCGAAATAAAAATAAAATAAAGTACTTAATTAAAAAAAAAACCAAAAAAAATTAAACGTCGATTTTGACCGACAATATCACGTTTTTTGTCATTCAAACTCTATTTTCTCCCAAAACTTCCCTATAAAATTTTTTTTAGGTAGAGCCACTATTATTTGTTTGGTTTATTATCGTCGAATACAACTGTGCATAATGAAATAAAAATAAAATAATAAAATAAAATACTTAAATAAAACGAAAACAAAAAAATTAAAACGTCAATTTTGACCTTTAAGGCGGTACTCTGGCAGCTATTTTCTTTTTAATATTTATAAATCAATTAAGCTCTTTGAATCTTTTTGGAACCATGTACATGTATGCTGATGATACATCGATTTTATGCGAGGGGGATGATTGGGAGGATTTGTTTTGGGATGCAAATTCTGACATCAATAAAGTTTTTGAGTGGATGTGCTCTAACTCTTTGAGTTTAAACGTTAAAAAAAACCAAGTTCTTGGTTTTTTCCAAGTCCGCATCCAAACATAAGTTGGAGCAGCACAGTATCATGATACATACATGTGGAAATGACTACATGAAGTGTGCGTGTGACGGCAATTGTCCACTAATAGAAGGGGTTTATTCTACAAAGTACTTAGGAATTACTATAGATGAAGACTTAAGATTAGCTTATTAGCTCTATGGTTCAGAAACTCCGTAAATTTATTCATATTTTTTATAGATTGAGGGGATGTCTTGATAAGAAAAATTTAATTACTATATATAAAGCTCTTGTGCAAAGTGTCATTAGTTTCGGTATTTTAGCCTGGGGTGGCGCTTCAGCGTCTATCCTAAATCCGCTTTGTATTGTCCAAAAATCAATCCTAAAAGTAATCGCCAGGAAGCCACGCTGGTTCCCCACCTCTGACTTATTCAAAGCTGTCCAGGTATTCTCAGTTCAACAACTGTATGTCAAAATAGCTATTACTTTTTTTCACAAACACCCCGATTACTTCGTGTATCCTAGACATAGCATATACCCAGCTCGCCTCACTTCTAAGGCGGTAATACCAGCTCCCCAATAGCCACCCATACACGAGCAGATATCTGCGACAGATATCGCGTTTTTAAACGATATCTGTGGGAAAGATCTGTGCGTTAGTGGGCGTTAGAAAATGATGAAAGATGTGAAAATCGACCAGAGATATCTGCGAGAGTTCAAATCTAGCAGATGGTAGTCGGGCGTCCCCCTTAACCTGCAGACTTCTCGGAAGCGATGTCTGTGGTACACAGAACTTTTCTATTGGATCGGGCAGCGTCCCTTAACGTTAAGATGTTCAGTTGTCCACGTGTGTTTTCCCCTGTGAGATCTCTCCTCTAAAGAAATCAGTTTCTATTGGTGTTTTTTTGTGCGGTATCAAAAAATGGGTAAAAAAGAGTGGCCAAACGAGTTAATTGAAATGATGATCGACATGTATAGAGACAGACCTTGTCTGTGGCAGTTGAAGCATGTTGACTACATGAACAAAAACGTCAAAAACATTGCTTACGACGAAACCCATGACTTCTCCCAAACTTGTATTTTTTTGGCTTAGCCGTTTTATGGGCAATTAAAAAAAATACCCGCCGCAAAAGCCGCTAATTTACGCTTTTTACTACGGACAGTCACTAACCCCATGGCATCAACTTACGGAATCTGTGACCGATCTGGAAAAAATTTCGGATTCGACCGATAACTCGAGTCTGCCAGACGAACGTCGGTGACAGACCTGAATCTGTCAGATTTCATCCCACGAACGAACAGATGACATCGGGCACTGGTCAGGTGACAGATCTCGGGCATGAAAGATCGGCCGATAAGTTTTTCGTGTTAAGGGGCAACGACCGATTTCATCGGTCACTCCAGATCGTTAGCGATATCTGTCAGATGAGATCGGGCGACCAAATCTGTCGCAGATATCTGCTCGTGTATGGCGGGCTAATCTCGTTTATGGTGTAGGTACCTCAAAGCATATATTTTTCAGTATGCCTTATATATTGCGGTCTCTCCCAGCCGACATGACCATACCTGGAAATTTTTCGCGTGCCGTTTATAAAACTAGAATTTTCACATGGTTGATAACCCAAGGTCCTATAAACTGTTCCAATTTACTGACTAGTGTTTATGTGTCATGATTTTGTCTGTTATTTTGCTTCTAATGGTAGGTTCGTTCGGCTAAGTATCCTGAACGGTTCGGGATGGTCCCCGCCCCCTTTGTGGCGTTCGTTTAGGCGTAGAACTCGTCCAGTATCGACAGTGCGCTGTTCGTTTAGGCATCCATTACCGTCCAGGACCAGTTCAACCAGTCCTGAGATTGTCGTCGGGACCGACAGTCCGAGACATGCGCACTAGATATTTTTGCTTATCACATCGTCTTATCATCATTTCGCTTATCATATAATTATATTTTTGTTTACTGTTTGCGTGTGTCGTCTTGTCATTTTTGTTGAAAAATTTTGAGTTAAAATGATTGACTCAGATTTTTACGAATCCGATAGAGTTTCGGAATATAATATTGTGTACCTAGTCACTGAATGCAACTAAAAGTTAATTGGTTTTCTCATGATGTTTTTCTCATTTTCGTAAATGATGGTAGGTAGGTTGGTACTTATTATTATGCTAAATTTATGTTAAATTGTCTTGATATGTGAGCTTTTTGTGTGCAAAGAAGTATAACTATTAAATTCGTAAACGTTTGAAAATCTATACTGAATCACTAAAAACGAGAGAAGACAACAGACAAATACCGCAAAAAATACAATTAAAAAATGAAGGGAGGTTGCAATATTGGCTACAAGTTCAGTACGAGTTCTGAAGGCGTTCGGTTAAGAACGGTACCGTACTGATCCTATCCCCTCCCCTTGCAGAATGCCGTCCCGTCCTGAACTCGTCCAGAATTCTTAGCCGAACGAACTGGGTGTTTATCTTTACCTACCTATATTTAATGATTGTATTCTATCCATCAAATTCTTTTGGGATTGTCACTTGGGTTCATAGAAATTTTTTCTAATTTAGCTATCTTTTTTTTTGCATCCTTATTTTCTTCATCTGATCACTTTTGGGTCGTTTTTGAAAAAATTATGTATTACCTACAAAATCACGTTTTTTGTCATTCAAACGCTATTTTCTCCCTAAACTTCCCTATAAAAAAATTTTTTTTTAGTAAACCGCTGGAAAGCTGACAAATTAAAAAAGTTTTTCCCATAGAGCGCTGGCTGAAAAACTTCCACACTGAGGAGCAGAAAAACAAAGAAAAATCGACAATTTTTACATTTTTTTCAAATGTTAAAATTTGGCCATTTTTTTCACTAATTAGAATTAATAAAAAATTGGGATTTACATTAGAAAGATAAAAAATTTAACACTCTTTCCAGGAAAATAAGGGAGATACAGCTGTTTTTGTGATGTAAGGTCAAAATCTTAAAAAAGAAATAACTCGGAAACGAAGCCTCTAGAAGAAAAAGTCTATAAGGCATTTTTTCTTGCAAATTACTTGTAGAATTGATCCCTGAAGTCTTACCTACTTAAGTCGAGACACCTATATATATATATAAAAGCTTTAAGATATATGAATCATTTCAGAATGCCTCAAAACTAAAAAATATCAAAAATACTCTATCAAGTAGGAATGCGAATGGTACATTGCTTCTTCCTGCCCATAAGATGGTGTTTCCCCCCCCCCCCCTTTTTGGTTTATTATTTCCAACAATAAGCCTATGTGATCGTATAGCAAAAAAATTTTATAACCCCCCCTCAAACTTTATCACTTTACGTTTCAAGGTGCGTAGAATCCAAATTTGAAATGTCCGTCCACCGTCCGGGCCATAAAAGGCCTAAGAATTGACTTTAAAAACCCGTTCTTTCGCACATAGACTCCATTTGGGGTCTAGTTGGTCCTAACGTTTAACCATCCCTATCGCTTTACTTGCATAGATGCTATGGGTCAAAAACGGGCGAAAAAGTGTCTTTTTAGAGGCTTTGAGTGTTAGACTTACGCACGCGCGCACGCCTGGCACGGGGTCACGGTGGGTGGGTGAGCGGGGGGTGGGTGGAGTAAGAGGAAGAACAGAGGTGGATACTGTGGTGAATTTACCACCAATAACTTCAATAAATAAAGACGATAGGCCGCCTGAAAGACAGAATCCCAAGCTCCAACACGAGAGCTCCCTAGCGGCAAAACGGGGTAGACAGCTTCCCAAGAAAAGCAGACGAATGAGAAACATAGGGAATAATTCTCATCGTCTCGAGCTCCCGAAAATCGGAACAGGGAAGGCAACGTCCCCGCGAAGGATAATCTCGAATCGATACAGATTATCCAAGACAAATAAAAACGGCAGACCTAAATATTCTCGTCTACAATACCTCCCTTGGGACAAGGGAAAGCAACCCAAGAGCGCCCTAGCGGCGGGTAGGGGAAAACTAAAGTTTCCCCTACCACACACAGATCACGAGCAGGAAACTGCACCGAGCGACATGGTCAGTGGCACCTCCGTTCACGTTTCGTTACTGAATCTAAGATATTAACAAACATACCAACTATTACAGTAGTTGAATTAAGGATCGAGTAGCATTGCCGTTCTGATAAATTCTTATAATCGATCAAGTAAATAGCGAGCAACCGCTCTCAGAGTTCACAGCAAACTGCACTGGGCGACACATTCCCGAGTCACCCCAGACTCCATAAGCTATATGAATACCCCATATTTTGGCCTAATAAATTAACCCAATCCGGGCCTTGGACAGGATATGAAATTTCCATACCAAGGAGCCTTCTCTGAGATCTCCAGCAGTGATTTAACTCCACTGGCGATTTCTTGGAAGCAGGATCTATTTTTGTACATCAACCTTTCGAATAGGTCGAGTCCTACACTTCGTAGTTCTCCCTATTCACTAGACGGTGCCCCGACGTTGGATACACCGTTTAGTTCCAAAAAGCCTCGCCACCCGGGTCAGAGAAGAAATTCACTGACCGCCCGCTGGGACGAGTTGCTAAAGCCTCGCCGCCTAGGTCAGAGAAGTAAATCACTGACCGCCCGCTGGGACAAGCCGGCGATCATCCACAGGCTTAACAATGAAGCCCGATCGACCGAATTTGGCGGACCCACTGTATCAAACAGGCTTCACCTGATTGATAAGTGGTCGACCCCAGGAGGACCCTTCAAATTTCATTTGAAAGCGAGTCCCCTAATTCCTTCGGGACACCTTCGGGAACGGAGCGGGGAGCCCAGGCCTTCCTGCCTTCCCGTGGGTCTCAGCGAAGGAAACGCGGCCAAGACATCCGTCTCATCGCCCAATCCTCCTTCCACACCCTGTATAAACTAAACTACACGGGTGTTATAAATCGTACCCACCATACAGATCAGCGTCGTGAAGACCTATCTGGGGAAATATTACTCAACGTCTCACACCATAAAGATCAGCGTCGTGAAGACCTATCTGGAGAGACATTATTCCACGGCTCACACACCCCATATCTGACAGAACACAAGGATATGCGAGGTAACTACGGTACTTCATCGTACCTCTCACAAAACCCTTTTCAAGGGTCAAGCCCGTACAACCACATGTACCCCTTGGCTCGTGACATTCCACTGGGAGTAGCAACTCCCAGTAAAACACAAATAAATCCACTACAGATACTAGAAAAGAGACTGGCGAAAGCCCCAGAGCATGCTGGTTACTATAGCTGGCTATCTGATCCAGAAATAATAAACCATTATGTAATAATTTGCAGCGTTTTTAAATTGTAATGATTCAATGGGATTGATGCAAACCCAACGAATTCGAAACCTTTTTTCGGCTGAGCCAAACGAATTTTCGGAGTGTGTTTGTTATGAAGAACTTCGTGGGGGACCATTGAGAGGCCCTAACTACTCTCCAAATTTCGAGCAAAATCAGACACTGAGAAACAAATCTAGATAGGTACCTATTTAGTTGGCTTGAAAGAATTCTGATGAAGACAGGGTTGAATAACCGATATTACATCCACCCGTCGGAAGGAGAGATAAAAAACTTCACTTATTACAACTCCTCTGTCAAAACGACACCATGAATTCTAAATAATCATTTAGTACTTACTCACCTGCTGGTCTGAAGAGCAAAGTTAATCTGTCGTCTCATTCTATACTAACTGTTTGAAGCATACCTACCTTGTGACAGTTACCGTCAGATCCAAGAGAAAGGGCGTTTATCCATTGCTCTCGTGTTGGGTTGCATGCGTCAATCTCGAGTTCTTGGAATGATGTGGTTGGCGATAGATGAGGATCTGAGAACCGGACCGAACATAGCACATTATGCTACTATACTTGAATAGATACAACTTCCGTATTGGAGTCGTATGGAGGGGGAGCTAGCCGTGGGGAGACAGCCGGCGCAGTGTTGCTGCGTTGGTGCTGGCACTGCGGTGAGCTACATTGTTTCCTGTATAGTTTTGTGTTATATTTTGGTTGTTTATACTAGTATTCAGGCGGGATAGTCGGAAAGTGGTTTTTCTGTGCCTGATTGACTTCTCCCGTGCATTTGACACAGTAAACCACAAGCTGCTCGTTTCGAAGAGGTGCGATGTGGCAACCATGTGAAGCGCTCCTTGCTCTCATTGGTCAACCAGGCACTTCTCCCTCTCACTCCAACGCCAGAACACCCCACCGCCCAATACGGAAGTTATATCTATTCTAGTATAGTACGAGTTGTATCTTTTATGGTACTTTCTGAATCCCGTCTCTCTATGTAGTGCGGATTTAGGCCCCATTGCACCTCTGGAGGCGACCTAAGTTCGTAACATGGTTTGGATTATGTACGGCTGACGCCTAGTAAACCGATCCACTATTTTTATGGGTTAACGCCCATTTTGCCTATTGGGGGGGGGGGGGGGGGGGGGCGCCAGGACGTTCAATAATAGAGGGGCTGGGTGGGGTAAGGCCCTTGGGTAGGGGCAAGCCAAACTGTCCTCTCCTGGTAAAGTTTTCAAGTGAAGAGGAAGTTTATTTGGTTTCAAGAAGCACTGCTAATTTGAAAGGGACAGGATATTGGGTGGACCGAGACTACTCAGTGGGCACACGAGCTGTGAGAAGGAAATTAATGTTGAAACGGAAAGAAATTCTGGGAAATAACCACACGCTTCGCATTCAAATTCGTGGAGACTTTATGTTAATTAACGGATGTCGCTTTGAATGGAAGGAAGAAACGGGAATAATGTTCCAGGGCGAGGATGCTACCAGTAAAAAGACACAAATATGCGGTCATCCAGTTAGCAATACTATACAGCAATCACCTGGTAACAGTTCCACAAGTCAGCCTCAAACGTCAAGTTGACGCCGGAATATAGCAAGAAGAGTTGAAGAAACGGAGTCGAGGAAGCAGCTCATTATCCTATCGTATAGTGTACATGTGGGTTAAGGAAAAATTGACAGAAGTTAATTTCATAAACTTTTTTTGTTGTAAATATAAAGTTTTTGTTATTCTAAGAAACATTTCTTGATGAAAATATTATTAGCGGGGTAGAGGAATTTTGTTTTGGCGAATATGTCTTATGTTGGGAGGTTGCTTCTCAGTGAGACACCCTCTAGGCTAACAGAACTAGGAAGACCTAGCGGTGGGTGTCTTTATGGGATTAAAAAAGGACTATATGGTAAATTGACTGAATTTGTGTGCATCGAAGGTATAAATACCATTAAATTACTCATTCAAAAAGGGTCATGTAGGTCATCCGAGTCTGAAGCGGACGTCCAAAGATATATGTCTGGATGCGAGAGTGAGGAAATTCATAAAACTGATGGATGATTTGGGCATTGTTATAATGAATGGTGGAACAAATTGTGATAGGGAGGGAAATCTGACATTTATAAGTGTCAGAGGCTCGTCAGTATTGGATCAGCAGTGGTGTCTTTTATTCTTTATAGTTTTCAAGGAGGCCAATTAACTTACGCGTTCGAAGTAATGATTTAAGTTAGGTATCAATTCCCTGTGACGATCCTATTGGGTCAACAGTATAAGCGTTGATAGGCTATTTTTATTTCTAATACATGTATATACTTAAAGATAATAATTAAATTTACCTTAAAGGAGAAAAAATATTTTGTTTTATTTAAAAATAAGTTAAATGCATTTAATTGTATTAATAATTATTTGTGTACGTACTTGTATGTTCTGCTTTATAAATAATAAACGCTTTCACTCTCTCTCTCTCTCTCTCTCTCTCTCTCTCTCTCTCTCTCTCTCTCTCTCTCTCTCTCTCTCTCTCTCTCTCTCTCTCTCTCTCTCTCTCTCTCTTTCCCTTGTGACAGTTACCGTCAGATCCAAGAGAATGGGCGTTTATCCGTTGCTCTCGTGTTGGGTTGCATGCATCAATCTCGAGTTCTTGGAATGATATGGTTGGCGATAGATGAGGATCTGAGAACCGGACCGAACACAGCACATTATGCTACTAGTATGAGTTGTATCTTTTATGGTACTTTCTGAATCCGCTCTCTCAATGTAGTGTGGATTTAGGCCCCATTGCACCTCTGGAGGCGACCTAAGTTCGTAACATGGTAGCAGAGCGTGGTTTTGATTATGTACGGCTGATGCCTAGTAAACCGATCCACTATTTTTATGGGTTAACGCCCATTTTGCCTGTTGGTGGGGGGGGGGGCGCCAGGACGTTCAATAATAGAGGGGCTGGGTGGGGGTGGCTCAAAACTACATTCTGCTACCATGTAACAACGAGAGGTGATGGAAAGAGATAGTATCTCCTTTAAAGGTGAGAGGCGATTAACCTGCTACACCCAGAGGTATGTCCTGTTGGTTATTTAAACCGTCAGGGATACCCCCAGATGCAGCGTATTCAAGAATCGAGAAGGAGGAACTACTCCTATCCGTCACAGGTTTGAGCACACACCTACCAATTAATGATAAATCCCAAATTCTGCAATAATTTCGTTAACGTACTAATATGAGATATACAGTCAGATGGTGAGGAACCCAGTACTCCAAAATCATCCAAATAATTAACACAGGGAATATTATGGGAGTCGAGATGCCTTACTATGGGTCTCATTAGCTTATGAAATATACATGGGGATATTGATAAGCCCATTGGTAAACAAGTAAACTCGTATAACCTTCCCTGAAAATTGAATCTTAGAAATTTTAAGAAAAGATCCCTGAAAATCTTCAGCCACTGGAACCATATAATACGTGTCTGCAAGGTCAACCTTCGCTCCATAGCAATTATTAGAAATTAAAGGCCCCATCGTCCGATAATCCTCCAATCTAAAATGTGGGGGTGAAATGAAAGAATTTAAATATTTTAAATTTAAAAAGAAGCGGTTCCATCCCGATGGTTTGGTTACCAAAAATATTGGTGAAACAACTTGATCTCCCCGGGGGGAACATTGACACACTACTTGGTTGGAAACACACAGTGATACCTAGTTCACGAACTTGAATGGCAGAAAATTCTATTAGCATTTCCTCTGACATCTGTTCGATTTGTGAAAGTCTAATGAATGTAAACGAGTGGTGAAGAAATATGGCACAGCCACCATGCAAACGATTTGGATGGGCATAGTGTGAAGCCAGCATGAAGCCATTGGGGACATGGAACATTGGCTGTTCTCAAGTCTGCCTCGAAATTTACAGACAAGAGAGCCTACAGCCCACACTTCCTCTGCATAAACCTTCTGAAAATCATCCTCTATAACTTCTAAATAAAATGAGCTATGAGTAGGCGCCCTTGTATTCAGTTTTGTTATTCTGACATATTTCAGGTCCAGATTTCTGACAGCTTCCACAAGATCGGAGTACGTAGTTGTTGGATCCAACCTGGATATAAAAAGGGCTTTCGTCTTTCTTATTTGGCGCACCAACACATTTCCTATTTTTAGGGAAGTGGAGGTTTTAAAACCATTCTCCTTAATGTCAACCATATAATAACGGGGAAATCCTGCCTTCTTCAATACATCGAAAAACTTTCTTGTCACGTTTGGTTTTTTGGCCTTTATCAAGGCCTCATTGAGCTCAGAGGCTTCAGAACTGCGTAGGGGTCACACTCTTGGGGACTGAACGATCAGTGATTACATGAATCTAAGTGTTCGCACCTCCCAAAGGGGAGGTAGCAACTACAGGGATTGATTTCCCAGTATTCATGGGGAGGGGGACCTCGCCATTCTGGGGTGCCTCCTCTGCTGGAGACACTGGGTTGTCAATATTGACAACAGAGACCGTAGTCTCTGCATTCATGGTGAGAGAGACCTCGCCATTCTTGATTGCCTCTACAAGGGGAGGCATTGGGGTGGAAGGGGGAATTGCAGGTGGTACTTTTGGTACCCAATGATTGTATTGGACATTTTGAGGTGTTTTTGGGAGAGAAAAGTGTGTAGAAATGTGTGTGTGAGTTAAGTATGTTAAGTGTAGTGTACAGTGGTGTCGCTTCTGACAACGGGGCCAATGCTACCTCCACAGGCCTGTTGATTATAGCCTCTTTGCTGGTCCGTTGTGGGTCAAGAGGGGGGCCCCCCCACATGCCCTGCAACATCCCAACCCGGCTGCCAACTGGTACTACAGGACATGGAGGATTTTATGGACGTTACTTGGATCAGCCCACGCTGGCTCGACTGGTACGATAATTTACAAAAATTCGCTCTTACGATCACGGTTCATGACTGGAGCTTTTATTCATTTGTTGTTGATTGTTTTCGCAAAGCAGAAATTTTTGAGAAATTAGGTAGGTACCTACTATAGTTGGTGTTTTGAGATTTTGTTTAAATGTGAGATACAAAAAGTTTGTTGTAGGAGATTGCTTTTTAAAATTTACAATTGTATGATTCATACTGTGCTATATTAATAAATTAGTGAGCCTGGGGGGGGGGGGGGGCTTAATTTGAAGTTGAGCCTTGGGTTTTCCCCACACTTCCCGTCACTCCTCCGGGGCACAAAGTCAAGAAACAACAGACGGATGACCTAAGGTGTACACACTCCGCTTTCTCTATGAATTCCAGCCCTAAATTTCTGAAATGGCTTGACACAATCAAAATTACTTATTACTAAACCCGGTTTACACAAAATTTTCAATTCCACAACGTTGGTTTTTAAAACCTAACTTTTCAGGTTTTTTTTTTTTTTAAAGCCTAATCTGCAAAAAATAGTCAATCACCCATTGCCATGCGAAACTGATGGAACGCAAAACATACTCCAAAGAGACAAAAGCGGCAGCCATCAAAAGCATTTCCTTAAATGCGGGATCAAAGACGGGATTTGATTGTGAGAGGGCCCTTAAATGTGTGGATACAGGGATTCTTGCACTCAGTGCGATTCATAGATGTGATATGTGGAAGACCCTGAGGGCACTGAGGGCTAAATACCTCCGTGTGGTAGTGGATAGCATACCAGACTTCTAAGTCAACGGAACCAAGTTCAATCCCAAGCTCGGGACAATATTCTTTTGCATTCGAATTCAACTTCGGAAACATTTTTAAACGTCATTATTATAAATGTTTTAAATCATGCTTTAACCCTTTCGCGACGGCCGCCGTATTAATACGTCGGCACAGATGTGCTCCGTAACGCCTAACGACGTATTAATACGTCGGCCATCAAGTGCTCCGTAACGCCTGCTGACGTATTTTGGCGTTTTCGAATTTCCCTCCATTCTATCGACTTTCATGCCATCCGTTGAGAGGCATTGTAACTAACATTTACGTCTAGTATCTAATAGAATGCGCTGAGATCAAAGACGTTGTTGAGAGTTTCTATTCTCATCAAAATAGCAGGAAAAACGTTGACTTGGTCACTGATTTGTTTTATGCCAGCATTCGGTCTTTGTCATAGGTAATTTTACTCATACCTTTTTCCATACTTGTACTTTCTTTTGCGTTTCAGATGAAGAAATTCTTAAAGAAATAATAACCGGGAGTGACAGTGAGTTAGGGAGTGATGTGATTGACGTTGAAATTGAATTTCGTTCAACAAACTTTTTGGATCAACTCAAAGACGACAGTTTTGACGATTTTCTCGATAATGGTGACCATGATACTCGGGAAATTTCAAATTCTAATATTCTTGATCCAGTTCCGAAAAGCGAAGGTGGTTCACCGAGCGTGGAAGGCCAATTATTCAGGCACGGGGGAGTTGGAAGGCTCCGAGGCAACCAGGCCAGGCACGTTGCAGTGGCTGAATGACCCCCGTCGCGAAGGGGTTAAAACGTCTTTGATCTTTTCGTCTAACTAATCTGTATTTTACTAAGGGCCACTTTCACCAACAACATAAACGAGTTTAAGTTATAAAAGATTAACAAATAACGGAGATTCCAGCTAACCGTCTTTCACCAGACCACTTTACGAGTTTAAACTCCTTACGAGGTGGCTTGAGGTTAATCTCCCAAGCCCCGGCCAGTTACACTTGCCAATCTCAGATTAGTGATAACAATGATATCGAGCATTATGGCCGCGCACCAACAGCGGATACCTCTACAGTTTGATTAAAAGTTGAAGTTTATTGTTATTCAAGTTTTTGATGAAGAATTCACGCGGTTTATCGCTCGGATTAATTTTCGTTCCTCAGATGAGGACGATGTCGCCCAAGGACGATCTGACGGCGCATTCCACATTTTGACGGGTTGGACGACGTCGAATTTCGGTGGGGGTTCCGGCTCTCAAAACCGACAGTTTTGAAAGTCCT
Organism: Adelphocoris suturalis; assembly: GCA_030762985.1. Taxonomy (NCBI): domain Eukaryota; kingdom Metazoa; phylum Arthropoda; class Insecta; order Hemiptera; family Miridae; genus Adelphocoris; species Adelphocoris suturalis. The sequence goes on from CM061040.1 coordinate 182,505,466, forward strand.
CGAGCTTATTGACACTCACCTGTCAAACAGGTATAAGTTGGAAAAAGGCTTTTACCATCAAATCGATGAATATAATACGAAATTGATGTAGGATGATAGGGAAATAAAGTATAATCGATGATGATAGCACGTTATAATACGATGTTGAATTGCTATCCCTTGTTCTGTATGTACCTACCTACCTACCTATACCACATAAAATAACTAATGTACATTTAAATAAGGTGATCAACCGTCCTGCTTCCGTCAAATGATGTGTCACACTTTCTTTGTTGGAAGTCAACGAAAAGTTTCGAGTAGATAGTAACTAGGTAACTAGATAAAAACAGCGCGGGTAATAATTTGTCGTGGTTGTGATTCACTGCTTTATTGTCTTGATATGTCGGACACATAGCGGGTTTTCAAACTGTCGTTTCAAATTGTCCAATTTTTCATTGGACAGTTTGCGGAATCTCCGTTAAGGAAACTCAATTATTCCAATCTGGGTTTAAACGAGTTTTGGGTTGGTGAAAGACGCCAAGGTTTGATCCTCGAGATTATATTTAATCGAGTTTGGCCAATCTCCGCTACATAAGTTTTTGGTGAAAGTGGCCCAAAGAGATTGACTACTTGGTTATGTATTTTTGAGATATTTTTGAGATGCGAGCATCCAGGCCTAACTACCTAACTATAAAAATCATTCTGATCTATATGTCCAACTAATCTGAATTTTAGCAGATTAATAAAAATTGAGGCGCCAATTCATTCAACGAAACCTATTCGTGCGAAAAGACTGGGGGAACGTAGTTACAATCCACCTCCGTAGGGGGGAGGGGGCGCACAGTGGGACATGTTGTGTACTCAATTCAAGTAACAGTAACATCGAGCTACATAAATAATTCAGTAGGGAAGTGTTCTGATTACAGAATAAAAGATAATTTTTATTAGATTAATATGAACACTGTGAAATGGACATATCGAACATCTCCGGCAAATCATTTAATGGATCAGAGTACTCAGTTTAGAATACAGGAACTGCATGAACGATTGCACGAAAACTATTTTTCATTCAACTAGAGATTTATGACGCTAATGTCCCTTTAGGTTGATGTGCGGCTTAAATAATTAAATTAAAAAACTTATAATACCTAATAAATAATTAATACTAGATATCGAAAACAGGATTAATCTTTATCAGTAAGATCGTAACCAACACACAAGAGGAACTGATGAAAATTACTTGCTTTATATTTTCAACACGTTGAATAAATAACAACACCATAGTGATTTTTCCGGCACAATTATATTATCTACATTACAGATCTTTACAAACGATATGAAACAAAAAATACACTCATTTCGTTTATTTTTGGAAGAGGAGTGGAACACCTATGATATAATTAATATGATGCAACATTGGTAATAATGCTTGGACACAAATATACAAGCTCTCTAATTCTAACAAAATACAATTTTCCATTGTAGACTATATCAAAATCAATTTGCACGATTGTACAACAACACACGAATAGATCAATTCTCATACTTCTCTTCAAATTAAATACTTAACACTTTGATTTCAAATGTTTGTTTTTTAATTAATTAATTTTTTAAATTTATTATGTATTTCCAACTTGAGAGACGTTTTGAATTTCAACACATTCAGCAGGAAACTTCTTTCAATACGGAAACACTATAGTTCATAGAAGGAAAACATAGTCGATACAACCAGGTTAGGGGACAGAGTATATTACCAATCCTATAAAACTAAATTGAATAAGGAATGGATCACAACAGTTGAGAGGGTACAGCATGTCAATGAGAAAAAAGACGAAATCAACATTTTAATTTATATTGATCATTAGTTGAGGAAAGCCCGATAGGTACATCAAGTAGTAAAAATTGATAATGAAGAAGATAAGAGATGAGCTGTAAGTAGAATCCCTACACTCGGGCGTATGTTAATTAGTAGATTTTATTACAGAGATTCTACTCCACCAGTTCACATACCAGTTGCCTACTGCTTTGCTAAAATATGACCCATCTTGTTGAGCCTTGATTATCCTCTTGATGACAAGAGGTTGTCCTTTTTTTATGACAAAATGGTTGCTTATATGTTAACCCCAGCTATGTATTGTTAATCCCTGCAGCACAAATTCACATAGAAAAATATGGTACCAAGAAAATACAAAATTAAGGACAACAGAAACTTCCTTCCTCATTGGTTCGTAATTATATTTGAGTTCATCAATCATCATTACTCGACAGAAACCTGGTATATACCTTGGAAAACAAGAAATCTCTGAAATAAAAGTGGTCTCTAAAATAATGAAAAATGGTTAAGTAAAGTAAATAACAATAATAAAATAGGCTCCATGATTATTCACAATACTAACTATATAAATGACCATAAATAAGAGATGCCCAATAACGTAGGTATCACTAAATAATAAATTAAATATTTTAAAAATAATGTCGACGAGATTAAAAGAAGGATATGAGTAGTCTAGATACGAGTTTGGCTCTGTTTGCGAACTGAAAATTCTCACTAACAAAGATTCGATTAATTTTCAAGACAAAAGAAAAGGGCGGTAGGTACAGGTTTTAAAGTTAACAGGATAATGGACAAGAGAAACAAAAGCCATAATTCAAATAGGTAACGAGAAATAATTCGCAGACAATTTCGTTACAAAAGAACAATAAGCACCTTCTGTTTTGAAGTATGTGATTTTTTCAGATTTCATCTGGTGACTAGTTATGGATATTTCACGCAAAACACATCATGTATTCGTGAGACTTTACAACTATAATAGGATGACAAATATGATGATTATTTATGAGGATTGACAGGAGAGTCTCGTGGTAGCACACCGAAAGGCACAACTAGCGCTTCCTTGTGGCATTTTGGCAACTTACAGTACTAGACAGCTGATCGCGTATCATTGGTGATAACAATGTGCTTTAGATTTCAGGTCCAGGCTGGTCGGTTAAAAACTGTCCCAATCACACCCAGAGATCCTAGCAAGCATACAGAGACGGATGAATTCCTTATTATTAACTCTCGAAAAACTTACATAGGAGATGAGCTTTTCCAGCCATGCTACATGACTAAAACTAAACTGAGAACTAAAAGAGCGAATTTTCTTCAATTTTTCTCTCCTCTTTTCGGAACAAATAATCGGCCAATTATATACGAATATGTAGGAATTGTACAAGAATCGTCGCGAACACAAAGCTTCCACTTTTTGTTCCGCAAAGAGCAAAATACTGATAGCATGGAGGCAAAAAGAGATCTGCCCTAGACGCTTGACATGAGTGTCAGCGAGGAGAGCTGCAAAAAATGAAACATCAAGATGTATGTACACTCAACACTTATTAGGTAGGTACCTACCTACCTATACAAACTAGGTATGTACCCTACCTATACAAACTAGGTACCTAGGTACTTCTTCAAACGCTAAACACTAATTCAATCTCTGATGTTACCTGTACCTAAACCTATTTTGAGATGGTTGCCAACCGCTTAACGAAATTACTCCATTGGATCCATTTTGATACCTAACTCACGATTTCTCCCAGGTTTACTAAAAAGCAACGAGATTCAAGTGTACGCGGGAAGCCGGCGAATACACACATCAGGCACCCGATCAGCTGAATAGTAGCCAGGAATGCCAGAAGGATGCGCTAGTTGTGCCTTTCGGTGTGCTCCCGCCAGACTTTCCTAGGATCGACGATTGTCACACTGAAGTGAGATGGGGAATGGAAAATACGAGATTCTTATATTTTACTGTATTGAGTTGAAAATCTAGTCATTTATCTTATCTGCAAAAATAAAAATAACCTTTACATTGAAATGCATGGATTGCGGGTTGATTTCTGAGACGGAATAATAAATCAGTGCAATGTGTAATTGGAATTGGTATTGTAACAAATAATAACGCGAAATCACAACCAAAAATTGTACGAAAATGTTTTCAACAGATTACAGCATCGGGCAGGGAGAAATTTATATTACTCAGTCTCATTTGAACACAATTAAATCATCAGAACATTGCGATACAAATGTTCAAAAACCCAAATTTTGCGCGTGGACCTGGAGGTTTTAAAGGTAGAAGGGAGTGGGAAAAGCACCTTCTGTTCCTTACTAAATGCAAAATGGTGAGTAAAGCAAAACTGGGGTATTGCCAGAACCTATAAATTTATGGGTCGTTGTAATATGAAATAGGTACCTATCTCTAAAAGAAAACAAACCAAAAAAATCATGATAATAAAAATTAAAAAAAGATAACTACACTAATTTGAAAAGTAACAGAATGTAGGGTACTTTTCCGTTATAACCCCCCCCCCCCCCCCCCCCCAGGAAATTTGTCTTCAATACGCCCGCCTGATGTTTCTAGGCATTACTGCTTACTTGGATCATGTTATGTTATGTATTCTTGAGATGCGAGCTTGCGAGCATCCAGACCGCCAAAGTATACACAACATTCTGACCTACATGTCCAACTAATCTGTATTTTTACTAAGGGATTGACTACTTAATGTTATGTAATTTTGAGATGCGAGCTTGCAAGCATCCAGACCACCAACCTATACACAGCATTCTGATCTACTCGTTGTCAGCGGAAATTCGAAATTCTCAAGCAGTGGCTTAACGACAATGAGCTCATACTCAATGAAGGTAAAACCAACTGCATCTTGTTTCGAGCAGAAACGGGCGATACTCACGAGAACTTTCAGCTTGGATTGGCCACAGTAACCACATTGGGGGATGCCAAATTTCTTGGTGTGCAGTTGGATTCCACACTCAAATTTCGAGGCCACGTTGACTCGTTGGCATCGAGGTTGAGTAGTTCCTGCTTTTGCCTGCGGAAACTGCGTCCTGTGGTATCCAAATCAGGCTTGCTCTCAGCATACCACGGATTGTTTCTCTCAAAGGCCAGGTATGGGATCCTCTTTTGGGGAAACAGAGCTAACTTGGAAACAATTTTCAAGCTCCAAAAAAGAGCCTTAAGAATTTTATTGGGTCTGCCTCCACTATCATCCTGCAGAGGGCAGTTTGCCAAGGAAGGGCTCCTCACCCTGCCTTCGATACTTATCCTCGAGACGCTTCTATACATGAAAAAGCATCAACATCTATTTGCTCAGTTCAGCTTCAGTCATGACCATCACACCCGTCATCGAATTGATTTACATCGTGTTCCATCTCACCGGCTTGAATTCTTCAAGAGTGGTTTGACATATAAGGCCATTGAAATGTGGAATTATTATGTGCTCAATCTCCAGGTAACACTGTGTTCCGCTGATGCCCCACTAACTATATTCAAGAGGCGGCTGAGGGCATACCTGGTCAAGAGAGAGCTCTACTGCATTTCTGATTTTTCTGTTTGATAGATTTCTTTGTAGTGTATGTAACGATTTATTTTTTGACAATTGCCCTACTCTTATCTTGTTCGAGTGCTTCTGGCAAATAAAGAATTATTATTATTATTATTATCATTTGAAATTCGAGCTCGGTGGGTGGGTCTCCACAGAACAACCATGGAAGAAGAGAGTTGTTCTTCCATGGAACAACCTAGAACCTCAACCTACTCGTTGTACGTCGTGTCTAGTTCTTCTACTCTGTGGTCGTGTGTGAAGTTGAGAACTTGAAAATGAATCAACTGGAAAGATTAATGAAGTCTTGAAGAATTATTGAAGAATGAATTTCAAGGTTTTTCCTTACAGCTGGTTTATAATTCATGTTGCACATTTCCTGAATCGATATTCGACAAACTTGTTGATAAGCAGTTGAAATTCGTTGGCAGGCTGTACGTACCTACATAGTTCCGTTTTTTTGGTGGAGCACCAACCTGCCTTGTTTACTTCGACAAACTACCAAATCTATCCTTTCATTCATTCAATAAAATAAGTAAAGCTGCCTCAGGTATAGTAATAAGAACATGTCTAAAACGTTGATGAAACTGCCAGGGCAATGGTTATGTAGTACCTACACCGCAGTACAGAGATCTGAGGAATTTTCAAATTTTTTTTCTCCATTATTTTTCAGTTTATTCATTCTCAGTCTAAACGAATGAAGTTCTTTAGTTTTCGGACACTGATTTCCTATAATAGTCCCTAGTCCAAATAAAAACTCGTTCACTACTAGATCGGTATCTTCTACAAAAAATAATCCCGCTGGCAGGCATTACTGCAACCATTTATTTGAATTGAAACTTTATACTACTTTCGCAAAACAAAACTGTTGAAAAATGTAAAACAACGTATTAGGTTGACATAAGATGGCAAACTTCAAGTGAAAAATGGGTCAGTTGAGTTGCGATCTAGTAACATCCAGAATTAAGTTACACGAAATGACTGGTGTAACGCTATTTCACCTCACTTGCGGTAGAGCGTTCCATCCATGGTTGGATCGTGGTTACAGTCGTCCAACCGCGATCATAGAGGCTGTGGACCACGGGCTGACTGTGGGTTAACCGCGGTGAGGTGGATGGAACAAACCTTATGTAACCTAAGTAAGAAGGAATGCCTAGAAACATCGGGCGGCGTGTTGAAGACAAAGTGACTGGAGGGGGGTATAACAGAAAAGTACCGAATGTAGTCCTAATCTATAATCTAGCCAGAATCTAATAAAGAAATTGAACAAATTAAATTAAATTTAAAAAAATAAATAAATAATAAAAATATATTAACTACACTAGCTGGAAATGTAATAGAATCTAGCCGTAATCAAAGCATTGGTGCATGTTCAATTTTCTTACATATTCCATAAAAAATCACTTTGTCAGTACACATTTTTACTGTTTGAGAATCTCTTGATAAAGTTGGCAGGTACCTACGAGCTCTCCACGAATTAATGTCCTGGGATTCCGTCTATTCGTGTTATAAATATATATATATAAAACCTACTGGATATTCTTGCAGAAAAAAATATAATAAGGGCCGTAATACAGTTTGAACCTTTGATGATTATTATCATCTAATGCGAGAACATCTAATCGTCAATATTCCTTTAGAAATAACATGAAATTGCAAATAAACACATCATTAAATGTTTGGGCATTTATACCAGAAAAAACTAACGCGTATTCAGCAATAATTTAGAGACTGACTAGGATGTTTCAACGAAAACGAGAGGTAGGTAGTCCAACTCTTTGGATAAAATGAGGCGTCATTCTCATTGTTGTTGAAAAAGTGGGGGAGTTTTACAGTGGCCCTCCCGCTTTATCATCCAAAAATAATAATCGGTATCCTCCCCATGCTGAACCGTTGATTTGTACGATTTTATTTATAATAGTGCGCCTTATGCACTGGTAATATTAATTTTTGACACAAAGCCAACGCTTAGTTTGACAGAAATCACTTACAGGGGACGAATCAAGGGCGAATAGAAGAAGGAATCGGGAGCTCTACTTAGATTTGCTGGAGCCTGGGGATTCACCGTGTCAGCACAGAGAGCAGCACTTTCCTCCTGGTTGTCCAGTTGAGCACATCCGCTGGTTGGCATTAATATCACGGTTGTTGTTCGAGCAGGACAAACTTCTTTTTGACAAAGACGACGCACCACCTGGGAGAAAATAGGAATTATTCTGATTAATAACTCTATTTCCCCCGAAATTCTATGATTATATCCCTCTGAGCACTGAGGACGATTACACTGCCGTCTTAAGCACAGTTACCGTATCTGTATTGTAGTACTAACGGAGATATCAACATGCCCAAGTTCAAGACGCTGCTATACTCAGCCTAACCGAAATATTTCCACCCCAATGATCGTTTCAACTAATTTTTATACTCCCCAACCTGTTCATGAGGTTCAAATACATAATAAATAATAATTTCATAGCAAGGCAGCAGATACGATTTGGTTACCCCTTTATTCTTGTTAGATTTACTAAGCTTAGAATTCGTATCTACATTTTCCTAAGCGATAATACAGTATCTAACTGATACCATAAACATTATGAGGGTAAGTTAGCATTGTTTCGAACACCTAAATATCCTAAATTCTTGATACACTTATCAATAAAATAGATATCTAGTTCTAATATTCGTAATGACACAATACCAAACAACGTCAAGTACTATAAAGTTTTTTATTGGAGGTAAAAATGTTCATCTATGGTACCTGTATAAAATATAATATTGATTCTTCTGCAATTTATTCTACAAATGGTATATTATTCTCTCCTTCTTTAGTCATAGAAACTTTCGCTCTCAGGAATATCTGCATTTCCCTCCTCCGCATCTGTTGTAGGCAAAGACTCCCAAAATGCTAATCTTGACGGAGGAATGTTAGATGATTTGCTGGAGATCAAGCTGATGAGTGAATCTTTTCTATCTTGTGTCATCCCTATGGGCTTCCTGAACTCACTGGGTCTGGAAGAGATTTCATGTGTTTTACAAGGAAAAAGTGCAGTTTCTTCCACTCTTCATTAAATTTAGTTTTGCAGTTCAAAAAGAAGTTTCCTCGAAGTGCTTGAACAGCCACAATATTTTTAAATTATACTCTGCCAAACGACGTCTTAAGTTTCTTCTGAGAAACTTAACTCTTCCATTTTTGACATTTTATGTCTTTACTATGGCACATAACTCAAAAAGTGTGACGTTACGGTGTGACGAGGAAAGCGTTATGAAAAATTTCTTATGATTTTCACGTACAACCGATTCGTTGCTGAATGTTGTTGTCGTTATTTTTCGAGTATCCCAATGTTGTGAGGAAAAACACTTTACATACTTTTTGTCCGTGGTTATTGGCGTCATTCAAAAAGTATTCGCTCGTAGATTGCCTTCTGAAGGGACAATGGAAGCATAAACGATTAGAAAGACGAGTCAGCTTAAGATAAGAAAACCAGCTGCAAACTAATTGTAACTATACCTGATCGAGCCAAATGACTAAGGTGGAACATCGTAACTGCGAGTTACTAAGCTAAATTATGGTAACCAGTTTTAGATACGGTATAACGACTTAGTAATAGTCAGATACAATGAATTAGCTTAGTTTTTTTCAAGCCAAATAGGTAGATACGGTCAAAGCGTGAATTAAAAACGTTGATATTTTAATGAATGAACCATATTTATTCAGTTTTGACTACTATAATACACTGAGGATGGCCCAATTATGAATGTGAAGTCAAAAAGTGAATTTCGAAAAAAATGTTGGTTACGGTATCTGTGCTTAGTACGGCAGTACATGTATTATGTAGTATTACTCCAAAATAACAATATAGTTTGTATTAAAAGCGACTGGAGGATTATAAAAATCGCCAAGTCCCACATGAAGAGAAAAACATGGATGGTTTGAAAAGTCTCTGACTGAGCTAGTAACCTAGGAACCACGGTGAAGGGCAACACTGTCTGAGATTCATGCACAATTTTCTACAGACTCTCCTGATTCAACTTCCATGTTATGACTTATCCACTTAATTTTACATTATAGTTTATTAATAGCCCTGCAATTTGTTTTTCACGCCCAGAAAACAGTAAGTACAGAATATTTGTCACAAGACCCGAAAATGTTGTGTAGAGATATTTTTTTCACAAGACCACTGTTCTCAGAGGTACATAATTTGGGTTATCGTACTTCTTTTGACCAAGATCTGGAGCCTAGTTATTCTAGAAATCGTTTGGATCAGGAATTCTCCTCACATTTGTGGTGATTTGAAAGATTGTGGTCAATGATCAACCCCCCCCCTGTTAAAAACACGATTGAGGAGCCTCGGACTACAATTGTGAATTGTAGCTCCCACCATTCATTCTATTCCCATTTTCGTTTTGGTACTAATCACAAATCAGTACAGCAATCGTCTTTCAGTTTCAACGGCGAATCGAGATGACCAGTATCTTGAATGGTGACATAGGGATCTAGTTTCGGACCAGCTGATTCGACCTGCCTGGTTTACTTCGGCAAACTATCAGATCTATCCTTTTGTTGATTCAACACAACAAGTAAACTTTCTCAGTTATATTAATACAGGGTGCGGCAGAGGACGGATGGTTTTAAAAAACTCATAAAATAGTTAATTTTTACTCAAAAACAAATTTATTGATGCGATAAGGTTTGCAAGGAAATGGCATTTGAGACAGTCAAGTGTGAAAAATCACATCAGGCATGTGGTGGCCGAAATTGTTGATGCAGTGCTGGAGGCGTTCTTGGAAGTATGCTGTTACTGTGAACTCAGAGCGCTACGTCAAAATGATCACCAACTTCTTTTTCCCTGAATTAGGAAGGCGACGTGTTCCAACCCGACGGTGTGGTTCCAGCAGGATGGGGCGACCGTTCACTCAGCCAGAGCATCAATGGACGTTATTCACCCTCACTTCCTTGGTCGCCTTATTTCCAGGTTTGGCGATATTCATTGGCCTCCTCGGTCCCCAGATTTATCCATATGCAATTTTTTCTTACGGGGACACCTCAAGGCTAGAGTATACAAGAACACGCCCCGAACTCTGGACGAATTGAAGGACGCAATTCGCGTGGAAGACGCCAAGTTGAGAGGCTACGTTGGAGAGAGTCTACGCAAACTTCCAAGAACGCCTCCAGCACTGAATCAACGATTTTGGCCACCACATGCCTGATGGGATTTTTCACACTTGACTATCTCCAATGCTATTTCCTTGCAAACCTTATTGGATCAATACATTTTTTTTTGAGTAAAAATGAACTATTTTATGAGTTTTTTAAAACCATCCGTCCCCCTGTACAACAATATAAAACGCGTTGTTGTTGCTGATGAAATCCCCTGAGTAAATCGCTATGTACCTACACCACAATACACATATCTGAAGAATTTTCAATAAATTTGTCTTCATTATTTTTCAGGTTATTTATTCTCAAAGCCTTAATGAATGTTCTTTAGTTTTCGACCACTGATTAACTATAATAGTTAGTACCTAGTCCAAATAAAACTCATTCACCATTAGATCAATATCATTGGCTACAACCAGTTAAATTCAAACAGTTATATTACTGCAATATTATTTTCTCAAAACAAAACTGTTGAAAAATCTTGTTATAACCACGTATTAGGTTGACGTAAGATGGCAAACTTCATGTGAAAAATAGGTTTGTTTAGTCGCGATTTAATGACATCTGCCAGATCATCATTGCCAGGAACACAAAACTACTTCAAGCGGGACGTCACGAGAATACTAGGCTATACTTTCAAGTGAGGAGCATGAGGCCTAACAGTGTTGCCAGTCGCCGTCGTTCCAAAGTGAGGAACCTCTGTCAGAAACTTTTTAAACTATCCAGGTTTTATGCTGTTACCGATTAATCAAGCTATTTTGGAGAAATACTACACATAAACGTCTTTAAGAGTTTCATCGAGATATAATTAGGAATGCACTTCACAAGTTCATTTATTTTCCAAAATGTGTTTTGTGACTTAGAAGCCTACTTACTTTTTCAAGTGGCTAAAACGAAGGTAACTATTTAAAACGACATCATAATAAGAAATCTGTTAGGTTCTCAAACGTTTGTTTATTGGTTACAAACTTTTTTGATATTAACGTTGTTGATTTCACTAACGGAATTCGCTAATGCCATTTTCCTAGCGCAGCTTCCTGTGCGCATACGGTTTGCTGGCCTTAGACATTATTGAAAGCCTTGCTTTGTAAGCCATTACATTATTAGCTAGTAAAAAGCAACTCAAGATTTTTCAAGCCTGTTGTATAACTTCTCAAGGCGATCTTTCTATTAGCTTAGAAAAGGAAAACAAAAAGTCTCAAAAAAATTGTTACTAACCCAATAGAGGTAAGCATATTTTGCGTTGCAACATAAGATAGCGGCCGATCAAAGCGTTTCGTTTAGAACCTGCAACAAATAAATTAACATTATTGATCAAATCGGGAAGGTGATCCACAATCACTATCAAGGATCAATTCCAGGAGGTAAATGAAAAGAAGAAAAATTTATGAACAGCCCAGGGAAATTGTAAAATGGACTGATATGGTTCATTATTTGTAATAATTTAAATGCAAAAGCATAACTTGATCGGTGTACAGATGCGTGATGCTTAGCAGAAGAAGTGCATAGAAGTATTGGTTGTAGAAGACATTTTATTAATTTAATAAAATGAGATCGAGGGCAAGGAAACGGTAATGAAAATGAAAAAGGTATAATGTGCGGGGTATGAAGGATGATAATTATAATAGGTGTTAACAAACAGGGGATTATAATTTTGATGGCCTCCAATTCTCTTTTGATGGACGCTATGATGTCATTGTGCATCATTCGTCTCAATAGGTGACGTCGAAAGTACAGGCAGTTTAACTCTTCCTTTCATGTGCAGGCAGTTGCTAAAACATCGCTTCTTTTATTCTGCCACTATCAGGTTTTTTAGTGTTAGGCATATTGTACTTTTGCACAAAACCCCGTTCAAATTCAACAGCAACCTAATTTTTGGTTGAGCTGCACCAGGTTATCAATAATCAGCAAAACAATCGGTGTCATGATGAACAGTCGCAGTCATGTTGCTCTTCGATCCCTAGAAACCAAACAATCAGGTTGCGAAGCCGATTACTTGTGCGTTGCACGAACCCACATGTACATGTAGGAAAGAGCCCATAATTTTATTCGTTTCCCAATGTCCCAGACAGGCTCCCCATCAAATTTCTAGAGTGAATAGGGGGGAATTTAGCTGTCAGCTGATCTGGTTGGGACCCATCATTGCATTTGTCTCTTTGTCCTAGTGAGGCTACCTGCCAAATTTCACATTCTTAGGGTGAAAAGGAGAGAATTTAGCTCACTCATCTGATCAGGAAAGAGCCCATCATCTTATTCGTTTCTCGGTGTCCCACAGAGGCACCCTATCAAATTTCAAATTCCTAGGGTGAATAGGAGAGAATTTAGGTAAGTCAGCTGATCTGGTTAGACATTTTTTTTAAATCTTCTTCAACACAAACCTTCCCCGTGCTATCCCGATTATTTCACACAAAAAACCCGTTCGAATCCAACCATGAGTTTGATTGTGAAGGCGCTGACATTACTCATTTATAGAATAGACTAGCTGTGCTACCCGCCCGATGGGCGGGAAAAGGATGGGTGTATCGATGAGTGATGGGTATTGGTTGTAGAAGACCCACCCATCATTATCTTTGATTTTTTCTTGTTGACATCAAGCCCCCCTTGAGTCAAACCCCCCCCCCCCGCTGCCATCAAGGGGGGGGGGGGTCAACCCTCATCGAGTTGTTTCCTCTGCTAAGGTCACCATGTCATCTGCATAGAGCAGAATTTTCACAACTGTGTTCCCAAAGGATATTACTTCAGTCAACTCCTCTACCAGGTCACTGACAAAGTGTGCAAACAACAGTGGGCTATGGGTCTCAACCCTGCAGCACTCCACTACCCACCAGAAATGACTGGGTCCTACCATTAGCTGTCCAGACTAATGAAGCAATAACTACAGAGCACTGATATAAATCTTGGAGGCAAATCTGTACTGAAGAGCTTACAAAACAGAAAGTTTTTGTTAACCCGGTCAAATGCGGCCCATAACAAATCAACAAAAAAGCATAGGCTTTTCCTGGAGGGTGGCCCGGAGACAGCTCAACCTAATCAGAAAGAGTGAAGATAGAAGCAACCATTGCGCAACCTTTCCTAAATCCAGAATGGCATTACGAGGAGACTGAGTGCTGAAAAAGGTTGTCACAATCGAGGGACCATGAGAATGCAACAACATCTTGAACTGATGGATCACGCTTTTTATGGAGCGTAAAACGACAGCGTCACTGGATGAACCAGGAATAGTGCCTGAATTAAATATACCGTTAAGTAGTAACAAAGGAACATCCTGGAATTCGGATCTTGCATACTTGTAAAACTCAAAGGGGACTCCGTCGCATTGAGAGGCTCTATCGTCCTTTACTGCCTTCAAAGGCTCGACCTACCTCTGCTGTTGATAAGGGATCGTCAAGTATGGCAGAAGATAGATCTGGTCCTACAAAAAACATCAGGCTACTCAACCCCTCATTATTCAAAAGACTGCTCACACTGATGCAGGAACGTCTGTCTTAAGCTCTGAGTGTTTTTTGTGGAAATATACACCAGTTTCCAGTTATTCCACTTATTGCTGTTATCAGCCATTTAAAACTTCGCGAATATATCCACAGCAAAATCGCTTCTTTGTTGCATTTAGTTTCTTTTAGTCATTATTAGCTTTGAAATACTTTTGCTTAACCTCACCAGAATCAGAATACCTGTAAAGTCGTAGCAAGCTCATTGATTTGGCTCTCGCTCGCCCACACTTCCAATCATACAACAGCTCCCTTCCCAGTACGAACTAATAAGGTACTATCTACAGCCTAACCCGCTAATTCTCTGAAAATTGTAATCAAAATCTGATGGATACTGTAAGCTTGATGCAAGGATTTGCACACACAAACAGAGGGAGCGAGAGAGAGAGAGAGAGAGCGAGAGAGAGTGAGAGAAAACTAAAGTTGTTCAGAATGGCTAAAACGTAAAATGCAAAGAAAAAAAAAAAAAAAATGTTCATCTCCCGAAAAAGACTACAATGCATCCGCTACCTACAGGGAGACTTGGAAGTATAAGAACACGCAAATCGGAGGAAAATTGAGCAGCCTAGACGAAAATGGGTCACACATTTGTCATTAATTTTTATTGAACCTTCCCCATACCAGCGAGAAGAGGGAGGGGGGAGTACGTACATCGTGGAATAAAAAAATAAAACAAACATTACCTTTTCCTTCTTTGTGAGTATGGACGTGCAGATGGTTCGCAGAAGATGTATCAACTGATTCGTCAGCAGCAGTACTTTCTGATGTGCGTTCCATTATAGTGGCATCTTTGGGCGACACAGGTTCTTGAACTTCAGTTATCCTATTCAACGACTGACTCTCTCTTAAACGAGTTTCGCATCTTCTTCTGCCTCCAGAGCCGCTTCCAGGACCATTCGAATCTCTACCACGTATCCTATCACCTATGAAATGAACAAATATTATACAGCCATTAAGTGATGAAAAACTCAAAAGGTTAGGCAAAAGTTGAACATATTCACAGTTAGAATATTTGTAGATTATTGAAGACAAAAAAACCAGGCAATTAATGAAACTAGAGAATAATTAGAAATAAAAGTTGAACTCTGAATGTTTCCTATAGCATTTTATGAAATTAATACATTTCAAGACTGGAATAGTGATTTTCCCCCAATGTGGCTACAACAGAATTAGAACACAAAATTATAACACAGGTGAGTAATTTGCGTCCCTATGGCCGATTACTAGGCAGTTTCAGGGAATAGAATATCTAGTTCGCTTATTAAAACCAATTTTGAGGTGGATGAAGGGATAACACAGTAAACTGTGCACCAAGCCACGCAACATGAACAAAGGGTTCCTAATACCTTCCAGAGAAGTGATTACTCCATGTCTTCGACAACTGGGACAGAATATTGAGTAAGGAATGAGTTTATAATCGCGAAGAACTACTCAAGTTTATGAAAAAGTAATCGAAGGAATCTTTGAGAAGCGAAGAGTAGTATCAACAGCAAGATACCTGGAAAAAAGAATAGGGCAAGAATGGAGGAGGTACTATCGGTAGATACATTTGTAAAACATAAGCTAATAGACTTTGTGGTACTAGAAAATGGCTTGACGTTTTCCTTTGCCATCCGTTGGAACCGTATTCTAGAACGAAGAATCGTAAACCACCTACACGAGTTCCGTCTCTCGAATGTGGCTTTGGGGAAAAATCGGCCTCACAAAATCTTCTTTCAGTTATTGAAATCGATGGTTCATGCACCACTCGTTTCAAAATCAAAAGAAGAGAGGGGAAACGCAAAAAATAAATTGCTATTGTGAGAATGGAGAGTATCAGTGTGTTACGCTCCAGGAAAATAACCCCACTCTGATTTGTGCAAGTGGTCATTAAATATTTCCATTCCGACAAATTATTGATTTTTCATATCATAATATACAGATTCCATCTCATCAGAGTAGAATGAATTTCTCGAAAGAGTTTTCTCTGAAGAACTTTTCCAATAACTTCTGCGCATGAAGGGGCAAAGAATACTTTGCGTAACCTCCTTGGCATAACTTGTATGATTTTTCAACTCACCCCACGTTATATTAACTCACCTCAATCGACCATTTTAGCCCCAAATTCAACTCATCAAACGCGGAAAATTCAAAATCTGAGTGAACACTGCGAACAGTCTGTCAGCAACGGACATGAAGACGTTGATTGACTTAGAAGAACCCTGCTGTTCTGAGTTGGCAACTGAATGGGTCTGTGCACCATGTAACTTGATTTTGAATAGGTGCTTACCTACTTGCAAATGGTGCACAGTGTTACGTTCTAGGAAAATAACTCTCACAGTCAAAGAGGTTTGATCACCCTGGCCTCATAGCTCTGATTGTTGGAGTGTTGCAACTTTGGGAAATTTCCCGTAGTTGTAACGACGCGAGTTCGAACTCCTGTCGAGGTATCAAATATTTTTGGGCCGTTACAGTGGCGCAGTCGGTAGGACCCGAAATTATATTAAATTGAATCCCTTTCGCCGATACGGCTGGTATTTGACTCCTGGGTAATGTTATGCTCCAGGAAAATGACTCTCACAGTCAAAAAGGTTTGATCACCCTGGCCTCATAGCTCTGATCTTTAGAGTGTTGCAACTTCGGGAAATTCGCCGTAATTTCCCGTAGTTCTAACAACGCGAGTTCGAACTCCCGTCGAGGTATCAAATATTTGTGGGCCGTTACAGTGGCGCAGTCAAAGTAGGACCCAAAATTATATTAATCCTTTCGCGATGGCCACCGTATTAATACGTCGCCACAGATGTCCTCCGTAACGCCTAACGTCGTATTAATACGTCGGCCATCAAGTGCTCCGTAAGGCCTGCCGAAGTATTTTGGCGTTTTCGAATTTCCCTCCATTCTATCGACTCTCATGCCATCCGTTGAGAGGCATTCTAACTAACATTTACGTCTAGTATCTAATAGAATGCGCTGAGATCAAAGACGTTGAGAGTTTTTATTCTGACCAAAATAGCGACCTGTTTCCATACTTGTACATTCTTTTCCGTTTTTATTCCTCACCATGGACCACCGCAGGTGGACGGATGAAGAAATTCTTAAATAAATAATAACCGGGAGTGACAGTGAATCAGGGAGTGATGTGATTGACGTTGAAATTAAAGCTCGTTCAACAAACTTTTTGGATCAACTCAAAGGCGATAGTTTTGACGATTTTCTCGATAATGGTGATCATGATACTTGGGAAATTTCAAATTCTAATACTCTTGATCCAGTTCCGAAAAGCAAAGGTGGTTCACCGCGCGTGGAGGGCCAATTATTCAGGCACGGGGGGTAGGAGGGCTCCGAGGCAGTCAGGCCAGGTGCGTTGCAGTGGCTGAACCACGCCCGTCGCGAAGGGGTTAAATTGAATCCCTTTCGAGCCTGTAAACGTCACATTTCCTGTCGTTAGCATCTTTCACTTCCTCACTCACATGAGTCAAAACACACCGTGACAATGACCTCACTCGACTGCTGACTTGTTCCAGCGAGCATGTGCTGAGCCAGCAGCCTGCAGTTTCACTTTGTCATTCGTCCGACCCCAAACCAGCCGAGACGGCTGGTATTTGACTCCTGGGTAATGTTATGCTCCAGGAAAATAACTCTCACAGTCAAAGAGGTTTGATCACCCTGGCCTCATAGCTCTGATCGTTAGAGTGTTGCAACTTCGGGAAATTTCCCATAGTTGTAACGACGCGAGTTCGAACTCCTGTCAAGGTATCAAATATTTTTGGGCCGTTACAAGTGGCTTGAGACAGAAAAAGACTGATTTATTGTGGCAATAGCCACTAGTGAGAAACAAGGATCTAGGTAGCCCCCCAGAGGTGTAATGGGGTCCTAAATCCTTGACAAAGAGGTAGGGGAGAATGACAGTATCCCGTCAGAGAGATACCCACTCCTACTAATAGCATTAATGAGCTATGTTCGGAGTAGATTGGATTTCCAGGACCTGGATCACCCATCCAACGCCAAACTCAGCCTCTCAAGAACACGAGCAGAGGCGTGCGACGCCCGTTGTTTTCCAACGGAGCAACGGCAGCGCTTTCTCTGGGATTCTGACGGGAACTCTGTCACACTCCCCCACTTAAAGACATACTTGATTGAAGAGCAAGTATGTAAACCAGGTGGAATAGTTTACTGGCTGAGAACTGATGCTCATTAATAAATAGCTGCATTGGTGATTGAGGATGGGAAAAGAGAAATTAAAACAGGATGGATTGTCAATGAATCTTCATATGAAGTATTCATTAGGTAACTAACCCCCCAATAAAAGATTGGAACAATCGGGAATAAACGGTGGCTCAACTATGGAGACTTATACCTATAGGAAAATAAAAGAGATATAAATTAATATGCCCACATTGGGGACTTAAATTGGGAACTAAGCCCTGGAAATTGGGAATAATGCGCTTGAATAATTGGGAACAATGCCCTTGAATAATTGGAAACCAAGCCCGGGTATAGAAAATAAAAATGGCAAAGGCCAGTATACCATAGGTATGAAATTGAAAATATAGAAAGGGGAATAACAGAGAAATTATAAGTCAAAGACCAATGAAATTATTTATATACCAAAGGGTGATAATGGGAATTCCTTCTAAAACCCCGGGCCATGTTTCTTCTGAAACATTAACGCCCCAAAAATAGTGGATTGGATTACTAGGCGTTAGCCGTCCATAATCCTAACCACGCTGGCTCTACCGAGGAGAGTGTGAGAGACCCAAAAAGGATCCCCTTACTAATAGCACGTAATGTGCTATGTTCAGGAAGATTGGATTTCCAGGACCTGGATCACCCATCCAACGCCAAACTCAGCCTCTCAAGAACACGAGAGAAGGCGAGCGACGCCCGTTGCCGTTGCCCGTTCCGAGAGAGCGACGGCAGCACTTTCTCTGGGATTCTGACGGGAACTCTGTCACAACTATGAGTATATTTAGTGCATCCACTGACCTCACTCATTGAGAATATGGAGGCCTTATTTCGGCACTGGAAGTTATTGACTCTTATCTTATTGGTTGTGCGATTCCTTCCATCATGCCCGTCCCCCATTCACACAAAAAACAAATAACTGTGTAACTGAAATAATATTGCAATCCGGATGATATGATGAGGAATGGAAAGCAAAATCAATCACGATTTAAATTGTAAATAGTCGATTCTATCTTATTAGGTATTGTCGATCTTGCAAAAGCGTTTCATGGGACCCCGAGTCTAATTTTCAGTCTCTTCCAAATAAAATGTCCTCAGTTTTAGTGTGACATGCTGCTCCTAGATGGCTACGAGGGAATTAATTTTGAGGGTAAAATTAATGTTCGTTTTCTCAGAAACAGTTGGACCAATTTGTGGTAAAAAATTGTGAGAATTTGGTCAAACTTAGTTTGTACATGATGGTTTTAGGATTTTTTTTTCAATCGTTTTCCAAGGCGTGTAATTGTTTATACTAAAATTTGAACATTTTTTGAAATAACAGGCAGACAAGTTTAAATGTCGCTCCAAGGAAAAGATACCGAGGAAGGATTCTCTGATTAATCTGAAGTCGAGATATATTGAATAAAATTCATAGGTAAGAAGATACCACAAGAGGGTGAGGGTAGGTGAGGATAGTAATTCGGTAATAGATAGAAATATATGTGGTATGAATGTTAGAGGAGGTATGATCTGGAATGAGAGCGGGAGCTAACGGACTCAGTGTTCTTTTGGGAACATTTCGAGTAACAGCTCCTTCGACTGGAACTGTTACAAGAATGAAGTGTAGGAAGAAGAAAAGGTGAGGAAGGCCAGTACCCCCAACTGGAGCGACCCAGAACACCTCCAGGTATTACAAGGCTACATATTCGCGGGATCCATAACTGGGGGAAGCTTTAAATAAGGGACCCTATTCGCCAGCCAATTCTGCCACCCCCTGGCGGACCAAAGGGTGCCCGGATTGCATAACGGGGATGTCGCCACACATAGTAAAAAATTGTCCACGAAGACGATTTTGGACTCATTGCAGTAGCCGGGTTAACTCTAATTCTTCATGATTTCACTGGGAGAAAAAAAGTTACCAAGTAATTGAGCGTCCAGCACTTGTTATTCGAAGGTGTTTAATCAAATCTAAAAAGAGAGGGCCAATTGACCATGATACCACCTTGTAAATACAAAAAAACGCTGCAAATTATTTCACAAAGGTTTATTATTTTTTCAATTGAGTATGATCGTAGTTTAAGTTGGCTTGCGTACGTCATAAGGCCCGTCCAGACTCCTCGGCGTGTCCTATTTCGAGTTGCCACAACCTATACTTCTATAAATATATACCCATGTTTATATTTATCGATTTGAGCTCCTATTTATTCAAATAGTTATTGCCTTAATAATATCATTATCTAAGTACGTACGAAAAGTCGAGAGGATATGTTATTAAATATGCATAGCAAAAGCATTGGTATTAACACACAAATATGACCTAGAAAAAAACATATATTCATGCCTCGAAGGAACGCTGTACCCACCTCATGGTGCCGCGGCGCTTCCTCTCACTCCACCCCCCGCTCACTCCCCTCACCACCCACCTTGACCCTCTGCCAAGCGTGCCAGGCGTGCGTCTAACACGTCTAAAACTCAAAGCCTCAAAAAGACACTTTTTCGCCCGTTTTTGGCCCATAGCATCTATGCGAGTAAAGCGATCGGGATTAGTACGGTGTTATTAACCTAAAAAAAGGCCTAACCTTGACATCCAAAGTAAAAGTTTTATTCCAACTCCAAATTGTTCTATATAACCCTCTTATTGTTTGGTAAAAAGTTACACCATTTTGAGCGTCGGGTTTGGGGGGGAGGGGGGGGGGGAATTTGAAAAATCACTAGTTTTTTTAGTTTTTCGTAAATATTTCAAAAACTAAGCGGTTTATCCTAAAAATTGTTATATACAAAAATGTTCTACGTTAAATTTTAAATAAGAATGGTCCTTTTCATAATCACTCTAAATTGTACGGTTCAAGAGTTACAGACGGTGTAAATGTTAACTTTTTCGTAATTTTGATAATTTTTAAAAAAAAATAAGCTTCGTAAAAGAATGTTGCTATTTCAGTGGCCGGTGGTATGTTAGTGATAAGCCCTTGAAGGAACGACAATCTCACCACCTTATCAAGGGGCACTATTTTTTAAGGGAAAAGAGGCTTCCACAGGCCTAGGCCATATAAACCTGTGGTACGGAGAAACCCACCCTGAACTTTCTACGAACATTGCAACATAAATTCACTTCTTAAGCATAAATATCTTTCAAATTTGGAATGTTCAATGTCTTTATTAACGCCACTCATCCTCCAGCACATTATCCTCCTCCTCTAGCTCGTCGTCTAAGATGTTATTATTGTCCATGTTATCACATGCTTGGCCTGAGCAATAGACTGACAACGAAAAAAACGAAAGTTCGAATTCTTGAGGTGCTCAAAGCTCAGATGATTGCATCAGATGCTAGGAACAACTCCTGAAAATTTCAGTCCGAACCAATAACCCCTTGAGGTCTCCTAAACCCGTTTTTTGGTAATTGAATTATCGATTTTAGAACACTAGACGCTTAGGACAAAAAGACGGTTAGGACATGAAAGATCCATGCGTCTGGACACTTTTTATACTCTATTCCTATGTTTTCGGTGTCACGGAACACGATGCCGCCATTATCACAAGCGCAGAAGCTGTATTTCTTTTGATATTCCAGAAATCAGTCCAAATAAGTGATGGAAAAAAGGCATTTTTTGCCGTTTTTACCTAGTTTTGACTGGGAAAAAAATTGTTTGCGGGTCTTTTCTGCTTCGGACCTTGTTTCCTGGCTTATTCCGAATGTAACAAGACCAATTTCGTCCTGTAATATATTGTCATTTTGGAAATATCTGCTCAAGAGCCGAGTTAGCTTTTTTAATGGTAACCGCTCTATACTTACCAGTAGCTGCGAAATCAAAATTTAACGCCCTGAAGCCCTTTTTATCACATTACGTGCTAGTAGTGGAGGCGTAGGACTCGTATTTCGGTTAATAATCAAGAGCTAGGTGTCAAAAATCGGTGAATAGAGTGGATTTTTCTTGATGTTCAAAAAATCAGTGGACAAAATTAATAGAAATAAGGGATTTTTCGCCGGTTACACCTAGTTTTGATTGGGAAAAACTATATATGGGTGTCTCCTCTGCCTTGGACTTTGTTCTGTGACTTATTCTGAATATGACAAGACTAAGTTTGTCCCATAATACATTTTTCTTCTCGAAATATCAGCTCAAGAGCCAAGTCGACTTATTTAATGGTACCTAACCGTTCTATATTCAATAGTGGCACTACTACTTGCACGTAATGTTCAGCGAGCCCAAAAACATAAAACAATGGGATAAAAAGGGCTTCAGGGCGTTAAATTTGGAATTTGCAGCTACTGGTAAGTATGGAGCGGTTACCATTAAAAAAGCTAACTCGGCTCTTGAGCAGATATTTCCAAAAGACTATATATTATAGGACGAAATTGGTCTTGTTACATTCGGAACAAGCCAGAAAACAAGGTCCGAAGCAGAAAAGACCCGCAAACAATTTTTTTCCCAGTCAAAACTAGGTAAAAACGGCAAAAAATGCCTTTTTTTTCCATCACTTATTTGGACTGATTTCTGGAATATCAAAAGAAATACAGCTTCTGCGCTTGCGATAATGGCGGCATCGTGTTCCGCGACACCGAAAACATAGGAATAGAGTATAAAAAGTGTCCAGACGCATGGATCTTTCATGTCCTAACCGTCTTTTTGTCCTAAGCGTCTAGTGTTCTAAAATCGATAATTCAATTACCAAAAAACGGGTTTAGGAGACCTCAAGGGGTTATCGGTTCGGACTGAAATTTTCAGGAGTTGTTCCTAGCATCTGATGCAATCATCTGAGCTTTGAGCACCTCAAAAATTCGAACTTTCGTTTTTTTCGTTGTCAGTCTACTGAGCAATTGCTGCATATGCTAGTGCAGTTTAGACCACTCCTTCTGCATTCACAATTACGAACGCATTCATCTTTGCAAGTACACATTATAAGGGACAGTAATTCCTGGGGGGCTGCAGGACGTGCTGTTGTAATTGGTGTCAGATGGTCGCCAATCTTCTTCCAACCCCACTCGAGTGGATCCTTATCTTCATTCAGCCACTGTTGTACCTGGTGGTAGGTCCTAACTGGTGATGACACGGACTTCTGGTCTTCAACAACCCCAAAGCCGACCCCAGTGCAGTGGCTGATGCAGGACGTTACTTCCTACTTGCAATGTTTGGAGCCAAGAACACTGAAGATCTAGATTGTCTCCGCTACCAGTCCTACTTGAAAACCATTGCAAAGCGGCCTATACGTGCATTACTGAAGTTGGATGCACTACCCCCCACTTCAGGAGCGTCCAGACAGCATTCATTTAGGACCTACCACCAGGTACAACAGTGGCTGAATGAAGATAAGGATCCACTCGAGTGGGGTCGGAAGAAGATTGGCGACCACCTGACACCAATTACAACAGCACGTCCTGCAGCCCCCCAGGAATTACTGTCCCTTATAATGTGTACTTGCAAAGATGAATGCGTTCGTAATTGTGAATGCAGAAGGAGTGGTCTAAACTGCACTAGCATATGCAGCAATTGCTCAGGCCAAGCATGTGATAACATGGACAATAATAACATCTTATACAACGAGCTAGAGGAGGAGGATAATGTGCTGGAGGATGAGTGGAGTTAATAAAGACATTGAACATTCCAAATTTGAAAGATATTTATGCTTAAGAAGTGAATTTATGTTGCAATGTTCGTAGAAAGTTCAGGGTGGGTTTCTCCGTACCACAGGTTTATATGGCCTAGGCCTGTGGAAGCCTCTTTTCCCTTAAAAAAGAGTGCCCCTTGATAAGGTGGTGAGGTTGTCGTTCCTTCAAGGGCTTATCACTAACATACCACCGGCCACTGAAATAGCAACATTCTTTTACGAAGCTTATTTTTTTAAAAAATTATCAAAATTACGAAAAAGTTAACATTTACACCGTCTGTAACTCTTGAACCGTACAATTTAGAGTGATTATGAAAAGGACCATTCTTATTTAAAATTTAACGTAGAACATTTTTGTATATAACAATGTTTAGGATAAACCGCTTAGTTTTTGAAATATTTACGAAAAACTAAAAAAACTAGTGATTTTTCAAATCCCCCCCCCCCTCACCCCCAAACCCGACGCTCAAAATGGTGTAACTTTTTACCATAGAATAAGGGGACTATGTAGAGCAATTTGGTGTTGGAGGAAAACTTTTACTTTGGATGTTGAGGTTTAGGTCTAATTACACCGTACTAGATGGTTAAACGTTAGGACCAACTAGACCCCAAAAGGAGTCTATGTGCGAAAGAACGGTTTTTTAAAGTAAATTCTTAGGCCTTTTATGGCCCGTACGGCGAACGGCGGACGGACATTTCAAATTTGGATTCTACGCACCTTGAAACGTAAAGTGACAAAGTTTGAGGAGGGTTATACAAATTTTTTGCTACACGATCACATAGGCTTAATATTGGAAATAATAAACCAAAATACTACCCTTTTCCAAATTTTTACCAAATTAAAGGGGACTGACTCTTATCTACATACCTCAGAGGCAAGCAAAGGCATTGAAGGATAACTGTATCATATGCGGAGATGGTCAGTCTCACAAGTTCAGTTTTGTTTGTTTAGGGTTTTTACTTTAATTCTATGTATTTTCATATATCACTCACTTCTATTGGACGAATAAGGACCAGTGCCATTTTCTCCACCACCTGGCTCTTCACCTCCTTGAGGAGCTGCACCGCTGGCGCCGCCATCTCCAGAACCAGGATCTTGTGGACCTCTTCCTCTCCCCAGCCCCTTACCACTACCTAGAACGACAGAATTATGTGGACTGCAAATTATGGATACTATAATGACGGTGGTACTATCATTAGACAGGTTTCTGACATGAAGCTAAATGATCAATGTTGTGAATGATCGAATGAGTGAATTTGTCCAACAGTTGACAACCTTCCATATTCCTGTGGCTGATTATTTCCAAGCAAATGAGTAGGAACGAGGAGCATAATCAACTTTTTGCTGCTATTGTAATTAGTAGGTAACCACTAACTTGCATAAAACATTTACTTTTACCAATTTATTTTACTTTCGTTTTATGTATGCTTTTGGGCCGAATCTTTTTATCAGGCCTGGCCTTCTAGAATACTCCCTCCTATATTTTTTGCTGCCAGGAACGGTCGCGAGACGACCTTAATGTCAGGAAGAACCAAGATTAAAAAATGCTTTCTTTCTCAAAAAATCAAACATTCCAGAAGAGGGGATGAGTTCGTTGGAAAACACTTTTTGAGTGCAATTAATAGGTTAAATTTCGCAAATGTGCTTAGAAAAATCACTAAAATGGCTGGATGGATCATAATTTCAGTTAAAAGAAGTTGATCAACAAAGAACGAATACCACATTAAAAAATGTATGCATAAAATTATGCTAAAACATTTACTTATATGTCATTAATATTTGCCGAAACAAATGGAAAGTGGGAGATCCTAACGTGAAACACAAATTCACTTCAGTTACACAATGTCCAAATATAGCGTCAACCTCCTTCAAACAAAACACGCAGTACGTAAAGATAGTTTCACGATTTTCATCAACTCCATTTTCATCATTCAATCAATCAATTTCATCCATAGTTACGATCTTACTAATATACTCGTAGGTAGATTGATAGCTAAAAAATAGCAGTTTGCGTAAGCAGAACCAACTTTTTGAATACAGATAGGTAAAATATTAGTTGGTGAAAAGTCAAGCTTCAAACGCGAATGTCAAGTTTCATTGAACAAATTTTGGTAATTATTTGTCACTAGGTGAGCCGTGGTTAATAGTAATTTTGACTTAGTCACTGGAAAATTTGTTTACTAAATACTTTCCTATTTAAGTGCCACTGGTTAGTGGAGCATTAGACTGACAACGAAAAAAACGAAAGTTCGAATTTTTGAGGTGCTCAAAGCTCAGATGATTGCATCAGATGCTAGGAACAACTCCTGAAAATTTCAGTCCGAACCGATAACCCCTTGAGGTCTCCTAAACCCGTTTTTTCGTAATTGAATTATCGATTTTAGAACACTAGACGCTTAGGACAAAAAGACAGTTAGGACATGAAAGGTCCATGCGTCTGGACACTTTTTATACTCTATTCCTATGTTTTCGGTGTCGCGGAACACGATGCCGCCATTATTGCAAGCGCAGAAGCTGTATTTCTTTTGATATTCAAGAAATCAGTCCAAATAAGTGATGGAAAAAAGGCATTTTTTGCCATTTTTACCTAGTTTTGACTTGGAAAAAAATTGTTTGCGGGTCTTTTCTGCTTCGGACCTTGTTTCCTGGCTTGTTCCGAATGTAACAAGACCAATTTCGTCCTACAATATATTGTCCTTTTGGAAAAATCTGCTCAAGAGCCGAGTTAGCTTTTTTAATGGTAACCGCTCTATACTTCCCAGTAGCTGCGAAATCAAAATTTAACGCCCTGAAGCCCTTTTTATCCCATTATTTTATGTTTTTGGGCTCGTTGAACATTACGTGCAAGTAGTAGTGCCACTATTGAATATAGAACGGTTACCATTAAATAAGTCGACTTGGCTCTGGCTGATATTTCGAGAAGAAAAATGTATTATGGGACAAACTTAGTCTGGTCATATTCAGAATAAGTCACAGAACAAAGTCCAAGGCAGAGGAGACACTCATAAATAGTTTGTCCCAATCAAAACTAGGTGTAACCGGCCAAAAATCCCTTATTTCTATTAATTTTGTCCACTGATTTTTTGAACATCAAGAAAAATCCACTCTATTCACCGATTTTTGACACCTAATTCTTGATTATTAACCGAAATAGGTACGAGTCCTACGCCGCCACTACTAGCACGTAATGTTCAACGAGCCCAAAAACATAAAGTAATGTGATAAAAAGGGCTTCAGGGTGTTAAATTTTGATTTCGCAGCTACTGGGAAGTATAGAGCGGTTACCATTAAAAAAGCTAACTCGGCTCTTGAGCAGATATTTCCAAAAGGACAATATATTATAGGACGAAATTGGTCTTGTTACATTCGGAACAAGCCAGGAAACAAGTTCCGAAGCAGAAAAGACCCGCAAACAATTTTTTTCCCAGTCAAAACTAGGTAAAAACGGCAAAAAATGCGTTTTTTCCATAACTTATTTGGACTGATTTCTTGAATATCATAGAAATACAGCTTCTGCGCTTGCAATAATGGCGGCATCGTGTTCCGCGACACCGAAAACATAGGAATAGAGTATAAAAAGTGTCCAGACGCATGGACCTTTCATGTCTTAACTGTCTTTTTGTCCTAAGCGTCTAGTGTTCTAAAATCGATAATTCAATTACCAAAAAACGGGTTTAGGAGACCTCAAGGGGTTATCGGTTCGGACTGAAATTTTCAGGAGTTGTTCCTAGCATCTGATGCAATCATCTGAGCTTTGAGCACCTCAAAAATTCGAACTTTCGTTTTTTTCGTTGTCAGTCTAGTGGAGCATATTGTAAAAAACAATAGGTGAATCGGTCAGCTGGAGCTCAGGGTGGAGCCTGTCATTTCATTCGTCCCTTGATGTCGTAGAGAGTCTCCCTATGAAATGTTGTTGTTAACAGACAGACGACATAACTTTTAGCACACTCAGCTGATCAGGATGGATCCTATAAGGTCATTAGTCTTTTGTCATCCCAGAGAAGCTCCCTATCAATTTGCAACGTCCTAAGGTGAACAGGAGAGATTTTAGCTCACTCAGCTGATCAGGATGGCGCCTGTAAGGTCATTCGTCTCTTGTTATCCCAGAGAGGCTCCCTATCAATTTTCAACGTCCTACGGTGAACAGGAGAGATTTTAGCTCACTCAGCTGATCAAGGTGGCACCTGTAAGGTCATTCATCTCTTGTTATCCCAGAGAGGCTCCCTGTCAATTTTCAACGCTCTACGGTGAACAGGAGAGATTTTAGCTCACTCAGCTGATCAGGATGGCTCCTGTAAGGTCATTCGTCTCTTGTTATCCCAGAGAGGCTCCCTGTCAATTTTCAACGTCCTACGGTGAAAAGGAGAGATTTTAGCTCACTCAGGTGATCAGGATGGTTCTCCTCACTTTGCTCATCTCTTGTTGTCCCAGAGAGGCTCCCTATCAAATGTCGTTGTCCTACAGTGAATAGGAGAGATTTGAGCAAGATTTTGCCATCATTATGGTTGATATTATGGCTCGTGGTCAGCTGATCCTCACCAGTCAGCAAGGCACAAGTTCTGACATGGTAATACATCATATCAAAATTTGTTCCAAATCGGACCAGCGGTTTCGGAGGAGTAGTGAGCACAATATTTTGTCCATAAATATATAAATATATTTATAAATATATAAAGAAATCGGAAAATGAATGACTATTATAAACGCAAAGAAAATGCATCCCCACCCCCAAATGCTGACATTGCTGACGGCTGTAAAAGACATTGTTTTCAGCTACTGTTCTCCACCGATCAAGTTATCAAAAATTCTACCGCTCAAAAATAAAAGTGCACAAAGTGATAAGCAAAATGTTTTGGAATTATTCTGACTGAACAGTCAAACAAATAATGAAAAAGTTGTTGAAAGTTACTTAATAATAAGAGTTTTTATTATGCAGTGCAGGTTAAGCAAAGCTTTAGAGTGTAGAAGTAAGACTCTAACAGTCGGAGGTGGACTATCCAATGAGGCTAGTGTTGTATACAACCTAATTTCATAGCTTTCACGGTATAGTGAAGATTGAAACGGTCGGTGAAGGTGTGTACGAACAGAATCATTGTAAAAAAGCATTGCATAATGCATACGAATACTAAAATTGTACCGCGGAATAAATTTAATTTATTAGTCCGCCTTACCTATATCTTATGAATTATCCTGCATTCGAGAGAATTGAGGTTGGATAGCCCTGAAATGTATAATTTATTGAAAGCTGTTTTATACTGTACAGCGGTGAAATGAAAGCATTAGTTATAATTTGGGCTCAGTTGGTGTCATTGTTTTCAACTCACGTAATGTTAGGGGCAGCAGAATGGAATGAAGCACATCCTAACGCTAATAATTTATATACAGGGAGTCCCAGGTCTGATCTCAGGGCTAGTAATCTTCAACCGATCTGAAGTCAATAATCGTATGCGACATTGGTTAGTGCAAATAACCATAAATTGAGAAACCTTAGTTGGATAAGCTCAAAGAAACAGAATTTACTTTAAGCTGGATGAAAATTAATAGCCACAGATATCGGGCCACAAATATGGATATACTAGACATTGGCACCCAGTTTTCTGAACCTGTATTCTTGAATAAAAAGAAACGAACTTGAAAGTTTTTCATGTAAATCATTAAATTACATTAGGTGATCAATTAATTGAAGTATGATACAAATAATGACATTTCGCACCCGTCCTAGAATAAGGGCACAACTCAAAAATCGCGATTTTTGGTTCTGAGTAGTAGAAACGGTCTAGTTTGTCTGTAGAAGGTGGAGATATGTGTAGGGCACTCTAATTCCGCTAGAGAGTGCGTGTGTCTTTCTTCTATGGAGGGAGTAACCAATTCACGTCCTATGAAGAGAGACACAACTCAGTTGAGTTCACGCAGTCTGTGTCTCGTTTTGGGTTGTTTCCTTTTTGTGTGGACAATTTTAACTTGTGTCTTTCTTTTCTGAACATTTTGGATCCTGACTAGTGAGATTTCAGTGTTTGAGTTGAAACAACTCAAAAATTCTTAAAAAATCAACAAAACCGTTCCCCCCACTCCCTTCCCACTGGCAAAAAAAAAATATTTATTCACCATGGGGCGTTAGAGTAATAATGTAGGAAACAAGTTTCGCAAAGATAAATTATGTTCACTGTGTTCCAATGAACGGGTAGCCAATGGTGTGGAAGGAAAACTTTGAAGGCGATTTGCCGAAAATGACAATTTTTGAGTTGTACCCTTATTCTAGGATGGGTGCAATTTATTAAGGCATCCTACAGTCAATTGGTTACGAAAATGTAATAAATATTCGCACCAGAAACCATGGTGATTCCAAAAGTTGTTTAGATCACTGAAGTATTAATAAAAAGGTCAAGAAACAATGTTAAGCCCGGATTCGTGCGAGAATAGCCTTTGCCATCCTGCGCGCATCTAGCATGTGCATACATGGAGCTCGCAAACGCTGGAGAAGTGCAGAAGAACTTATTGGGTTTTATGACGGCGCAGCAACCCATTTTCACTGAGATATTTACCGACATATTTACACACACATCACAAACAGTACATTAAACGCCTCCTTTCCCCAACAACTTCTGAACCACAATCACCAATGCTACATCAGACCACTATCCTGCACTAAAATGTCGAAATAAATGTTTAGAACAAAAAAAGAAACAATGTTAAGCCCGGTGACATTGAAGCTGATATCATTGCATTGTCCTACCATTTCTTACTGTAGACTAGTCAAGAAGGAGTCTTCAAATAATCCACAGCAAAAGGTTTTTGGGAGGAATCATTGGCAATGGAGGCTCCAAACGGGAGTAGGTGAGGGAAAAGGTTCATTTTAGGAAAGGTGGTACACCATGAGGTACGGGAAGGAGCCGGAGGGGTTACCTAGCCGCTGCAATACATATGGCAACCAGATGAACTTCAGTCACGCGCTTAATTGTAAAATGGGAGGACTCGAAGTATGGCAACGACCAAATTAGAAATAAAATGCACTGAAAAAACTCTTTGGGAGACAGTCATAGGTTGGAAGTGATCGTAAAAGTTTTCTAATCCTCGGATTGGCGAAAATGATCATTCTACACCATATACTTGCCAATTAAATCATTTAATACATTTTTTATTATTAGCGCAACATTAGGAACATTGTCAGACATTCGTACGAACGTACAGCTTAGGAAAATTATGACTAATGGTGCAATATTGAATTAGAAAACAGTAGAGCTGCTTGTTGCACGTTTGCCTTCCCATAACAGCTAAAAGGTCATAAGTCAGGTCATAAGTAATGAGCGAGAGTTTTGAGAGAGAGAGAGAGAGAGAGAGAGAGAGAGAGAGAGAGAGAGAGAGAGAGAGAGAGAGAGAGAGAGAGAGAGAGAGAGAGAGAGGGAGAGAGAGAGAGAGAGAGAGAGAGAGAGAGAGAGAGAGAGAGAGAGAGAGAGAGAGAGAGAGAGAGAGAGAGAGAGAGAGAGAGAGAGAGAGAGAGAGAGAGAGAGAGAGATGAGTGAGACACACCCCAGGTTATCTCCAACAGTGGAACTGAAGTCAGTGTGTGAGTGTTAACAATCATTGTGGCAAGGAGTATAATACATAATAGTACGGTACAGTTAAATGTTATTAGATAGGAAACGAGTAACAAGTTAATACAACTGTCAACTTTCTCACCTTTCCGTTTGTTCCTTCCTTCAGAATCTTCATCACTAGCGTCAGAAGAACTGCAAGATGCAGTGCTTCCTTTCCTCAGTTTATTCCGTCTTTCGAATCGACTGAAAACAGAAGGAACGTACCACAACATTTAACTAAATATCCAATACTGGACTCTTTACGATACTATCCATTAGAAAAATACATCATTCACTTACTACGAATTGTTGTCCTTTAATTTATACAGGGTGATTCCCTCGCAGATGCAAAAAAAAAATTTGGGGGAAACTACATCGAAAATGGAGTAAAATGCCGCCAACCGCATATTTTTATCTCAATCCGTACTCGAGATATGATTTTTTAAAGGCTTTTTCAGGGATACCGTGTTTTTTCATTTTAAACTCGGATTTCTCCACTTTGCCTCATTTAATTTTAACTTTAAACCTCATTTTCGATATCAGCAATTAATTTCCTATAAGAATAGTGTACTTTGGTTCTTAAAAAGCACCATCCGAAGACCCTCACATCAGCTCAAACGTTGACGATTTTGAAAAAATAATATTTCTGAAACTCTTTAAAACTTTACTACTCTTTTAAAAAGAATCCTGGAAACTGGCAAATCTCATGAAAACTGCTTCATCTAATATGCTTTCCAACGGTATTATCAATTTTACTTTTATTTTGTTATTTAGGGGAGAAAATAATGTTTTATTGTTAAAAAATGTTGGTTTTTCAATGAAATTGTTGGTTTTCTCGAAAGATGACCCTCCATGAACCAACGAGTATGGGGTCGGTTTCTATGTATTTTTTCTCGCTGGATCGAATGGAAACTCTTGCAGATCTCTCAACTACGTTATAATCGAGTTTTACACTTTAATTAACTAGTTTTACCCCATAACACACATACATTTAATCGTAACAAACAAACTAAACATTTGCGATTTTAAGTGTAAAACTCGGTTATAACGGAGTTGGAGAGATCTAAAAATGTTACCATTCGATACAGCGTGAAAAAATACATAGAAACCGACCCCATACTCGTAGGTTCATGGAGGGTCATCTTTCGAGAAAACCAACAATTTCATTGAAAAACCCACATTTTTTTACATTAAAACATAATTTTCTCCACTAAATAACGAAATAAAAGTAAACTCGATTATACCGTTGGAAAGACGACGAAGCAGTTTTCATGCGATTTGCCAGTTTCCAGGATTCGTTTTGGAAGAGTAGTAAAGTTTTAAAGACTTTCAGAAATATTCTTTTTTCAAAATCGTCAATGTTTGAGCTGATGTGAGGGCCTTTGGATGGTACTTTTTTAGAACTTAAGTACACAATTCTTATAGTATATATGTGGTCTATAAGTATATTACTCACTTTGGTAAATTATTTGTGTGCTGAGGTGAGTTAACTTGTGAATTAGAGAGGGGTGAAGGGAGAGTTTTGACAGCACGAACGGGCGTATGCTTTCCGGAACTTGGGTGGAGTGGTCCTGGAGCAGTGGAGGCCTGTAACAGTGCAGTCGTACATGAGCCTTATACACAGCATAGCATCCAAATAGCGAATAAACGTATTCAAGTACAGAAAAATAATTCACCGGACAGACCAGCATGATACTGCACAACAGACCATTATTTCGTTTCACAAGATTCCCAGGACTCATGATATTCGACCCAAAGTATCCAATACAGCTCCACACTGATGCCTCAGATAGTGGTTATGGAGCAATTCTTTTGAGTATAGTTGATAATGTACCTTGACCAGTTGCATCTGACTGACTGACGCTAATGCCTGTTGTTTCTTCAAAGCCACAGTCGTGTTAGCCCTCCTGTAAATTTTGCGTGTAAGTGTGGACAAGATGGCTAGTCGGTTGAATTTGCCGTCACCCCGCTCACTACTTGCTTTATTAAGAAAAACTATTCCATTAGCATTGACTTTTGAAGCATTAGCACTCGATCAGAAAGGAGCACCTCCTTGTCATTAACAAAGCACTTATTACTCATTGTGACTTTAGAACACTCGCTACACAGTTAAATGAATCAACGGAAAAACTCCATAAATCAATTCACTACTGAGCTCAAGGAAACTTTAGAAAGAACTCAGCAGTCGTGACAAAAGGACAAAAATCACCCTTCTTACAAAAGGAACAAGGTTTTTTTTTTAACCCAAGTTCCATAAACTTAGGTCCAGCAGTTTTGGAGAAAACCGCTGGGTGATAGACAGTGGATTTTTTAATTTTAATTTTATTTATTTTTTGGTCGAATCCAAAGGTTCATTATTGGAAACAGTAAACCAAAACTAACTGCACAAGACCTGAATATTGTTTGGGCCAATGAAACTGTCAAATGACAGACTTGAATTGAATGCACTTCTCTCCATTTCGTAGATGAAATTAAAAATTTTGCCGATCGGAACAAAAGATTTTCTTGTGATGACACCAATCCCTTGTAACCGGCAGAAACCCCTTTATAAAAAGTCCTATATATTTATAAGATTAAGGCCTAGCACTCTTTTCCAATGGAAACCCTTAGAAGTGAAGTAAAGCTTTCAGATACCATCGTATAGTTGCATGGTTTTAATTTCGAATTGACATAAAGCATGATCAATGTTTCTATTTAGACTTATCGGAATTAGAAGTCTCTTTCGAATTGAAAATTAAATTGACTAAATTGAGATAACGTCTATGTTGAAATCAGCCCTTAATCTTATAAGGGGGGGGTGGGAAATAAGGTTAGTCTAACACCCAACATGCTTACTTCTGTGATGGAGTTGATGGTTGTTTGGGCTTCCCTACGAATTTCCTGAACGGCCAAATGTAATTTCCCTTCACTTCTTGAACCTCTTCGATTGAGGCCACCGCTTTCACGAGACCCCCCAGATTCTTCTTCATCGTCTTCCGTTACAATCGAACACTTACGAGTTCTCTGAAAAGAATAAAAATAAATATAAATTATTGCAGTATTAAAAATATTCCTTAATAATACTTTCATTCTAAAATAATGTTTACTGATCAACACCTGGTTGAAATAGCCTCAGACTACAGTTGTGCTTGAATTGAAAATACAATAATTAATAAATGAATAATTGTTTTTTCTACTCTACAGAAGCTCCATCACAACATTAAAGCCGTTCTGCAACGAAAGGGTAAGAAAACAGCGCATGAATTAGAACAGTAGAACAGAACAGTAGCAATTAGTTGTTGGTGAATGGGCTTCACAGGAAAACAGTCACAGGCTCACCAAATTACACTACAATGAGGATAGAGTGACCTTTATACATACAGGAAGTGCGAATAGATCGGAAAGTGATTTATTATTATTCTTAAATAAAGCTGGGTCCCATCCTGAAAAATTTGACAACAACCACACGCTCACTACCACAGTACCTCTCTCGGCTTGCCTTGCCGACTGTGGCGCAGTAATTGCCGACTGAAACTTTTAAAAATCGTAGAAAAAGAACGTCTCAGCGGTTAATGTGAAAAATATCAAGATTTTTACTTTCATGTAAAAAAGAATAATCCAAACCCCATTGAAGTAGAAGTAGGAATTTACACATTTTACATATGCTTCATGAAATTGCTGGAGACAAGAAATGGATACCAACTTCACTTTGTATTTGGGCTGAGGTACCCATTCTGCGCTACCCAAGGAATACATAAATGCAAATAATGATATGCAGAGAGCCTATCAGCAGGGTTTACTTGGCAGAAACAATGAAGGGATCACTCTCACA
The DNA here is from genome assembly GCA_030762985.1 of Adelphocoris suturalis. Taxonomy (NCBI): domain Eukaryota; kingdom Metazoa; phylum Arthropoda; class Insecta; order Hemiptera; family Miridae; genus Adelphocoris; species Adelphocoris suturalis. Next base: position 182,540,591 of record CM061040.1, read on the forward strand.
TTTCGAATAAACTTTCATCTCTTAAAATCACGGTAGATGTGTGGTAGACTTCTCTCTAAAGTGGGCAACATATACACAACGCATTTGTGAGGAAAATTTTCTCCTATTCAATCGGAAATATGAAATTAAATTCAAACCCTTTTTATTATTGAAGAGACTACCAAAATCATGATATGATAACATCTGCCAAGAATCAATTACTGGAATACAGCAAAGAATTGAAGAAATGTTGATACATCTCAATAAAGTAGGTAGATACCTACATTTTTTCACAGATTTAGTGAAAACTACCAAATAAATTCTGGTATACCTAGGTAAGTAGGCACAAATATAAATTATTTCCAAAGAAACTAATTTCTTGTTTGTGATAGTTGATGAACATTTATTATCCACGAACCTATTGTAGGTATTTCCTGTACCTACAGTAGGTACAGATTGGGGACCCAAGGAAGGGTTAACTGACTTTTCAGTATCTCCTGAGTCCTTGAAGTTGTAGTCTGGAAACTAGCGATTGAGGCAGGGGAAGTTTCAAATGTGAATTTCCCCCGACTCCGGGATTCATTGCCTGCCTTAGTCACCACATCACCATCAGTGAGCTGGCTATAAAAAGATCCATGGAGGAACCGCTGATCCTATTGTTTCAGCAGCCATTAAGCAATCTACATGCAATACGTCACTGTGAAAACGCCTCAACCCAATCTACACTTTGTTGCTGATTGTAATGAAGAACATAAAAATCCAACAGAGCGATTCCTTTTTTGCAACAGGGGTGATTCTACTTTTGACATTTTATGTCTTTACTATGGCACATAACTACTCAAAAAGTGTGACGTTACGGTGTGACGAAGAAAGCGTTATGAAAAAATTTCAATGATTTTCGCATACAACCGATTCGTTGCTACGGAACTTTAACTTCGCCAGCTATCATCGTACAAAAATCGTTCACCACTCGTTGGATAGCTCTCGATTTACCTAACCATATTACGTTAACCACTGCGGAGTGCGTGGCCGACAAGCTGCGGTATGAGCGTGATTGTTTAAATAATTGTTTACACACAGGTGATCATTCTCAATAATTTATATTGTGAACACGATTGCAAACTTTATATAAGTAAAGACATAATTTTAAGACAAAAAAATCGATAATCGAATTATCTCTTGGAGATGTATGAGTCTTGGATTGTGTTTGTTTAACAAAATTTTTATGAAGTGCACTCGTGAGTGTGTATATAAGAAGCTGTGTATAAGGCACCACCAGTTACGACGAAACATTACATGGAGCATCAACAATCATCCAATGGACCATCGACGAAACGGGAACTTCCCAAATCGGCTTCCCAAATACGAGGTACGTGGTGTGGGTGCGGGAGGGGGCGCAAAGACATAAAATGTCCCTCGTGGTTGCGTACTTGTACGAAAACTGTACCCACCGTTTGTGTTTTGATACATTCTCTAAGCCACAATTCAGTTACATTTTACATTTCAATTTCAACGAGTTTATAGTGAACGTCGTCACTACAGAGGAAAATGATAAACAAAAATTTGATCTATACGAACACAAAATCGATACGAACGTGGCAATCGAAAAAATTGAAAATATGTGCGCTCGTACGTTTAAAAACATGAAAAACCTAAAAATTTACGTCTTTCTACCGGAATCTGTAGATCAAGTTTAATTAACGTCCTAAGGAGTTAAATGCCTACTCGTCAGGAGCGTCGATTCAGGGGTACCGGTACCCCCTGGCAAAAAGAATAAGAAAAAAAGTCCAGTCATGCAGCATGACCCCATGAGCGAATTTTTGAAGAAATCTTCGACATTTCAGTCGCTATTGACGCGATCGTGTAGAGAATTGTTAGTTTATGATTTTGATCGACAAACATCAAATAATTAAAAATAATTAGGAGGTACTCATACTTTTTTCTAAGCCACAGTCAGTATTAAAGCTACATCAAGTCCTAAAACAGTTGAGCGTAAAACATTAAAGAGAGCGACCGAGAGAATCGGAGGACCGAATATTTCACAGAGTAAACTCATCAGTTGTGATTACTTTTTTTTTTTTTTTTTTTTTTAACAAGCACCTACTACCTACGTTTTAAACAGCATGGTTCTAGGATTGGTTATACAGGGATACTTCCATAAGAGTAGTTCAATCTGAATTTGGACAATGTTTCATGCAAATATTACCGATTTTTACACCTAGCGAACGGCATTATTTCGATTTTTGACTGATTTTTCAACTTTGAAATTTTTTGAAAAACTTGATAGATATTCTTATAGGAAATTTTACGCTGATTGAACTTTCGAATATACCACATGTCTAGTATGCTGAAAAAATTATTTCGCACAACAAATCGCACTTAAAAACAGGCTATTTTGAAATCATTTTGACTACATTTTTGAAAATTTCAACCCGAAGATGTAATCCGATCATGCTGGCCAACGAACTTGAACTTTCGTTTTGTGTCCTTAACATTTTAAAATTTGATTTTCCCACGTGTTGAAGTTTCTAGCACAAGGTTTTCTACGGACAGTTATCGTCTGGAATGACACATACTAAACCTAAATGGAAAAGGACTAAACCTAAATGGAAAAAGTTTAACTCAATTGGGAAATGCTATATATACATACATAAAAAAATGCGTTAAACTTCAGAATATGATTCAGAATAGCCTGAAACGGATATCTGCATAATTTTTTTTCAAAAATTCACATTCTACAAATTTTGAGGCGAGAGCAATAGCTTAATTTTCTTCAAAAATTCGCTAAAAGGTAGGAAGGTGTAGGTAGGTAAACAGCTAAAAGAATAAAAATCCGAAAACTTGAACTCGGGCGGATTCTGATGGCTTCGATTAAGTTAGTTCTATTGATTCTTCGTGCTAAGTAGATTCGAATTAGAGATCAATGAATAACTTGTCTGAATCTAATCTACGAACCGAACGATAGATTGATAGATTTTGAACAGAAGTGCGACATGATCAGGTTGGTCCCTTGCAACATCCCCACTACCGAATCTGACAGCAGTTGTGAAGGACGTAATCGTCAGTAATATTTTTCAGATTAGCAAAAGTTATTTAGACTATTCCAAGCACCACGGCATCTGTAGAACGTTCATTTTCCGCCTTGAGACGCGACCAGACGCATCTGAGATCCATACAAGGGCAACAACGGTTATCTGCTGATACTTTAAGAAATGTGGGGTAGCAAAACTCAAATCTGCTCCGTCATCAAATTTCAATGATCTCGTAATTGATAAGTTTCAGGACAGGAAGGACTTACAAGCAGTCGCTTCTCCGTTGACAGGCCCTGGATACTGGCTATTTTAGTGGGAATTTTTAGTTTCTAACTAATGTTAGAAGGCCAATATAATAACTGCACAATTTCCTTGACCAAACAGCTTGCTAAGAACTGCTTTACCTTTCCATATTTGTTTAGTGGGAGACTTTCGATGTGGGAGGGATTCGAGTGTGGTACCCTCCACTCCAGAGCCACGCTACGCTCCTGCTGATCAGGTGATGATCATGTGGACATGATCAGTGGTGTAAACATCTTTGGTGTGCTCATTTAAATAATGAAAATTACTCAATCATCGATGAACTTATCATTCCTTCCTCCTGGTCACTAAACATGTAGTTCCGAAAAATATTCTAGAGATGAACTGATAGTTCTTATCTCTCATTAGATGATCTTGCAGATCCTACATACCAAGTGTAAGAACAGATATCATGTTTCTACTTGTTTCAAAGACACCAATAACGAATGTAAGATATGGATATTATTCTCCATAAAATATTATCCATCTTTATATTAGTTTCAACAGGCTCAGGCAGACAGGGAAAATAGGGTTTTCCAGCTCCATTTTCCCACCAACTTCTGTTTCTCAGACCTTGAAGGTCAGAGGCCAAAAGAATTGGGGTATAGAGTTCTTGTAGATCTTTTGAGATGTCAGTCGGAGTACCGATATTAGTGCATGGAGGAATTATGGGTAGAGTTGAATCTTTGTACGCATAGAAAAATAATAGTCGTCAACAAGATCCTTGCTCGAGTAGGATTTACCATAATAAGACTTTATCTTTTACTGAATAAAAGTAGGTACCACTTACAATGGAATAGGCGGAATTCGGGAGGAAAAATCACGCAGAAGAAAATTTCCAATCAATTCTCTCATTACCATCAATTTGTTACTTATAGGTTGAACATCCTAACGCAGAATCCTGAATCATGGCTTGTTAAGACTGCAAGAACTCTTTAACAACAAGATTTTCATTCACTTAAAGGTCTTCAGATCATTCAAACAAAGGGTCCCTCTTGTTATAATGTATGTTAGCTAGATGAACTATATTGTTCAGGTTTATTAGAAAAACGAAATAATTGCTATAAAATCTAAACCTTCCAAGCAATTCAGAGACATTTACAACTGTACCATAATGTAACATTGCCGTTATGAAAAATAATTTCTTCATCATATTCTGACTGGTAGTGTGATGGAATGAGGAAAATATTTAAGATCACTACCTTCATACAATCTTCATAAACCTTTCATAATATCAATAACCTGTATATCGTCATAAAGTTTTTTACCATTTGACTATATAGTCAAAATGAAGGAATATCATTGCTGAGATGAACCATTATAGTACGGTCCTCGTAGAAGACTATTTACTGACGCAGCTATCGTGCGAACAAGGATGTTGTGGTGCCCCTCAACTTACCTTTCCCACAGGTAAGTTGAGTTCTCAATTAGTTATTACTTGATAACGTTCTTAGAAAAGTGACACGAAGGTAAAAGGAGGATTTTTTGGCGTTGTGAAGTCATCTCCATAGCAACCCATCTACACAAATGTAAGTAAATTACTTCACGTCAGTATGCTCAATAAATCTCTGCTCAACAAGTTATGGGGTAACTTTGAAGTGGAGTTACTATAGAGGGCAATCATCATCAACAATCCGTCAAATTCAAACTGCATTTGAATATCTTTTAGAGACAACCTGAAGTCGTGCTCTCAAGTTTCAAAAAAATAGTAAAGTGATTTTTTATAAAACATAATAATCCAACGTAATCCACATCCCTTTGTTACATCAAGGGGTTACAGCAGGGTTGCCAAACAGATGTCTTTATATCAGATTTCACCAAGACACTCAACAAGCTTTTTCATCGACTTTTTGTCGCATTTATAGAATATTCAGAAGTTTTTGGAGATTTCATTCAACAGATTTGTATTAATCTGTAGGGACATCAGCTTGCCATTTGGATGGACGGTGTCATGACCTCACCAGTCTGTGCTTCTTCAGAGATATTGCAGATGAGTTATCTTGGCCTTACGTTTTTCTTGGATGACTGCACTGTTTTGCAATCAGCAATTGTAGTCTTTGAAGACAGGAGATCCATTAATTGAGAACTCAACTTACCTTTGGAAAAGATTGAGTAGAATTATAGTAGAAGACTGTTTACTGATGCAACTCTCATGTGCACGTAACTCGTAATTCGTAAATTACACGCTTTTTTTATATTTCTATTTTTTATAATAACTTTTTATTTCATCTCAAAACAAGGGCTTACTCGTGCTTCATAATGAATGAGCCCTTAATTTAAAAAAATATCATATGCAATCCAGGTACCAGGAGTTGATCAATAAGAATTTTGTGACACTGATAACAACGAATCTGTAAAGGTTTGGTAATATAATTGGGACAAAATAATACTTATCGAATAAATAACATACTTTGTTCAAAATAGAGAAACGTTTGTCTCCTCACCCTGTCACATGGAAGAGTAGGAATGCTGACAGTACACAATTAAGACCCTTGAAGGAGGGATGTGATAACTATCACACCAATAAGATACGATACTACATAAAAACACACATATGTAGGTAAAAATATAAACACAAGAAAAGCTTAATAAATGTACACAAAATTACGTACTGGTGCAATATCACCAGGTCTTTGCTGGAGAATGTTTGGAGTAGGGGCAGGATTTGAGTTGTCGTTTTCAGCGCAGGAATCTACTTTGACCAATGGGGTTGATCTCCTGTTAAGAAGTATTCAAGGTATATAAAGAAAGAAATACAAGCGACACAAAATAATATTTTAAGCGTCTTATGATTGAGCCAAACGACTCTCTTCAACTAAGGTGACTCAATATTACAATTAGATATGGGATGCAGACTGAGCATTTCAAGAGAGTGAATAATATTTGAAATTAGAGATTTGAGATATCGTCCTGACTTACGGTATCGGCTTGGGTTTGGGATCAAGGGATTTCAGCTTCCTCTCAGCCAAAAGATAGTACGTAGCTGTTATATAGTTGTACTCATTCTTTTCTAGAGACCTGCGTTGAAAATAGAAAATCGCATGCATTAGAAAGTCATAAGAACTCCAAGATACGAATATAATTATAATATTATATTATTAGTTCTAGAAAAGAAATGCTCGCACTTGATACGAAAATTACATAATTTAAATGAATTTCTTGTCATCAGCACGATTAATGAGCCAGTCATTTGTAATAAGTTAGCATAATTTCCAAGGATGTAACTGAATGTATGTCAATCACACCTGGGCAGCAGCCACCATTGCATTTCTCAGCACGTCAAAGCTGGATTGTGGTGCTGTATTCCTGTGAGAAGGATTTTTGGCTTACATTAGCTTGTTAGTGCGATTTAATTGGCAGTGTTGTGGAAACTACTGGGGAAATGAACTGGTTGTTTAGTTCGGTGTTTTTCCAACTTGATATTGACAATATCAATAAATTATTATGATTAAGTGATTTATCGTGAAAATAGCTCAAAATCGTGTATCACCCTGTATATCAAATATCATACCATAGATAACCAAGAGTATTGGGGACTACCATCTTTGTTTATGGTAGTTACCAATATATTCATGGTTTAAATTAATTTTTAGGATTTATATTCTCCAACACATCAAGCACACTGCATATATCCAAGACCTATGTAGACTCTGGTAATTTACTTTACTGTTCCAATATTGTGACAGTTCCCATCAATTCCAAGAGAATGCATATCTATCCGTCACTCTCGTGCCGGGTTGAACGCGTCATTCTCTAGTTCTTGGAATGCTGTTTGGCGATAGATGAGAATCAGAGAACCGGGAAATCAATCTTCTCCGAATATAGCACATTACGCTATTAGTACGAGTGGTATCTCTTATGGTACTGTCTCAACCCCCTCTCTGTACGTAGTGCAGATTTAGGCCCCCATTGCACCTATGGGTACGGTGACCATATTTATCTTAAGTAAAATTGGGACGGATAGAACTATCAAGGGGGTCTGAGGGGTATAGAATACCCTCCATGGGGAGGAGGGTCTGGGGGTCCACCCCCGTAAAAGTTTGAATTTTTTACCCTTTAAAAGTTTGTTTTTAACCATATTTCATCCATTCAAACATTGGTTTATTAAGAGCTTCGTATCAAACTAAAAATATGTAATATTCATTAAAGAATGTGGCACTAAGAATGACAAAATAATTTCAAGAAGTTTATTACATACACAGAAAGAATATGTACCTTTTGCACGAACAAACTGAACTTCACGAACAACAGGTAAGTTTTTATAGTCAAATAAACAAACATTAATTTTCCAAAAAATGAAAAAACAAAAGTTAACAGAGCAGTCTGTTTACATCATTGTTCTTGTTATATTTTTTCACCAGGCCCCCCCCCCCCCTCCGCCCCCACCTGGGGGAGGGGGGAGTACCCCTTACTCTTTTTACTCCAGTCGTACTTCTCTCTTTACTCCAGTCGGAAAGTGCTCTCAGCAAGGAGTCGTCTTTTCTTATTTTGTCGTACAGTTCAACATACGACAAAGAACTGTTCATTTGGACAATCAGTAATGCTTTAACACAGTCTAGTGCCATTGAAGATTTTTCTGCGGTCCAAAAGTTGTTTATCAATCAGAAAGCTCGCTCGACTGAAGCATTTGTTCCTGGTAAAGAAAGAGCAAAATCTACCAGAGTTTTGAGATTAGGAACGCTTATTTCGTTTTTCTGCAAGTCCTGAAATAAAGTCAGCCACCCTGCTCAGTTGATAGTTTTTGTTCTTTCCATTCAGCCAGGACGACATCAGGAAGCTGTGTGTTCAGCACACTAAGCTCATTGAACAAATCATCAAGCGAGAGAGGTGGCCTATCTTGAAACAAATTCCAACTTTCCTCTAGTTCTTCCCAATTCAGCTGCTTCTTTAAGTCTATCCAAGACAGTTGACTCAAGCTGTCAACGTTTGATTTCCAAAGATCAAAATAAGTAATGCAGTGGTCATAACTGGACATAACATGGACTGTATTTTTCACCTCTTGTAAATCGCATGCATTTCCTGCAGCAACACTGTTTCTTTGAAGTTCCTTTACTTTCATGGGTAGAAATAAAGACTCTTTTCTGTCAACCAAGTTTTTGTAAAGAATCAAATATTCATTTGCTGCCTCTGTGGCAGAAACCTTCGCTGAGGTCGAGGGGGCCAACACAGTTGGGTCTCCAGACTGCTCCTGTGACTATAATAATAATGTTGTGTGCGGTGTAAAGAAATTCCACGGTAATAATCATTCATTTTAAAATAAAGCTAATAACTTTTCATGATGATTTGGTTTGAAAAAATCTTTATTGGTGAAAATCGGGACATTTCTTTCCCAATTCGGGACCCCGGGACACAGGCTTTAAAATCGGGACTGTCCCGATAAAATCGGGACGTATGGTCACCGTACCTATGGGGAGACCTAAGTTCGTTACAACATACGATCAGAAGTTTGTCAAAAGACCGTTACATTAAACTAGTAATTGTCAACTCAATTTGAAATAGATTAGTGTATCCAACTGAAGAGGGGTGATAATAGGTGGTTATCTTACTCCACGATTTCTTCTTTTGTGCAGATGCTCCCGTTGACCATTTTCTGAATTATAAGAGAGTGGTCTGCCTCACTAAGCGTGCGACTAGATACCAGAGGGACAGACAGATCAGATTCAGTGTCTAGCGCTACCCAGTCATCAAGAGCGATTTCTTCCAGCGTCGCACGTTTCTCTGGTTGCCGAACCAGCATTCTCCCAATTAATCTATAAAACACAGAACAAACATGTATGGATTTCCCTCTCCTACACCTTAACTCCCAAAACAGAGTGGAAATGAAAGGTTTATATGAAGATTTTTGAATAAGTTCATACTATTATACTACAAAGCGTCCAGAAAGGAAACAAGCTCTACACAATACAATTAGCACAAATTAGCATTTATTACGATTAGCATAAAACTATGTAATGTATTGTAGTGGGTCAAAAGTTGTGTTCGTCTAACGTTAAAAATCGTACGTAAAAAATTACGTAAACGTAAAACAACGTAATAACGTAACAAACTACTTAGAACATCAAAAACATTATGATGGTTTTTATTGGGTTTTGAAATTACTAAAGGGCCTGTTGTAGATGGCTACAGAAAATTCCAAAACTACCACAGCTCTGCTGCTGTCACTGTTGAGCGGAAATGTATGAAACGTTTCGACCCGAAAGCCCTGGTGTGTTCACATTCTTCCTCAGCGCAGGCGATCAAGCTAGTTATACCTAAGTATTCATATTTAAGAACAAAATACCACAATGATCCCACAGGTTACGGCTGGATGAGTGAACTCTCTGAGTAAGTTGAAGCTGAGAGTTACTTGCAACGTATAGCCAAACGCAGTGGAGCTATATTTAGAATTTATTGAAATAGGGATGCAAGAAAAGAAAAAAAACTTCAGTTTGTACAAACATCTGGAGTCGATTTTAGTGCTCATTAATTAACGAAGGTTCCTCTTAAAATTTTTTTACACTTTGTTTTCGAGTAAATACCTACCTTATTTCATTTTAGCGAATTTTTGAAGAAAACTAAGCTATTGCTCTCGCCTCAAAATTTGTAGAATGTGAATTGTTGAAAAAATGTTATGCAGAAATCCGTTTCAGGATATTCTGAATCATATTCTGAAGTTTAACGCATTTTTAGCGAATTTTCTTAGAAAATAAAGCTATTGCAATGGCTCCAAAAATTTTAAAACAAAGATTTTAAAAAACTTTCTTCATCGAAATCTGTTTTGAGGCATTCTGAAATGATTCCTGGATTTTAACGCTTTTTTATATGTATATATATATATATATATATATATATATATATATATATATATATATATATATATATATATGTGTGTGTGTGTGTATATATATGTGTATACATATATATGTGTCATTCCAGACGATAACTCTCGATAGAATTGAGATAAAAACTTCGTTCTTTCGCCAAAAAATCAAGCATTTCAAAAGAAAGGATGAGTTCGTTGGACAACAATTTTTGAGCACATTAAATTGGTCAAATTTCGAAAAATGTACCCAAAAAATCACTAAAAATGGCTAAAAACGGCCAAAAATCGTTAAATTTCTATTTTTTGCAGAATTTTAGTCAACACTAAATTTTCAACGAATAACTAGGACATTAAAAATTTTTACTCAAAATTATGATGAAAAACGTACTTACTTAAATGTCATTAAAATTTGCTAAAATATCTATAAAAACTGCAAAAAAATTTAAAAATCAAAAATCCCTTTTGAATCAGTGGAATTTTATTTAGAATAAGTTTTTTGCCATAAAATTGGTTTTTAACCATTTCTGTCGACTAAAATTGCTCCAATTTCAATGCAATTTAACATACTATAGTACGATAGATAGTTTATGAAAATTCGCTCATACGATCATGCTGCATGACTGAAACTTTTTTTTTATGTATGTATGTATGTATGTATGTATATATGTATGTATGTGTCAGTCCAGACAATAACTGTCCGTAGAATTGTGCTAGAAACTTCAAACAAATTTTAAAATGTTAGTAAGGACACAAAACGAAAGTTCAAGTTCGTTGGCCAGCATGATCGGATTACATCTTCGGGTTGAAATTTTCAAATATTTCAAAATAGCCTGTTTTTTGCGATTTGTTGTGCGAAATAATTTTTTCAGCATACTAACATGTGGTATATTCGGAATCAGCGTAAAATTTCCTATAAGAATATGTATCAAGTTTTCAAAAATTTCAAAGTTGAAAAATCAGTCAAAAATCGAAATAATGCCGTTCGCTAGTTGACCACATTGGACATCGAAATCTATGAATATTTACCTACATTTGTCTTTAAATCTACAAGATTAGTTTAATAATAATAAAGTATGAGTACCTCCTAATTATTTTTAATAATTTGATTCCATGTTTGTCTATCAAAATCATAAACTAAAAATTTTCTCTATCAATAGCGACTGAAATGTCGAAGATTGCTTCAAAAATTCGCTCAGGGGGTCATGCTGCATGACTGGCCTTTTTAAGTTTTTTTTTGCATTTTCTACCTTATGACATAAAATCGAAATAATCCCCCTCAGAATCTCAGTGAAAATCAGTCATAAGACTACCTATAGACAGAGCGTTGACTTTCCTATCTCTTTGATGTCAAACTACTTTGTGATCTGGCTAAATACCTACTTAAAAAAAGGAGGTTAAAATGCACACTTTGAAAATTTTCCAGAATTCGAATTGATCTTTTCGGAAAAAACCTTGAAATCCCAGCATTAAAATGATAAAATCAATTTTAGTCTTAAGTTGGTAATTGGAGAAGAAAATTATGTTTGAATTCTGAAAAGCATGATCGATTCACTTATATACGAGTTTTATATTTTAACCAACAAGATTTCACCAATAAAAAACTAAAAAAAAAATAATAATAATATTTGGCATAAGAAAGTGGACGTCAAGTTTTGGTAACTCTATATATATGTAAGTACTTCAACTGTTTGGATTCACAGTCACGTATGGGTATCTCAAAACTGATTTCTAGAAAAAATCCTATCGAAAGAGACCAACCCATTTAATAACTTCATTACCAGCAAAAGTTCGCCAAACCTATATGAACAATAGATTGAAAAAAAGTTGGAAGACTATGGCCCAAAACTATTTCCTGGCATGCTTTTTCATACCGATCTGAATCCAAATGAACCTTGAGTTAAAATACCTAAGTGAGGGCTCATTTTACCAACCTGTAATTTAATTTCTCCTGTTCAAAAGGAAAATATTTATTCTTGTCAGAATAAACAGTGTACAATAATTATTGAACATTTCATAAGTTTATAATAAAAAGAATAAACTAGGTATGGATAATATACATAGATCTGACAATAATAAACACTTTCCTGATGAAAAAACTAAATTAAATCACATATTATATCAGTGATTATTGGGAAGCAAGATACCAAAAACTCTGTAAGTACAGTGGTTTTGTGACGATGGGACAATAACTATTTGGTTGAGCAATTTGGTCTAAAATTTTCGGTGGTGGTGAGGTAAATTAAGGTCGGCACTTACATTCAATCTTCTAAAGAATTACCTTCATTGACCACACCTCCACACAATATACATTTTTAAGCAACGGAAGTCGGTTATTAATTACCTTTTGCAAGATACTGACACATGAGAAGGTACAATGTACTTGCAATCCATAATCATCGTTAACGTCTCACTGTCATTCGCTTCCTGGAAAGGAGCTTGCCCAGCAACCAACATGAAAAGAATGACGCCCAGAGACCAAACATCTGAAAATGACCAATTAACAGTCCAACAGTAACTCGGTAAACTAAGTTGCTTTCAGCAGATACCTACTCGATTTTTGCTTCAGTATCAATGTATATATGTTAATGTTCAATGAGACGACCGCCCGGACCAACGAGGATCACTGACTTCACATATGAGAGTTTATGAGTAGGTACGTACCCACTGCAGGAGCGTCGTAGGAATCGCCGAGAAGTATTTCTGGGGCTGAATATGCCAACGAACCGCAGGACGTTTCTAGCTTTTGGCAAGGGTTGAACTTTTTACTAAATCTAATGACAAGAAAATGGTAAATGTTAATTGAATAAATAATAATTGATATAGGAAAGTGACAATTTATAATAATGTACTCATGCAAATATGAAGCAAAATGGGTAGGAAAGAGATAAACTATTGTTTATCATCATAATCGTTAAGAATTATAACGTTTTACTTTCTCTACTTGAACACGCTGGGAACCTGGTTCACAAAACCTACCCAAAATCAGTTAGTTTGACGACACCGAGTTTTTCGAAGAACACGACGTTCTCAGGTTTGAGATCACGGTGTGCCACATGGAGTTTGTGACAGTAGGAGATTGCACGTACTATCTGCCGGAAATATTCTCTGGCAAGAGGTTCAGACAAACCTGCAGAAAAAGAAGAAACACTTGATATATTTTAGGGGGGGAGGGGGGGAAGAATAAAAATATATTGAAAACATCAATATACAGGGTGTCCCATCTAAACGGGCCCATCGGGAAATTACAGCCTTACGGTGCGAGCTATCGAAAAATTGAACTGGACCTTTTTTGTAGTATTTCAACTCAGCTTCACGATGCCGAAGTCCGATTTTCATTTTTCCATGTTTTAGGGTCTCAAATCATTGATTGAAACTTACGGTTACCTCTTGACCCCCCTTTTTTATTGCTTTTTTCGATTCTAGGTTGAATTTGGAACAGAAAAGGCCTCATTGAAATTTTCTTTTTGGGGCTTCGTTTCTGAGTTATTCCACTTTTTGCGAAATACAGAAAATCGCCGATTTCTTTCAGACATTACCAACACTTTCTTACTATTTTTATCTTCAATTTTTGAGATGTTCACCACACTTTTGAAATCAGCATTAAACTATCTATCATCAGACCCCAGCGTCCATAATCAACAATCACCATCAGGGGGATGACATTACACTTGGACCGCTTACAATTTAAAAAAAGTTTTCCAAATCGTCGTTTGGAAAAAAAAACCCCGTCACACTGTTCAGTACACACAGAATCACTGTTCAGAATACAGTTTAAAAAATTTACCGCAAGGAGACTTCCAGTCAGTTGTGTTGTGATAATTCGAAAATGCCACCTGCTCCTTCTGCAGCCTCTGCTCCTTCTCCTGCAAACTGTATTCAAGGGTCAAGAAAACAACAGCTTCTTGATACTTATTGTTCAGTCTACACTACGATCTTTATTATTCAAAGAACCTTATATTAGTCCAGAATACGGCGTCTCATACGTTCTTATAATAAATGAGTAATAGTACTGAACAGTTGGGGGTTTTTTTTTTTTTTTTTTTTTTTCAAACGACGATTTGGAAAACTTTTTTAAAATCGTAAGCGGTTCAAGTGTAATGTCATCCTCCTGATGGTGATTGTTGATTATGGACGCTGGGGTCTGATGATAGATAGTTTAATGCTGATTTCAAAAGTGTGGTGAACATCTCAAAAATTGAAGATAAAAATAGTAAGAAAGTGTTGGTAATGTCTGAAAGAAATCGGCGATTTTCTGTATTTCGCAAAAAGTGGAATAACTCAGAAACGAAGCCCCAAAAAAGAAAATTTCAAGGAGGCCTCTTCTGTTCCAAATTCAACCTAGAATCGAAAAAAGCAATAAAAAAGGGGGGGTCAAGAGGAAACCGTAAGTTTCAATCAATGATTTCAGACATGGAAAAATAAAAATCGGACTTCCGCAAAAAGTGGAATAACTCAGAAACGAAGCCCCAAAAAGAAAATTTCAAAGAGCTATTTTCTGTTCCAAATTCAACCTAAAATAGAAAAAAACAATAAAAAAGGGGGGTCAAGAGGAAACCGTCAGTTTCAATCAATGATTTGAGACCCTAAAACATGGAAAAAAATGAAAATCGGACTTCGGCATCGTGAAGCTGAGTTGAAATAGTACAAAAAAGGTCCGGTTCAATTTTTCGATAGCTCGCACCGTAAGGCTGTAATTTCCCGATGGGCCTGTTTAGATGGGACACCCTGTATATGGCCGGTCATTATTCGTTATTTAAATAAATACCCATACATTTCGACAAGGGTATGTCTTAGATCTCGGGGGCCATCCCAAAATTTTCGTCACAAAAACGAGAAATGTCAAGGTTTCCTACAGATCTTCACGTACAATCCATCGTTGGTAGGAATAATTATAAAGCTCTAGCTATGTAATACCAGTGTGCCCGCTCACTTCAACCACCCCTCCAAGACATAGACGTAAATTACATAGTATCATCATATCTATTTCTAATAAATTGTCTCAATACTGCCAAGATAATACTAGAACCCTACAATTATATCTGCCCCAATCGGAGAGGCCCCATTCAAAAGTTCAGCATCCTAAGTTGAATTTGAACAAAATAAGCTAAGGAGCTCTCTCAGATGATTAGAGGGTCCAGTTGTAATTATACACTATATACACTACTACACCCAGAGAAGAGAGGCTTCGTTACAATATTCAGCATCATTAGTCAAATATGAACAAAATTAGCTACAGAGCTCACTCAACTGATTAGAGCTGTTCCTCAAGGTACAATTATATTCTACCACACCTAGAATGGTCCCATTCCAAAGTTGAGCATCTTGAGTTAAGTGCAAACCATTCTGATAGTAGCTACTTTGAAGCTGCAAAGGCCTTATCACGAGAACTGTCCTAGTTTCTCACATAACGTTTCATTATTCGGACAGTTCAGATTATAACAAGCTTTGTAAAAAAAGGTCTTCTGTCCTTAAATTGGTCAAAAATTTCAAAATTGTAAGACGAGAATCAAATTTGCAAAAAAGAATATTTCTAGAAATGGTTAAGATAAAAAATTCAAATTCAATTAACTTCCGAAAAGACACTCAAAACTTGAGCAAAATCTACTCGTATTTGATTGATGGAATCTAAATTTATAATTACCGTCACCGGCTCCTAGGTAAAACATACGAAAAAACACCATTACCTAACTCATGAGTTTGTTTTTCCGCTGCCTCCATTCCATTTTAATGATCTTACAAAGTGGTATGAGGATATGTTGTATCAATGTAAACACATAAATATATATGCATTTGTACCAATGTATAGGTATCGTAATTTATTTGAGTACGAGTACATAATTAATATAATGATATCATCACAAACTAAGGAGCAGTAAACGACCGGAGGGAGAGTAAACGCAGAAAATAAGGTCGTGCTGGGTCTTACAAACCTCACTGTGACTTCTCAATTTCGATTTTGGAGAGCAGAATTCTTAGTTGACTCGAAGCCAATGGAATTAATTTTGAAATGATGGGAAATATTAGCCAGTAGTTACGTGCAGACCTCATACACAATGTGCCTTTGCGTTTTGTATCCAAATTCTGGAATCTACTTGATCGAACCGAACTTTTAAGGTTTTGAAGAGCCAAGAAAATCAAACGTGAAGTTAAGACACCAAGCAAACACTTTTTATATTCAAGTTAACTCAGAGAAGTAGTCGTCGTCTTAAAGACTGGGAAACATAAACATAAGGGAGTTTTCTAAGATACTGAAATCTTATAGTCATATCAATGTCTTGAGTTTGCACATTACTGATGTCGACTTGTAGCTTCAACCCTCCCCCAACAAGATTACAAGATTCCAATGGACTTCCTGTTCATGGTGAATGCTGGTGCTGGAAGGTTTTTTGCCAGCATATCTGCTAGTTGGTAATGACTAGGGACATGATCCAACTGGATTTCCTGGTTCATGACCCTTTCTCTGACAGTGGAATCGAATTTCAATATGATTGGTTCTGCGGTGGAACTCTGGATTATGAGTAAGTTTGATGGTGCTCAGGTTATCAATTAGCAGCATTGAAAGTTTGGTTAGGCTTGTAATTTCATTCAACAGCCTGTGCAACCACACCATCCCTTTGGTTCCTTCACTCGCAGCAACATATTCAGCTTTGGTCCTACTTTGGAAAATGATGGTTTGCTTGCGGCTCATCCAAGAAATAGCTGCACTACCAAGAGTGGTCACAAAGCCAGTTCTCGATTGGCGAGTTTCTTGATCATTGGCATAGTCTTGGATCATCAGCATCAGGCAGGTCACCTAGGTCCAAAGTACAATTTTCAGATAATGAATAGAGCTCTTCTTGCATGGCTCGTCTCCACATTTCACACTCTTCTGAGCTGAGTGCCTTTTTCACAGTGAGATCTCTTTCAGCAATTAGAACATAGTTATTGGCAAGACGTGTAGCAAGGTAGTGGCACGGTATACTGATTGACAAGTGCTTGACAACATTATTAAGAAACTGACCCTAATATAACCAGGCTTTCAAAACTGTTTGTAATAAGAGGTTTATCTTTTCTTTTTTTTCTCCAAGAAACGTGTAAAATTAATTCATTAGTGCGTTACCTATACACCTTACACCAAAAAAGGTTGTCTTTGACAGATTCATGCCTTTACTTGAGCAATAGAGGAAATTTCGCAAAACGAAGTCAAAATGTGAGTTGAATATGCAAGACAACAATTTTTTTTTTAATGGGATTTTTTCCTGTTCACTATGGAAGAACGAAATGACAGGCTTTATCCTGATCACCTAAATGGGATGATTTCTTCCTTAATCAACATATGATGCTAAATTTTAATAAAGAGCTCCTCTGGAACCTGCTGAATAAAGTTGGGTACAACGTGCGGAACATAGCAGCAGAGTGAGATCTGAGGCCTCTAGGTAAGTACATTTCTAGATATTGCCGAGTTAGGATTACACCTATGCATACTAATTAGAGTATTGAATGTTTGACAACTTGATAGTTTTATCACCTATGTTCCCCGTTTATTCTCTACCTTTCCCAAACTGTTACCAGAGTGAGGTGGCGTCGTTTCATCACGCATTCCCACACCAAAAATTTGACATGGAACAGGTATGTTGGGTGTCACTCAGAAACAGCTGATCCACCATCCCCAAACTGATACTAGAATGAGTTGACGTCGTTTCGTCACTCATTCCCTTGCCAGAAATCTTTTGGACTTAGGCAACAAGCTATGACAATGATGAAATGCCCTGATAAGCTAAGGAAGTTTACTTGATCGGAGGTGAATAGTAAAACACCGCACTGAGAACGACAAGCTTTTGTGTAACAATTTTCAGCTAATTTATTTATTAACTTTACAGTGGAACTGTAACTGAGAGTGCAGAGTGATAGGTACATACATTATACTTGAGGCTTGATGTTAAAACTCATCATCATTTGGTTGCAAAGATAACCCATGTTGTAGCAAATTATTTTCAAAACACTTGGTAGGAGCTGCTCTGCATTTTGTGTAGCGCCTTGATGAGAAGGCCATTGGGAACAGAAGTGTTATATAAAACAATGGCTATAAACGTTAACAAGATTACTTTCAGCAGAACAATACGAGTTGCATTCCTATTTCTAGTGAATTAGATACCTGTGGATAGTAACATTTTTGCGCAAACGTAAGTTCCAGCAGAAGTTTTCAAGCATGTTATAAAACTAATCGCCTCTGTCCTGAGTGACCTCTTCAACTGCTCATTCTTAACTGGTGTTTATCCAGACGCTCTAAAAGAATGCTTAGTAATACCTATCCCCAAAAAGGGAGATCTAACAAACTTCGATAATTTTCGACCCATATGCTTCATTAGCTTTATTGCAAAAATGCTGGAAAGCTTAATGTCTCAACTTTTGAGTTTCCTAATGTCTTATAACTATTTTAATGACTCCCAGCACGGGTTCCGTCAAAACTGTACAGCTGAAACTGCCTTAGCAGCTTTGTTGAATTTCACATGCTTTTCCAATGACCGCGGTTTCCATGTGGCTGGTTGCATGGCTGACTTAGCCAAAGCTTTTGATGTCGCTCCACATGATATTTTATTATGCAAGATGGAAAAACTGGGAATTCGAGGAGTCTCTTGACTGGTTTGAATCTTACCAGAAATCCAGACCATGGTGGCCCCGCCGGCCCTCATTTGTCATCTACCAGGACTTTGGAAAGATCTGTCCCTCAAGGAACTTTACTTGTCCCAACTCTATTTTTCATTTTAATTAATACCGGAAGTACTCAAAGACAGCCACACATGTGTAGTCAACTTTGCTGATGATACAAATTTTCTCGTTTCAGCAGACAGCAAAGACCAGTGGAATGACGAATTCTACCGAATCATTGGGCTGATTTTACCTGGCTGACCTCAGCAGTAAGTTAAATTCGGCATGATTTGCCTTGCGAAAATTGAGACAAGAGGCTCCAAAGGATGTTGTATTGATTGCTCATCACAGACTATTCCTAGCTAGAGCGAGGTTTGGTATCCTCACATGGGCAAACCCTCACATTGCGGTATTCGTTCTCCAAAAGAGAGCAGTCCGTGTTCTGCTGGGACTACCTCCTAATGCCTCCTGTAGAGGTAATTTCAAAGATGCAAACCTCCTGGCTCTTCCCTCTACAGTGTCAGCGGTTCTTGAAGCTCTGATGTTCTATGAAAAGAAACAACTCGATTTTCAGCATGCCCGCCTTAATCATGGATACTCAACCAGAAGGGGCATTCCCTACTACGTGTGATGTCCCACCACTTGGAATTCTTCAAAAAAAGTACAGAGTACTTTGCTATCAAAATGGTCAACCATTTCATCCTCATTATCGAGGGAGCTTCCTTGCCACTTGATTCTCCAACTTCCAATTTCCGTCGAGCATTGAAGACCTTTTTCATTGAGAAGGAACTCAATACAATTCAAGACTTCTTCAACATACTGTGATTTATCAATTTATAATGCAGTAACAAGTATCTAGTGACCATATACTTTTCACCATTAGTTAGTAGTTAGATTTATTGTGCAGCAGAGGAAATTGTATTATTAAGTACTCTGTTCTTGCCTGTATTTCATTTATATTTTAGTAGGTCTGTGATATTAAGCAGGGTCCACACTATGCCGCGGTAGGCCGGGCGGGTTGACCCGGGTGGGCTAAGCTGGGCGGGTACGTTCGGGCCGGCACGACGTCCACACCGAAAACGAAGCCGACCGGGTTATTTCTACCTACATTATTTAGTTTCAACACCAAGACTGGTGACTTCGTTGAAGAGTACTTTTTAGAAGTTTTTTTAAAGTGTCCTTCAGTGTTAGTGTTTTAAAAATGATTACCGACTATGACGTCGCTATGTCAGCCATGGCTGTGGTGATACTCGCTTTAAATCAGCCCCCAAAAACACGTCAAAGACGTTTCTTTTTTCCCTCCAAAAATGGCTGGTTAAATTTTTCCATTTGCGCTTAATTTCATTTTTATCCACTCCAAAAGACACAGCAATCTCTGTGAGACTGTCGTGTCTTTGGTTTTTTAATTTATGTTGGGAATCTGAACTATCCCATAGAAGACGACGTTCTCTATATAAGTCTCATAACACTAAAACTTGTTCGTCATTCCACTCCATTACTTAAAATGAAGAATAAAAAACCCT
Organism: Adelphocoris suturalis; assembly: GCA_030762985.1. Taxonomy (NCBI): domain Eukaryota; kingdom Metazoa; phylum Arthropoda; class Insecta; order Hemiptera; family Miridae; genus Adelphocoris; species Adelphocoris suturalis. Next base: position 182,560,855 of record CM061040.1, read on the forward strand.
ACTTAAACAAACTGAGTCGAAAATAAAATAATTCGTCTAGTTCGGTCGGAGGTTTAATTGTAACTGAAGCCGCTCGCGGCCGCTCGGCACGTCCCCACTCTATATTTTTGTTCGGCTCGCTCGGCTTCCTTTGATCTGTACCTAATTTATGCGGGTTGGGATCGGCACGCCCGGGCCGGAATTTTCTAACCCGGCAAAGCCGCCCGGGGCGTCTACATCAACGCGGCTTAGGCAGCCCGGGTCAGCCCGCCCGGCCTACCCCGGCATAGTGTGGACCCTGCTTTAGGTTTAGGGTATGATTGAGTAGAGTGAATGTAATTCATCTGTGTGACTATGGGTTGAGTGTTGTGTTGCTGGTATGTGGCCTGGGTGCTCCGGCTGGCATGGGGGCGGCTCACATGGCGTTTTCTCCTGGTTGGGTGATTCTTGTCCCTCATTAGAGCTACCTGTTCAGTTATGGGCAGGTGGCCCCGGGAGCCACCATGGTGGGTGGGTCCAGGACGGTCAGGGTGCTCTGGCCCCGGCAGGCTACACTACCTAGGAGCTTTTTGCCTCTCCCTCCTCTCCACCCTGTGTTTTCACCCTCCTCCCTTCCCTTTTCGACTGGTCCCCCGCAGATATATATATATATATATATACATATACCTATATATATATATATATATATATATATATATATATATATATATATAATTTTTTTAAAAGAAATTTTGACAGTCCAAAATATTCTCATTTTAATTTGCAATCTTGATGACTATAAAAAAATAATACAAGCATGACTGTACTTACAAGACGTTTGCTCTATCATTTGTTATATATGATTTTTATGGCAATAAAACTTATTTATTCATTTATTAAGTCGTACATTTGGTAAATCAGTCAGTTTGACTTCATTGAAATAGTGTCAGTTTGTGATTGGCTCTCAGATTATGCAACCTTCATCCGGCACTAAGAAATTTGGGTACCACGAGCTTTAGGTACTGCTAGTTGCCTGATTAAGGATGATTGAGTCTAGGAACACGGTGAGTACAAGAAATAGTACCTGAACAGTCCTAATCGTTTTTCCGAGTTATTTGCATTCAAAGGTTTCGTTATTTGCTGAATCATCATCAATACGTCCTCAGGAAAACTATACAGTGTGTTCATACGAATTTCCCAAACTATCAGAAGCTACAACAATATGCCAATATCACTAATTTTTCCACTGTGATGGGTTATCAACTGAAAAAGGGTTCCAACAACTAAAAAGTAGTTATGGCTGTGTAAGAGTGCTGTACTCTGTGCTCTCAGCTACGTTACTTAAGAATTTCTTCTCATTCGAAAGAGGTAGAAACTGCACTCGGGCAAACGCATAAGAGATGAAATGTTCATAACTTTAACGGCTTTTCGAGATTTTTTCCAACTCACTGTAAACTTACATACAAGTCTTGTTAGATAAAAACGATTGCACATTTGAAAACTTAAAAACTCAACCATTATTCTACTTGAAAATAAAAAAATTAAATGGATACAGACAAATATTCCATTTTCCACCTATATTAATACAGTCACACCATGTAGGAAATCCATGAACTACTCTGAAACACATACCAGCAATGAAATGACAGCATCTACAACAAAAGCCTATCTTTCAAGAAGGTAAATATTTTAGCAACTTTTAGGTCTGCACTTTTAAAAGTGGTTCAGTGGTTATATTATTTCAACTATCAAACACTTACCAGCATCGTGCCTCATGATGTAGTCGTAAAGGTCTCCACCGTCTGCCAACTCCAGCACGAGGTACAATTTGGTCTGAGTGTCTATAACTTCATACAGCCGAACTACATTTGGGTGCTGCACCAATTTCATACATCTCACCTGAAATGTACAAAATCACAGTTAAACTATTTCTCAGTACGCTCCATGAACCTACTATCCATTTTTCCAAAGTTATGTAAGTCGATGCCTTGACAACATTAAATGTTAAAATGATTCAAATCGAAAACGGCTCTAATTATTAGGTCAAACCACTTGATTGAATGTACTGATTTTCCAATGAGGTATGTACAATGCTCCTAGTGGACTGAGTTGTAAGCAGGAGACAGGATACATGGTGGTGGTGGTGATCTCTGAGCAATAGAGAGGGCCAGAGTCAGTATGGTATGGGAAGTGCAAGCAAATCAAACTGTGTTCATGTATTGTGTCTGTTCATAATGTTTTCAGTACTAATAAGTATCTAAGAGTAACGTGTTATTATTCGTCAGTGGCGTAGTTTGAGGAGGGGCAGGGTGGACAGAGCCCCTCCATAAATTATAGAGGATGCAGAATTTTGTTGTATGGATATAGCCAAATTAATAATTTTACGCTTCCAACTTCAGTACCTAACACCTTCAATTAAAGAATGTAATTAGTAAAACACAACTACTATTATTATTATACAATCTTGGATGCCAAGCGGACTTGAGACGCTCTTAATGAAGAAACTTTCATTAGGTTCATTTGTGTAGGGGCAAAATGGCGTGGATATTGTACAGCCCCACGGAGCATAGTAAAATCACCTAGTCAACGAAACGGAAATGTGGATACTACAAACTAAAATCAAGCCGTTCCCCACTACCTTCCAGGGCTAGCCCATATGCGATTTTTCCTTAGAAAAAAAGCCACAGTTCCTTTGAGCCTGACGGCTAAAATTAAAAAACATGAATATGCTTTAGCCGTACACGACTCACTCCTCGTCGATTCTCTGAACCCGACCCCCCATCGGCCTCTGAACTCTGTTTACCATTCAAAACAAAAAAATGTTTTAGCTCCTCGCTCTCACTTTATTATAGAAATGATCACGACCATTGAGCTCTTGTGAGATGATGATCTCCTAATAGAAACTCGCGAGTAAACATTCACTTTATTATAGAAAGAGGCTAAAGAGGCTACATACGAAATTACAGCTTCCTATAGTGTAAAGTATAGAAATTACCTATTAAAATAATTTAACCACCGCTTCACAAATCTAACCGTTCTCGCAATATTCGGATCACCTGCTATGAATCACATAATCGAAACACCAGCTCAATGAAATCATCAGAAATTAACAAGCGGTTGCAATCATGTTCACAATATCAATAATTGAGAATGATCACCTGTGTGTAAACAATTATTCATATAACCATGCTCATAACTCAGCTTGTTGGCCACGCACTTCGCAGTAGTTAATATAGTATTGTTGGATAAATCGAGAGCTTTCGAACGAATGGTCAACGAATTTTGTGGGATGAAAAACGACGAAGTATCATATCCCTAGCAACGACTCGGTTGTAAGCGGAAATCATCACAATTATTGGCGCTACTTTCGTTGCACTCCCGTGGGACATTTTTCGGTAGTTAGGTCACGGCTAAAGCATATTCATGCTAATATCCATTGTTCAGCATCCACCAATTCCTCTATGCACTTCCCCTACTTTTCACTGCCTACTTGATCAAGCTTGGTTGTTCCTTTCAAAACAGTTTCCCGTTGTATTATACCATTAATTTACGAATAAAATCCCAGTTAAAATGAAGCAAGAATACAATAAATAGAAGCCTGCAGTGGTGATTGAAATAGTGTAATAAGAAAAGATTAAAATAATCTAGTGTAGCAGTAGGTATTTCTATTCTAACCTAGCATATTGAAGGTTTGAGTGTTGACATTTTTTTATGTTTCTTGATCTCGGTTTAATGCCCTGTATTTCATTTTGCGTAGGTAGGTACCTGTTTATATAATACAATTGTATGATATTGTCCAGAAAAAGTTATTTTCACGCGGAAGTAACAATTGAGGATGAACCTGATAAAAAATACAGCAAGTCGACCTAGGTATATGAATTTGCATGCAGTAAATCTAGAATAATAGTATAATAAACCTAGTGCTCCTCAATTCATCGGTAGGTACCTATTCGTATTTATCGTAATTTTTCACGTTCTGATTAGTTATTTGGATAATATTTTTTCTAGGTAGTATTGTGCTTTAATAATCTATAGGTAGGTTTATGAATATGAAAGCGTCCGTGATTTCAGATCATTACAAAAAGCCATTGAGTACCTACTTATATGAACGTTTGGCAGTTTATCAAGAGTCTTCGTATACTCAGCAAAAAGTACTAGAAATTAATAGCAAAACTATAAAATAGAATGAACTCCTCGACTGTTGCCCCTCCATAAGAAATGGCTTAGCTACGCCACTGTTATTCGTTATACCAAGTGATCGAACACGACGTGTTAGTTAGAAATCTGAAGGAATACCAAGTTCCCCCATCACATCCTACCAACGACATCAGAAATGGAGATCTGAAATCGACAAGATGGGAGACCAGAAATCCTTTCTTGCTTATTTCAGAATATAACGAGGTTGGTAATGACATTTTAACTTTAAGGAGTAAGGATTCGATCAATGTGCGTTGACCTAAATTCTATGGATTGATCAACGTATACCCAACTATAGACAGTGAGTTGAATTTGAGTCTTTGAAAATGATGGTTCCACTGCCAACCACGAGAGTTTCCCATATTTGTACCGAAAATGATCATTGGATGTTGGAAGCACACAGGAAACAGTGCTCAAGTCCAAGGTCAACTAGCTGGACCTCTGTTATGCATCTAGATGAACCCTACCTTGAACTCTGGAAGGCTTTTCGAAAATAAAGCAAGGTGAAAATGTCAAATCCTTTGGAAAACTTCGTGTATAAGCTCCAGCAAATTAGACCCCGAGCTCGCAATATCGAATTACCCATGTACCCAAGTTTTATCATCAATCCGAAGGGGACTGACCCAAGGTCTTGTCTTTTTATTAGCGAATTTTTGAAGAAAATTAAGCTATTGCTCTCGCCTCAAAATTTGTAGAATGTGAATTTTTGAAAAAATTTTATGCAGAAATCCGTTTCAGGCTATTCTGAATCATATTCTGAAGTTTAACGCATTTTTTTATGTATGTATATATGTATATATGTATGTATGTATGTGTCATTCCAGACGATAACTGTCCGTAGAATTGTGCTAGAAACTTCAAACAAATTTTAAAATGTTAAGGACACAAAACGAAAGTTCAAGTCGTTGGCCAGCATGATCGGATTACATCTTCGGGTTGAAATTTTCAAAAATGTAGTCAAAAATTTCAAAATAGCCTGTTTTTTTGCGATTTGTTGTGCGAAATAATTTTTTCAGCATACTAACATGTGGTATATTCGGAATCAGCGTAAAATGTCCTATAAGAATATGTATCAAGTTTTCAAAAATTTCAAAGTTGAAAAATCAGTCAAAAATCGAAATAATGCCGTTCGCTAGTTGTAAAAATCGGTAATATTTGCATGAAACATTGTCCAAATTCAGATTGAACTACTCTTATGGAAGTATCCCTGTATAACCAATTTTAGAACCATGCTGTTTAAAACGTAGGTAGTAGGTGCTTTAAAAAAAAAAAAAAAAAAAAAAAACTCGGCGCTCCGCGCCTCGCCAGGGGGCAAGCCCCCTGGACCCCCGGTTACCTCTATTTACATACTTCGGACGAAATTATTGAAACACAGAATGTGTTTGCGTTGTCGCGCAACCAAGTGACAACCAAACAAGCGTCATTGTTTACTATTCATTTACTATTCATGCTCATAACTCAGGTTGATGGCCACGCACTTCACAGTAGTTAACATAATATGGTTGGATAAATCAGGAGCTTTCCAACGAATGGTGAACGATTTCTGTGCGATTAAAATTGCGGAAGTTCCATTTCCCTACCAACGGCTCGGTTGTACGTGAAAATCATCACCGTCACACATTTCGTTACCATCCCGCGTTCCATTTTCGGCTAGTTAGTCCATGGCTAAAACACATTCTGTGTTAAAATGTAATCACAACTGATGAGTTTACTCTGTGCATGTGTTAATAATTTGATTCCATGTTTGTCTATCAAAATCATAAACTAAAATTTCTCAACACGATCAATGGCGACTGAAATGTCGAAGATTTCTTCAAAAATTCGCTCATGGGGTCATGCTGCATGACTGGACTTTTTAACTGTTGAGATGTCGCAAGGCGGAACATCTTGTAATAGTATTGGGAAGAAAGGCGTTGAGTTCCCGTTGGTTATGTATTAGGAATGTACCTACCTCAGATAGGTAGACTTCTTTCCTTTAACCATTTGGGAAGAATCTCAGTCGCTTTTCTTGGTTCCGTTCATCACCGATGCTATCGCATATGTACAGGGGTGAAGGAGTTGAAACTTAAATATTAGCGCCAGACTCGTTTTTTCCTGACCGATTTCCGACCATCTAAATCATTTTAAACGAAAATTAATCGTTCGTTAGCTTTTTATTTTATTTATTTATATTTTTATTTAAATAACTGAACACGCGTTTTTAAATTGACCCCTTACACGATGGAAAAGAGAATTCCACTGCTTTGCCCATCTAACAACATATTTCAATAATATTCATACGAATATCGATCCTGACCATAAATCTTAATTAAATAAAGCTTTATCAACTTTTGGCATTCTATGTCTTTACTTTGGCACATAAACGAAAAAAGCGTTAACAAAAAGCGTTACGGTTGGTTTTTTGATGATTTCCGCTTCCAACCGAGTCGTTGCTAGGGAAATGGTACTTCGTTGTTTTTTATTCCACAAAATTCGTTGACCATTCGTTCGAAAGCTCTCGATTTATCCAACCATATTATGTCAACCACTGCGAAGTGCGTGGCCAACAAGCTGAGTTATGAGCATGGTTATTTGAATAATTGTGTACACTCAGGTGATCATTCTCAATGATATTGTGAACATGACTGCAACCGCTTGTTAATTTCTGATGATTTCATTGAGCTGGTGTTTCGATGATTTGATTCAAAGCAGGTAATCCGAATATTGCGAGAACGGTTTGATTTGTGAAGCGGTGGTTAAATCATTTTAATAGGTAATTTCCATACTTTACACTTTAGGAAGCTGTAATTTCGTATGTAGCCTCTTTAGGACATTTTACTTGACCATGCCCAGGGTCCGGATCATATAAGTAGCTCTTAAAGCTAATTTCTATGCTTTACACTCTAGGAAGCTGTAATTTCGCATGTAGTCTCTTTAGCACATCTACGTCACGATGCCCAGGGTCCGGATCAGCTGAGTGGCTCTTAGAGCTTGCATACGAGTCTGCAACTAAAGACATTAATGTCCCAATGTGTTGCAGACTCGTATGCAAGCGTTTCTTTCTCTGGGTTTTCACACACTTTTGTTCAAAGCAGTTTTAATGAACTTATTAGTTATTTCTTTTGATTTTCACGTTCAACCAAGCCGTTGCTGGGGAAATAAAACTTCTATAGTTTTCACCAGACAAGAATCGTTCTCCACTCGTTGGAAAGCTCTCGATTTATCACACAATTCTTTCGTACTTGTTCTTCTGTTCATGTCGTAGTTTTACATTTTTTTCACCAAAAAATCGATTTTTCTCGCTTATTATTATTCTCGCAATCGACTCAGCGCTGAAATATACTTTTACTACATGCCCCATGGTCTAAATTTGGTTAAAAATGGGGATTTTTCACCATAAATCGATTTTTCTCGATTATTTTCTGTGGTTTGGCCTCGCACAACTATTAAAACGGATGAAAAGCGCTGAAATATACTTTTAATACATGCCCCATGGTCTAAATTTGGTCAAAAATGGGGATTTTTCACCATAAATCGATTTTTCTCGCTTATTTTCTGTGGTTTTGCCTCGCACAACTATTAAAACGGATGGACTAAAAACTCGACTTGAAGGTCCGAAACAAAATCGTTGGTGATTTCATTGACTTTTATCCTTTGTCTACACTCAAGGACGTTTTGTTTGTGAATATGATGGTGGATTCAGGTGGGTTTTGGAATATCGACGTACACTTGACTCGATTGAATACACTCTTTCTGTTGCTCCTGAATATCAGAAAGAATTTTGAGAGTTTCAACAGTTTTGAAAGCTTTTCTGTTTTTAGGACAGCTGTAGTGAATGCACTTGGTTCGCTGACCCATGAGTATGTTCTAGTGTTTATGGACGATTTATCAACATGAAATATCCGACATATTTCTTTGTTTAGTGAGGAGCTCGACTGGACAGAAGAATCCAATACCTCCTTCCAAAGAATGGAAGTCGGGTTTAAGGAGTCCTTAGGCAGTCATGCCTTGTGGGCTTCCCCCAGACAAGCCGGGAAGATCCTCCTGAGAGGAGACTGCACACCCAGTCAATGAAATTGGCAGCTGCCAAGTACCCGTATTGACTTACGGGTCGAGGCATGTGTTCTAGCACACATCGACTGGACAACTGAACTAAATTTTCTTCATCTAAATATTTAAGTTGACGTAGTATGAGAGGAGAAGTGGTTGAGTGCACAGCGAATAATAGTGGCCGTTTTGGTACCTATTTCTTTCTCAAGACAACCAACATGACAACCTGGTAGCACAGGCGCTCTCTATTGTTAGGATACTCTTTTTTTTTCAGAATAATGTTGTGGTAGTCAGCTTTCTGCTACTCTATTGGTTGATGAATTACTGGCTGATCAATGTGAACATGTTATGTCAGTATTGCTGATGATGTTAACTGCAACGGAACTATGAGAATACACATGACAAGATGCTATTAAGGCCATTCAGTTTAGCATGAACTCAACCATTAACGTGTCACCAAATCTCCCTCTTTATAAATGATACCTAATAAGGTTTTCAAACCATTGGGAATGATGAAGTCTTGGGGAAATTGTAGGTAGGTAACCCTGAAGTTGATTTTGATCATGTTTGATGAAGTGTCAACCCACAACATTTTTTTAAGGCTGCTTCCCACGATAAGTCATAGTTTGACAAAATAAAGCGAAAGTATTTTTCTTTGGTGACTTCGTACTGCTTCAGAAAGAGCTTTTCAAATAATCAAAAATTTTAGTGGTTTGTTAAAAAATAGTTTTACCTTGTCAAATTCTTAACTGCAAGCGAGGGTTCATTATTTTAATCAGAAGGTATTCTGTTCAGGTTTTGTTTCCAGAATTGATTAATTTTGATTCAGCTTCAAAACAGGAACGTTCAACAACAACTGTGTCTGACCAATATATTTATCTTAACAAGACATTTATTTTATTTTATTTTATCTATATTTCTGAATACCCATGCGATGGTTACACAGTACAATATTATGTTCATGAATGTGATCCTATTTTTGAAACATTACAAGAAAAGAAAGAATACAACCGGTTGTGGTTGTTCAGGCATTGTACAGCATGTGTGTACTGTACAGTACGTTGGCTTGTAAGAGCATTCATGAATTTGACCTGGATTTTTATATTGGACCCAAAAGCTCGGCAATGAAAACTATTTTGATGAAGGAGTTTCTGTTACAATGTTCATGAAATAATGAATATGAATGTTGGTTGTTTTTCATTGTTTAATTGAACATCAATTACCTTTCCAATGTTGTCTGTATGTACAATGATGATAAAATTTCTGCTTTTCTGTGGTTTTACTTGTTTGGAAATTATTTGTTTTCAAGATTAAAAGTTTTGAAAAAGTATCTTGAAAAAAGATCTTTCTGTTACCTTATAATTTTACTTTACTATGGCCCTTGTAGTGTAGTGAGTACATACTTCAAACAGTTTCTTAATGAAATTTATGGGCAAGGCCAGAGCTTAGATAGGGTTTCAGTTATGTGCTAAAATTTCTCCTTTTCAGCATGGTTCGCAGCTTGTTCCCAGCTAGTGCTCAACTGAGCTTGGACTACTGAATCATCTACCTATAGGAAAAACTTGTTACGTATGATGAACGAAATTAAAACAGAACGTCCGAAGAAATTTCGACATACAGAATGGAACATGGAAACTTGATACCTTTTTGTCAATGATGATTGAATGGATAATAAGGACGCTGAACCACTGTGGTTTGTTCATTACACATTTTACATAAATTTCTCTATCAATTTTCTCTAATATCCTTTTTTTCAGATTCTTTGTATACTAACCTGCAAGATTTTGGCCAGTGGGCCGACGAATATAGTGGCTTACAAGCCCGTAAAGGAACACAACAAATGAAACACAAAGTACATTTTGTTATGGTATTCCTTTACAATGACGCCTATACAGTGACTTTTGAGTGATGCTTTCCCTGATGAGGCGTCTTGGATGATTACTGACTTGAACTGAGGGTGAGTGATGCGTTCGTTCTGCAGTACGAATAGTCATAAAAGTATTATCTTGGATAACTATTGACTTGAACTGGGAGTGGTGCATCGCTCTACGGTGATGATTGTGATCGCAAGTAACGATGGTGGACACCTTGTTTTATACTGGCAGTGTTGGATCGAGATGTTGATAGTTTTAGTGGAAAACTAGCAGATGACGGGTAGATCACTCTGAAAATTCAAAATAGAGATCGACTTGGTAATTTTAGGGGGTGTTGAAAACGCACGCGGTGATGAGCGGTGACCAAGAAAGCATGGAGTCGACCGGAGGAAAGAAGGTTCGGATCAGGAGGAGGGGGAAATGTTGCGGGTTGCGCTTCTGACGTCTACAAAGCTCCTTAAGAGTACCTACTTGGTTCATTCATTCGCTCAAACTTTGGCATGAGAAAAAAGAACGTCAACATGAGTGTGTATGAGCCATCCATGGGGCGTGAGGGGGAACTCTAGGGTCGCGTGCGATTGCTTGGTATAACGAATAATAATACTTCACTCTTTCAATGCACTGAAAATATCATGATCAGTCACATGAACACACTTTGATTCCCTTGCACTTCCCGTAACATATTGACTCTGGCCCAATCGACTGCTGAGAGCACAGCCACCATGTATCCTGTATTCCCTTACAACTCAAACCGTTAGGAGCATTGTATATATACCTCTGTGGGAAATCCGTGCAGCCAATCGAGCGGTTCGAGCTAATCATAAGCCCCTTTTCCAATTTGAATCCTTTCAACATTTAATGTTGCTAATGCATCGACATGGCCTTCCTGACAATAAGGTTTTCTTTTCCGTCGCAAAAAAAAAGTATGAGAATAGCGACCTTCAGATATTAATGAAACAAGTAGTGAGCCTGGTAACAACCATGTTATTAGTTATTCACCAAGACATTAGGATTCCCTCATTCTTTTTGGCTGCTTTTGGGAGTGAGACGCTTCTTCAATGGCTTGATCGATTTTCGCCAATCACACAATAAACACGATTGCTGTTCTCCAAATGTGTTGGGGGGATATCTTCTTCAAACGGAGTTCCCTGATTTCATTTCCAATATAAGAACTTGAACCCACAACCTCAGAATTGTCTACTATTGCAGAGCTCAACAACTTTTAACAAGCGACCAGTGACACCGTTTCATACCAATCTAATCACATTTCGTGAAACTACTTCCATTCTATTATGATTTCGTTCTCATGAAATGTTGAAATTATATCATACGATGACAATTGTCTTACGTATGCTTCTTACAAATGCAGAGCTAAAGTGGGCTGTAAAAAGCGCTGAACTAATCCACAGTAACATTAAAGGGTTCAGATCCCCATATAATTTATGAATGGAATATATTATTATTCAACATTAGGAATATATTCAGTCTCCGTGAGATGTGTGAATCCACCACCACACTTATCAGTACAGTTGTGCAATAGGCGAGAATCGTCCAAGCCGTCGAAGAAGCATCTCACTCTTAAACGTAGTAAAAAAAAAAAACGCTGCAAATTATTACACAAAGGTTTATTATTTATGCATTAGACAGCCCTTCTACGTAGATCTCTGGTCCATAATTATAAAACACCGCTTATAGTATATTTAGTATCGGAACTCGGAGCTTCGGACCTCACAAATGGGTTCAATCCATTACAACAGCGGAATCTCACAATTTTACGTTTTTAATATAGTTGATAAACAAAAGAATTTATTACCAAGACATCTTTCCAACACATAAAAGTGTTACCTATACTGTATATTGATATCATCTAATTGGTCAAATTTCAAAAAATGTGCTGACAAAATCACTGAAAATGGCTAAGAATTGTTAAATTGATATTTTTTAGCATAAGATTGGTCAAATAAAGTTTATCAACTATGAAAAAGAACATTCAAAAATTTATGTACGAAATTATGCTAAAAACTTGAACTTCATTAAATTTTGTTTTAAAAAATCTATAAAATTGCAAAAAATAGCCTAAAATCCAAAATTTGTTTTTGAATAGAAGAGCATAATTTAGAATACTTTTTTTTTCCATAAAATTAATAGCTAACATTTTCTTTTCACTCATCAATCTCCAATTTCTATAGAACTTGAAATATACCAAAAAAAAGACACTTTTTCGCCTATTTTTGGCTCATAGCACCCATGAGAGTGGAGCGATCAAGCTGGCGAGATGTTAGGACCAACTAGACCCCAAGTAGAGTCTATGTGCGAAAGAACAGATTTTTTAAGTCAATTCTAAGGCCTTTTATGGCCCGGACGGCGAACGGCGGACGGACATTTCAAATTTGGATTCTACGCACCTTGAAACGTAAAGTGACAAAGTTTGAGGGGGGGTTATACAAATTTTTTGCTATACGATCACATAGGCTTATTATTGGAAATAATAAACCAAAAGTGAGAGAATCCGACTATTGGCTAGACCAAAATTGGATGATATCATGCATTTTGGGGCTTGGCATCTTTTGTTCGCGGTACTTCATTTTGAGGGGATATACATTATAGATACATAGTAAGTAGTTTAGTGGAACAGTTGAGTTTGACAGACGGCTGAATCTTGAAGGGAAAATTCAGAAATTTAAAAAAAGATACAGATAATTTAATCGAAAAAGGGGATCGAGAGAGTTTACAGGAGTTGATTTGTAAAAACACGCGATTTATAAACGTTTTCAGAAAGCGTAAGCACGTAAAGTAATTTTAATTTCGGAGGACAAAAATTTCTCGTTTTCGTGTTGAAAACAGAGTCAGTAGTCTTGATTCACTGTGAGCTCGGATAAAAAAAACCCTAGATCAAAGTAAACCAATGTCATTGATAACGGAAAAAAACCACTGGCCATTTCTATTGATTTGGCCAAAGCATTTGATACGATTTCTCACGTTAAGTTACTCCAGAAAATCAGCAAAATAGGTTTTGATGGTGTGGCTCTTACGTGGATTGGAAATTATCTATCAGACCGTACGCAATGCGTAAAACTAAATGATACAAAGAGTTCATATTTAAAAACAACCTACTATGGAATCCCTCAAGGAACTGTATTAGGGCCGTTATATTTTATTATTTATATGAATGAAATAGGGCTCTTAAATATTCCAGGAGAAATAGTTCTTTTTGCGGATGACTCGATTATATATTGTTCATCTGATAACTGGAGCTCCACATTTAACTTTGCAAATCTCTGCTTACAACAAATTAACCGGTGGTTTATTAATAACAAATTAACTATAAATTTAAACAAAACCCTATGGCTACCATTTCATCTATCTTCAATGTCCGAGCCAGCGCAGGACTTGGAGGTGCTATTACATGGAGCTAATTGTAATACAACATGTTGTGCAACATGCCCAAAAATAACAAGAGCTTCAGAGCTGAAATATTTGGGGGTTGTGTTTGATAGCCGGGTTAAGTGGGAGCAACAAGTTTCGCTAGTCAACACAAGATTAAGAAAATTAATTTACATCTTTGCTATATTAAATAAAATATTATCATTGCCTTTATTAAAAATATTTTACTTTGCTCTTGTCCAATCAGTGCTTTTGTACGGTATTCCTGCATGGGGTGCCACTTATCCCACTACCCTATTGCCCATTATCACCACCCAAAAACAGCTAATAAGAATTATAAGTAAGAAGAGATTTTGGAACATACCGAACCCTTATTTGAACATTTGAATATTTTAAAATTTCCCTCACTGATGGAGCTTCATTGCATTAAACAGATCTTGAAAAAAAAAAAAGTTTTTCCACGCCTAACCATTTAATTTACACCAGATTCCATTCTTGCAACTCTATGACTATTCCATATTTTCGCACTACTCTTGGTTACAACTCATAGCCAGCACGAGGTGTACTTCGGTTTAATGCTCTTCCAGAAACCCTGAGATCGGCGCTTTTAAATAAAAACTGTAAAAATAATCAGAAACTCAAAAGCACTTCACCATGTTATAACTTCTGCAATACCACTTCATTATTATATTTTTCTATCTTGGATGGGTACATGTTTTGTATCATTGCACTCCGATCCATTGCTGCTAGAACAATATTATTGTATTCTTTTTAAAAGAAGCGTGTTTCTTTTTCTCTTTTTAAAATAAGTAAACACTTATGAACATTTGTTATTTTCCTAGCTGAGGTACGACTCATCTCCCTGCCACGGGCTATGCCCACATAGGGGATAAGTTTCTGTATTTTTTTTTTTTTTTTTAAAGCAATCTGTATTATTTTTAAAGAGCATTTTATTTTCAATTTTTATGTATTACTTCTGAAGTCCGAAACATATTAAAATGGGTTTCTTTCTGAGGGCATTAAAAATATAGACTTTATTAATTTACTTCTTGGAAGAGGTGAGCCTTCGAAACTTCATCGAGCTTGGATTTGTCGATGACCTTAACAGCAACTTTTTCGCCGGTGAAGACATGTTTAGCAAGCTTGACGACGGCAAAGTGTCCACGTCCCAAAGTCGCTTCAAGATCGTAGAGGCCCGCGATCTTTCCATCATAGCCCAGCCCCCCGGTCCGAGACGCGGATCGTTGCATCCCAACCACACTGAAACAAAGGTAAAACAAAAATTAATCAACAAATTTTATAGACATTTGTAAAAATTGCAACTAACAATGAAATAGTACACAATGACAAGGTAATTCAGGTATCTAAGGAGAAATATTGACTAAACTGCTGTTCCAGGAGATACCATTGTACCACAGCTTTGGATGGCAATTTCATGAGAAAGATTTCGTTGACGGGTGTTAAACTAACGGGCAACTGACTGAACGAAGTGGTGCCTTGTTTACAACCATTCAAACTATTTCAACGTAACCTTCTCATACTGTTATATTGTTTCTGTTTCGAGGGGGGGTTCTGTAACTTTCGAGACAAAAAGTTTGTCTGGGGAATCAGTCCCAAACTGTTTGGGACTGACAACGCCCAGTTTTGGCCACTCGGAGAGACTCAGAAGCAAGAACCAGTTCTGAGGAGTCCTGGAACCTCAAGTTTGTTGTCCAGAGAAGAGTCTAGAACCTTTACTAACTAGTCTAAGTGGTTCGAGATTTTTGCCCGAACTTTCAGTTCGAGACAAGACTCCCGCCGCCTCCTGCGAAGTACCTAGTCCGAAAACATTCGGATAACTGGAGTTGGAACTAACAGTCCTGAACTCCTCTATTCCTCCCCTTTTCAGTTTCATTGGTTCTGGTTCAGTTCCGATCTCATTCTGGACTGATTCTCGTACCACCATCTGAGGGAAAAGGAGACTGCAGACTTGAAATGAAAGGGTTTTGGCCTTGCGAGTTGAGAAGGGTCTCGTTGAAATAAAATGGGGGAGAAAAGAAAAACAGAATGAAATGGAAATTTATTCCCAGTAAATCCATCGCGTACAATGCCGTGTACAACATATAGAATTCAACTTAAAAATGCCTCAAAACTCAAATAAATGTTGCTCAGCTCTTAGGCTTTATTGCCTATGTTAAGCAATAGCTATGATCTGGCCATACTTTAATTAGATATTGGTACCTGAATAACAACATAATATTTAAAATATAAAATAGAAAAAAAAAGAAAAGAAAATTCCTGAACAAGATGAAAAGGAAAGAATTAAACTGGAATATAGTTCACACTACGTAGACACTTGTTAATAACCTTTCGGATTGAGAAAGTTTGTTCGAAATCAACCAAGAATAAGTACATCTGTTTTTTGAAATGATTTCTAAAGAAGTTCTGGGGATGACTCATACGGATCGGCTATAAATTGTAAATAATATAAATTAAATCATGCTCGCACGCTCGCAAAAAAAAAAAAAAAAAAAAAAAAAACCCTTTGGCATAAATCAATTTTAATTTTTGGCAAACTTTTGGCATACCAATTTGAACTTTTGGCAACTCATTTTGAACTTTCCGGCAAATCCATTACGTTTCGACAACTACTGGAGTCCTTGTCCACCTTCATTCCTTCTACAATATAAATTAAATACTGTGGACTCCTAGTAGTGAGTGTTAGATTTGGTCTAGGGTTGACAGAATTTTGTTCCAAGGTATAGCGGGTGGGATAACAGTAAACATGATGGATAGATATTAATTCCAATGTTCTTGTGAAGGGGAAGGAGTAACAGGTTAATAGAAAGCTGTCTAATACTAAATATTTTTGCATTTTCATACAAATGCTTCGAGGAATATGTTCTTGGTTTACCCAACATTACTTTCAAAATACCTTTTGAACCACTGTTAATTTCTCCAATACAGTCGGATATGTAACCCCCCCCACCCCACCACATCAGTCCCATATTGATAAACGGACTTTAAATTGGAGTATAAATCATCTTTAATCTAGCTAAAGCCAGCTGGACGCGCTACGAACACGAGCATTTGCAGAAAAACGGAAGTCAACGGAGCGACCCCGCCCACGAACGAACGCAACAGGGTCGTTAAAAAAAAAAAAAAAAATGTCCGTTTTGTCAATTACTGTGTCCCAAAGATTTGAAACATGATTCTGGAGCCAATTTTCAACTATAGCAATGGGGTATGAATCAAAATTTTCTTTAGGTTATCCTTTGTAAACCAACTATCAAACATGACATTTTTCAAACAGTTAATAGGTTTGTTAATATCAACAGTTTAAAATAAAGTCCAAATAGTTATGTCCCAGTGGTACTTACGATAGTTTCGAAGGTTTGTAACTTTTGACTAGAAAATGTTTTTTTTAGATCTGAAGAAAATTTCTATCACACATTAATCTATAGATAATGACTTAGCAAGGTTTTTTAGAATTCTGAAGAGTAGAGGGCAGCTAGAAGAAAAAGCACCTTGTCCCAGGACTTTGGTCACAATAGTTGTGTCCCAATAGTCACGCGAAGGGTGGCGGCTGGTGAATATTTGGAGGGAAGTGGAGGGTCTTGCAAGTGCGTGTGACGTTCCCCTAACGCCCTTAGTTGAGTGCCAAGTGCTCTGCAGCATCTTTGGTGTCCAAGGATTTTTCACCTTCATCTCAATGGTAAGTGGTTTAATTCAAGGTCCCCATAGTTACTATGAATTCTCTAGGGAAACGTTAGTTTGTAAACATCATTTATTGATTAATTTCTACGCCTAAATAATCTATATTTTTGCACATGTTAACCAATCGTTTTTTTTTTTTGAGATTGGAGGAGTGTAGCCTTGTTCGAAGTCGAAATGTCCAGATAGTTATGATAACTATGGTGACCGACTAATTTTTTTCTGTTTTGCAGGGTGTGATACCAGGCAGTTCATGCACAGTTCGAGTAACTGAGTGCTGTGCCAATGTAGCACTGTACTCATCCGGAGAAAACACCAGTATTTTCTGGCTCCATGGCGTCCTCCACAGAATCGGGCAAGGATGCTGTAGATTTATCCTCAGAATACTTTCAGAAGATCTGTTGTCACCTGATTCAATGTTACGATGGACGAACATTTTGACAGTTTTCGGACGGTTTGGTGGTGAGGGTGTAGAAGTACATTGTAAATTGTCCAGTGAGGCTTTTCTTGGTTTTGTATTTGGCACATCGTACGTTTGATGAACATGTGAATGGGCTTGAACCTGATATTGGAGTACTCTCGGTCCACCCATGCTCTCAGTGACTTGGAAATTCAGCAGAAATTCACAGCTGTGACTTGGATGACATTCCTGATTACATCCCTCCTATGGAATTAGTGGATGCCTCAGCAATTAAATGTGGAACCTTCGTGTTGGTGGAGCTACAAGGTGGGGAGTTACAAATATAATAGTCCAACTTTGGGACATTGGTTTGGTTTCAAGACTTCATGAAACAATTAAAATAAGTTGCTAAGTAATTGAATTGTTAATTGAGACAGTTTTAATTGCCTGGCTTGAGTTTTCGAACATGTTCTACCTATTTCCGTCACTAAGTGTCCCACTCAGATGTAGTGTTCAATAACACTTTTTTTCGCCTGAATTTAATTTTTTCTAAACATATGTGCTATCGACGTTTGGAGTTTTAGACATGCCAGAGAAGAAAAATGCCAGAACCAGATTGCTTGAAGAAACAGTTCAACATGAAAAAATAAATAAATAACCGTTACCAAAGTAACTCCTGTGACAAAAACCACAAAAATAAAATTTCCATGACAATCTATGCCAACACTTTCAACATATTTTTATGTAATTATTATCTCTGAGAAGTGTACTCATTCAGAAAATGAGTCTGCCTCCCGTAATCCATCTTTAAAAAAAAATTGCACCGTAACTACAGTGACCAAAAAATTGTGTTTTTTTTTTTTTTTTTTTTCAAATTGAAAAAAAAATATTTAGAAGTGAAAAAACTCGTGACTTTTACATAGAACCTTATTTTAGACATCTTCAAGTATATCTGGAGCAACTCGGTAGCTAAAAAGATCAAGATTCAATTTTGACCTCAGAAATGAGAAAACGGACATTTTTTTTTTTAAACGACCCAACACGCAAACATTGTTCGGCACGGGTGAGTGTTTACATAGCACGGGCAACATGTTTCTGATTGTTCACACTATTTGCGAACTTAGCGCGCTCAGCTTAAATTGGCCTTAGAATTAAGAGCTATAGAGCTGATGCTGTGGCACTTTGCAAGTAACATTCGTTCTGCTCGCATTCTCAGAGCTGATTATACAACAGCCATTAGCTGTATTAACCGTCAAAGTTCATTAAAATCCTCAGCTCTTTTTGACATCACAACACGTATTTGGAATTGGTGTGAGAAAAGTTCTTTTCACCTCCTATATTGCCTCGGCTGACAATTTTGTATCACTGACCAATGTTCAAGGGAATTATTGGGGGACAGAATGGGCTTTAGCAGCCTCCTTCTTTAATAAAGTCAGAAAGTCGCCTGTCAAGTGTGTGTGTTGGTGTCCGCCGCAGACGATGTCACTTAAGTAGCTAATTCTAAAGAAAACCAACAATGAAACATAGAACTGTGGATAGAACGATTGAAAAAAGGGAAATGAAGATGAGCAATAGTAAGACCCAAACTATAATCGTTTCCCGCACATGAGAATACGACAAGATCCAAAAGATACTCAACTGGAACAGACGGCAGAATTCGGTGCTCTTCCAATATGCGCCCCCCGAGCCAACCGCGCCTCCTCGTCGTTTTCATTGTTAGTGATCAAAGAACACTGAACTCATCCCCAACGATCAAAGATGAGTGAAAAAGATGATAATAATGTTTATCTCGGATAGTCAGGATAGGGATTGCAATGAGATAACGTCCTATCTCATGTTCAGGGGTCAGTTAGTTCGGGTCGGTGTTTTGTGACGAGTGGGACGATGCCAATGCTACTGAAAGATTTTTACAGAAATGTCGTGTATGACGAATTATCGGCCACCTATTTTTTACGCGAGCGCGGTTTAATTGACCAGGTATTGGAAGCAGGTCCCTGTGAAAAGTGCGGTACTGTAATGGTGGAGGGTTCTAAAAGGAACAGACGTGGCGAAGCGAATCCAGTACTCCGATGCACCAAGAAACAGTGTAAAACCACGCGGTCGGTTCGATCGGGTAACAGGTTTTTCCACTACACTGATTTAAATGGTCGAATGAATGCAGAGTTGTCCTTATGCGAAATTTTGGAACTTGTGCTTTTCTTCATTATGGAAATACCCACCCACACAGCACAGGCGTATTCAGGGAGATCTACTAACACTAACTGATTGGTTCAACATGTGCCGCGAAGTGTGTACTTTAAAGGTGTCTGTCACTGTGCGAGGGCAAATGGTGGGAACGGATCCCGACCCGATTCAAATAGATGAAGCCCGTTTTGCTGGGCGCCGAAAGTACAACCGTGGCCGATTGCTGGCCGGGGATGCTCCTCCATCCGATGAGGACAGCGACGCAGAACACACCAACAACCGCAACCACGGTCGCAGAATTGACGGACCATGGGTTTTTGGTTTAAAAAAGGGGACCGACTGTAGGTACTTCTGCGTAAAATAAGATTCCCTGCACTGTTTCAATCTCACCTCGACCATTATTGTTGGAAGTTGGCCCACCGTAATGAAGACCCAAGTACCTACCTGGGATCAGTATTTTAGAGGATGACGAGATCAATGCGGAAATTAACTCAATGATCGTTGCTGGTGTTAGACTAATCCATGCCTTGAACAGACAGTTCATTAGTAAAAAATGAATTCCAAAAAGAGTCCAGATGACTGTATATAAAAGCACATACCCACCAGTCCTCATATGGCCGCGAAACATGGCCTATCACTGAGAAACAACTCAGCTCCGTACAGACTCATGAAGGGAGATACCTTGGGAAAGTGGAAGGATAAACAAAGAGAGACCGAATCAGAACGAAACTCAATCAAATCATCTCATCTGAGATGGGGACATGTGAATAGGGATCGATTACCAAGGAAGGTAATGGAAGTGAGACCTAAATGACAAAGCCCAAAGAGAAGAAGAAGACATAGATATGTACGTAGTTGGAAAGCCTAAAAGATTCAGTGCGAACGAGGGGTCTAACCGTATATGAAGGGAAAAAGTCCAGTCATGCAGCATGACCCAATGGGCGAATTTTTGAAGAAATCTTCGACATTTCAGTCGCTATTGATCGTGTAGAGAAATTTTAGTTCATGATTTTGATAGACAAACATGGAATCAAATTATTAAAAATAATTAGGAGGTACTCATACTTTATTATTATTAAACTAATCTTTTAAAGACAAATGTAGGTAAATATTCATAGATTTCGATGTCCTGTGGTCAGTATAGTTGAGCGTAAAACATTAAATAGAGCGACCGAGAGAATTGGAGGACGGAATATTTCACAGAGTAAACTCATCAGTTGTGATTACTTTTTTCTTTTTTTTTTTTTTTTAACAAGCACCTACTACCTACGTTTTAAACAGCACGGTTCTAGGATTGGTTGTACAGGGATACTTCCATCAGAGTAGTTCAATCTGAATTTGGACAATGCTTCATGCAAATATTACCGATTTTTACAACTAGCGAATTTTTGACTGATTTTTCAACTTTGAAATTTTTGAAAACTTGATAGGTACATATTCTTATAGGAAATGTTACGCTGATTCCGAATATAGGTACCACATGTTAGTATGCT
The DNA here is from genome assembly GCA_030762985.1 of Adelphocoris suturalis. Taxonomy (NCBI): domain Eukaryota; kingdom Metazoa; phylum Arthropoda; class Insecta; order Hemiptera; family Miridae; genus Adelphocoris; species Adelphocoris suturalis. The sequence goes on from CM061040.1 coordinate 182,582,067, forward strand.
GAAAAAATTATTTCGCACAACAAATCGCAAAAAACAGGCTATTTTGAAATTTTTGACTACATTTTTGAAAATTTCAACCCGAAGATGTAATCCGATCATGCTGGCCAACGAACTTGAACTTTCGTTTTGTGTCCTTAACATTTTAAAATTTGAAGTTTCTAGCACAATTCTACGGACAGTAAGTTATCGTCTGGAATGACACATACATACATATATACATACATACATGCATACATAAAAAAATGCGTTAAACTTCAGAATATGATTCAGAATAGCCTAAAACGGATTTCTGCATAAAATGTTTTCAAAAATTCACATTCTACAAATTTTGAGGCGAGAGCAATAGCTTAATTTTCTTCAAAAATTCGTAAAACTAAATCCTGGAAGAGACCCCAAATGGCGATCTCTTTGCGAAACCTCGACACCTTAGTGCACTACTACGAGGAACACTAAGAAGAAGAAGAGGGAGGGGGAAGATAGTTAATTTTTCTCAAAATAGTGTTTGCCTAAGCTTCAATAATCCACCAGATGCGGTGTTATCTGTCAACAGTAGTAGACTGATTGATTTACGTGACTGCAATTTTTCTGTTGGGCTTATAAATCTTTCCATTGAGCACTTTAACTTCAAAGTTCTTTGCTCTTTGGATTGGATGG
>CM061040.1:182582820-182785956 GCA_030762985.1 Adelphocoris suturalis
TGACGGACGGATTTAGTTTCATTATCTACTTATGTATTTTGAAATGTGAACCAATGAATTTGAGGGCCAAGAAATGCCTTCAAGAGCATTTTCGCAAACACAGCAAACCTTCTTCCGCTCCCTCCATATTGGGAAACTCGTGGAAGGGATTACCAGTTAGGAATGTTGCAGTAGTGATCATAATTTTGGTTCATTATTTCCAATAATAAGCCTATGTGATCGTGTAGCAAAAAATTTTTATAACCCCCCTCAAACTTTGTCACTTTACGTTTCAAGGTGCGTAGAATCCAATTTGAAATGTCCGTCCGCCGTTCGGGCCATAAAAGGCCTAAGAATTGACTTTAAAAACCCGTTCTTTCGCACATTGACTCCATTTAGGATCTAGTTGGTCCTAACGTTTAACCATCCCGATCGCTTTACTCGCATAGATACTATGGGCCAAAAACGGGCGAAAAAGTGTCTTTTTCGAGGCTTTGAGTGTTAGACTAACACACGCACGCACGCCTGGCACGCTTGGCAGGGGGTCACGGTTGGCGGTGAGGGGGGGGGGGATGGTTGGAGTGAGAGGAGGCGCCGCGGCACCTTGTGGTGTCTGGGGTGACCAGGGGCGTAGCAGAGGGGTGTAGGAGAATGGATATTTATTACTTTTACGTGTTATACCCATATAACACACCGCGGCACCATGAGGTGGGTACGGCGTTCCTTCGAGGCATGAATATATGTTTTTTCTAGGACATATTTGTGTGTTAATACCAATGCTTTTCCTACGCATATTTAATAACATATCCTCTCGACTTTTCGTACGCACTTAGATAATGATATTATTAAGGCAATATAACTATTTGAATAGATAGGAGCTCAAATCAAGAAATATAAACATGCGTATATAATTATAGAAGTATAGGTTGTGGCAACTCGAAATAGGACACGCCGAGGAGTCTGGACGGGCCTTATGACGTATGCAAGCCAATTAAAACTACGATCATACTCAATTGAAAAAATAATAAACCTTTGTGAAATAATTTTCAGCGTTCTTTCTTTTCTAACCGTTTTATTCAATCAATCATTGAAATATTTCCTATGTGTTTGTGACTTATTTTATTTAGGAAATATTTATTTTCTAGTATGCTACATTATTATTAATATTCGATGGCGAAACGCCGGTGGACTGAGGCCGAGTTGCCAAGCCTACTTGAAGATGACGACCTTGTCGAGGGCGATATTTCCATTGACGATGAAGATGGTGGTGAGCCTTCAGGATTTGAAGATTCGTCCGATGAGGAAGAAATAACCCTTCCCGTGACGTCGGATCGTGGTGAGTGGCAGCACTACTCCATAAACGATTCAAATGGAAAATGCGGGTCCCGACCTTGGTGTACTCGTCGCGTTCCAAATAATGTTCTACCCAAGCCATTGAGCTGAGGTAGTTGAAATTTTCGCAGCGTGCGTATAAGGTAAGTAACACGATTTGATCAAAATATGAAAGTATTCTGCCGATCAGAACCCATGACAATGGTCCATTGAAAAACTAGTAAAAGCTAATGCCCAATCTTACCTCATTTTCAAGAGTGAAGTAGTAGATGATAATAAAACAGTAGAGACAAGTAGAGATTAGATGATAATAGATGATGAGATAGATGATGAGTAGTAAATGACAATAATTTTAAAACAATTACGAAAAAATTAACTTGATCATAGGGTTCAGGCATTCATCAGGATTACAAATCAGTCGGGGAAATTTTGAAACTTTTACTCAATTTGGAACACAAACAATATTTGTCAGAGTGTTCAAAAAGACCAAGAAAAAAAATATATCAATAAATGAACATCAGTACGAGGTTCAGCACGAAATTAATAGGGAAGCGCTATATGCAGTCGAGTCTGCAACACATTGGGACATTTTCATGTGTGTTTTCTTATTGTATCTATTACTAGGCAGATCTCACCTGTGCATTGCACGGCGGGGCGTACAGATAAATTAAATGGGCCCTAAGAGAAACCGCCCACCCGTGGGTACTTAATTGAATTCACGATCGAGTTGACTCATTGTTCCGACACCCGACACCCGAGAAAACATTCGGGACCGTATCCATCATGGGACAGTGAAAGAGTGGCAAGTCCAAACCACACGATCACTGGCTCACGAAAAGCGGTAGGCCCTCCCATTGGGAGGGTCGAGCCTGCGACCATTCTAGGCTTAGGGGGCTTGAGACGGGGGGGGGGGGGTTACTGGGCTTCTGCTCGGTGCCCTGCAGGCTCAGGTCACCATAATGGTACCACGGGCGGAGGGAGCCCCAGGCCACAGAAGCAGCGCCTTTGGCAAAGCTTCACCGGCCTGCCCTCCGATAGAGGTTGGATTCGTGGTGGCAGTGAACTCGCTGGAAGGTAGGAAGCAGTCCCCCTCCCCCCATCTTCTGTGTTGATGGGGCCCTCTGGCAGTAGACGAAAGTCAGTTAACCGGAGGGTCTCCATTAATCCAACATAAATTCCCACATGTTCCGACACCCGTGGGTACTTTATTGAATTCGAGACCTACCCCCCTGCAGACTCGTATGCAAGCTCTAAGAGCCACTCAGCTGATCCGGACCCTGGGCATCGTCACGTAAATGTGCTAAAGAGACTACATACGAAATTACAGCTTCCTAGAGTGTAAAACATAGAAATTAGCTTTAAGAGCCACTCATCTGATCCGGACCCTGGCCATCGTCAAGTAAATGTCCTAAAGAGGCTACATACGAAATTACAGCTTCCTAGAGTGTAAAGCATAGAAATTACCTATTAAAATGATTTAACCACCGCTTCACAAATCAAACCGTTCTCGCAATATTTGGATCACCTGCTATGAACCAAATCATCGAAACACCAGCTCAATGAAATCATCAGAAATTAACAAGCGGTGGCAATCATGTCCACAATATCAATTGTTGAGAATGATCACCAGAGTGTACACAATTATTCAAATAACCTTGCTCATAAATAACTCAGCTTGTTGGCCACACACTTCGCAATAGTTAACATAATATGGTTGGATAAATCGAGAGCTTTCGAACGAATGGTCAACGAATTTTGTGGGATGAAAAACGACGAAGTACCATTTCCCTAGCAACGACTCGGTTGTAAGCGGAAATCATCAAAATATTTTCGTGAAAAATTTTCCGTGACTTTTTTTAGTTTATGTGCCATAGCAAAGACATAAAGAAAACAGTTGATTGTTCTCTACGCAACACAGTGAGTTTATTTTATTTTTTGGTATCGTGTGAGCAAGTTTTCGTGACGATTTTTCAGTTTATGTGCCAAAGCAAAGACATGAAAATGTCAAAATTCCAACGTCCAGGCTACCTCATCATCACAGAAGAAGCTTCGTCCTAGGTAGCAAATGGCGGCTAGCATGTGACACATGCTGTACTACCGCAACGTTTGGTTCACCTTGTCAGCCTTGCATCCGCCAAAGGTTAAACGTAACTAACAATCGAGTAGAAACTAATGAAATTAAAATTAAAGAGAACACCTATACTACGAGTATCTGTACGTAAACAGAGATGATATCAAGGTGCAATAATACATCAGAATCTAAGTACTTATACCAACATTGACGTAGGCAGCCACCAACTTATATATATATAGTATGAGATGTGGTGATTTGTCACTTTTCAAAACCACGACTCCGATGGTTAGCAAATGGAATTTGAGGAATCCATCACTAATAGAGGAGACTGAGAATGTCGAGCTATATTTACCCAATAGATTCTAATAATATTAGCCCGCTGTCTTTAGTCGGCGTGGAGCGGATTTTAACATCACCTATTCGGAAGAAATTAAATCAGAACATTACCAGTCACTGCCATTCGTATTTAGGGCAGAAAAAAGGTCTGGCCACTTGACCATGTGCCTTACGCGAGATTTGGGTTGCAAACCCCGGCAAACGAATATTGTACAGTACATTTTAAAGCTGTTATATTAATTAAATTAAAAAAACTAGGTACAGTGTGTTTTAAATTTTGATGTATTACATACCATTTTCAATATTGAATCTTTGTAGTCGACCAAAAAAGAGAAAAATTTTCCTTCCCCTCTCAAAATTCATTGAGGGTTACCAGATGGAAAACCACGAATAGAGGACTTGAGGGAGGACAAATCATCCAAATGGAGGAAAAATTTAGTAGTATCACAAATACAGTGGAACCTGGATAATTCGAAATCTCCTTTAATTCGAATATTTCTCTAGCTCCATAAATACAATTTAATACTCTAATACTCTAGGAACATTAAATACATTTTGTATTTAAACAATGCTAAAAAATCGTAGATAATTCGAATTTTATTTTGGATAATTTTTAATTTGGATAAAATTAAGGTATAAATTTTAAGCTGCGGCTCAAAATAATTGTAAATTTATCGGGAAATACGTTTTAGTAACGATATTCGGTAAAAGGTTTGCGTTAGACCAAATGCATGCAAGTCAGTGCCATTATACAGGGAGACGAGATCGTGGTATCATCAGCAGAAGAAGTACAGGTGCCGAGTGCAGCTGAGGCCATGAATCACGTACAAGAACTTAGACGGATTTTTGAAAGCCGAATTAATGTAAGTGATTCGTACTTCAACTCTTTGAATGCGTTGGAATCTTTTATAATGGCCGAGAGACTTAATTCAAGGAAACAGGCCAAAATATCATCCTTTTAGCGAATTTTTGAAGAAAATTAAGCTATTGCTCTCGCCTCAAAATTTGTAGAATGTGAATTTTTGAAAAAAATTTATGCAGAAATCCGTTTCAGGCTATTCTGAATCATATTCTGAAGTTTAACGCATTTTTAGCGAATTTTTGAAGAAAATTAAGCTATTGCTCTCGCCTCAAAATTTGTAGAATGTGAATTTTTGAAAAAAATTTATGCAGAAATCCGTTTCAGGCTATTCTGAATCATATTCTGAAGTTTAACGCATTTTTTTTAATGTATGTATGTATGTATGTATATATGTATGTATGTATATATGTATGTATATATATGTGTAATTCCAGACGATAACTGTCCGTAGAATTGTGCTAGAAACTTCAAACAAATTTTAAAAATGTTAAAGACACAAAACGAAAGTTCAAGTTCGTTGGCCAGCATGATCGGATTACATCTTCGGGTTGAAATTTTTCAAAAATGTAGTCAAAAATTTCAAAATAACCTGTTTTTTTGCGATTTGTTGTGCGAAATAAATTTTTCAGCATACTAACATGTGGTATATTCGGAATCAGCGTAAAAATTTCCTATAAGAATATGTATCAAGTTTTCAAAAATTTCAAAGTTGAAAAATCAGTCAAAAATCGAAATAATGCCGTTCGCTAGTTGTAAAAATCGGTAATATTTGCATGAAACATTGTCCAAATTCAGATTGAACTAGTCTCATGGAAGTATCCCTGTATAACCAATCCTAGAACCATGCTGTTTAAAACGTAGTAGTAGGTGCTTGTTTAAAATTTCATTCCATGTTTGTCTATCAAAATCATAAACTAAAATTTCTTAACGATCAATAGCGACTGAAATGTCGAAGATTTCTTCAAAAATTCGCTCATGGGGTCATGCTGCATGACTGGACTTTTTTATGTATGTATGTATGTATATATGTATGTATGTGTCATTCCAGACGATAACTGTCCGTAGAATTGTGCTAGAAACTTCAAAAAAATTTTAAAATGTTAAGGACACAAAACGAAAGTTCAAGTTCGTTGGCCAGCATGATCGGATTACATCTTCGGGTTGAAATTTTTCAGAAATGTAGTCAAAAATTTCAAAATAGCCTGTTTATTGCGATTTGTTGTGCTAAATAATTTTGTCAGCATACTAACATGTGGTATATTCGGAATCAGCGTAAAATTTCCTATAAGAATATGTATCAAGTTTTCAAAAATTTCAAAGTTGAAAAATCAGCCAAAAATCGAAATAATGCCGTTCTCTACACGATCAATAGCGACTGAAATGTCGAAGATTTCTTCAAAAATTCGCTCATGGGGTCATGCTGCATGACTGGACTTTTTTTTTTTTTTTTTTTTTTTTTTTAACAATAGGTAGGTAGTTTGTTTTTTATGGTTGCAGTTAAATACAGTACCATTCCAGGTGTCTTTATATTTATTGTTCAATATTCTGTTGGTCAATACAGTATTCAATGTTACTGTATGTACTTTACTTCGTACTGTAGTTTGTTAAAATATAATTTATTAAAAACTTCTTTAATTTTATTCGAATTTTTGGTTAATTTGAAGTTTTTGACTGGTCCCTTGAGGTTCGAATTATCCAAATTTCACTGTAACACAATTAGCTTAGTATTCTTCCTTCCCTTTCTCATACCAAGGAAATTTCTTCTTCAATCCGATGGCGATGTCTTTTGAGCCAAAATTCGTTCCAGTAGTTTCGGAAAAAGCTTCGGACGGCGTAAGGCGGAATTTCTTTTCTTTCAATTTTTGATTCAACCTACGCATTTTGAAACGTAAACCAACAAATTTCGAGGGTTCGCCTGGAGAGGTAGTTCAAAATATGGAGATCGTGAGCCTACGTAGGGACTCGGACGTAGACTCCGTAAGGTCAGCTATGTTGCATGATGAGTCAATATAGGAATGTAGAATGAGGTTAATGTTGTGAGTTGCAACTGGAGAGCAGAACCATGTGAAAGCGATCACTGGAGGCCTCGATCCCTCAAAGATTGTCATGAAGAGTGGAAAACCGTCATCTTTTTTACAAGGTGTTTGAGGTTCTTGAGGGTTGATAAATAACTTAAGTAACTTTCTTAGGCCAACGTTTCGTTCAATTCAGTGAACCTCTTCAGGAAGCCTATTGCTGATATGCACTGATACTAAAATGAGCGATACTAAAATAAGAACCTTGCCATCAATCTCCTATTATCTGTTGCCATAGTTTTGTATAGTTCCACGTATTTTATACCAACCCACGTTCCAACCATACATTTATACAATATGACCTCCTCTGCTGGATATGAAGGCGAGCAAAGCGAGCCGGAGATGCTAGTAAAAAATAACATCGCAATACAGTAACAAAGTAATAATATCAACTGGTTGGTAGCAAGACCAGTTGAACCGCACAATAAAACACGTAGACCGCATGTTCCTTCTAATTCGCAGGACTTGATGCGAAGTGGTTCGTTTGCGGGTAGTGAAGAAGCATTTCTCCGTCACGCCCTAAGCGAACGCTTAAGTGCCCAACACCGTATCCGACTGAGACGATCGAAAAATGGAACAAGAGGAAGGCAGAAACCCCTGAGCCCTACTTCCTTACACCCAGTCGGTAATACTCAACGAGAAAATGTGAGGTTCCATCAGATTGATCAAACACCACCAACAAGATAAGGAAGAACAAAAGTATAATCTTACCTGAGAAGAAAGCTGGGAGTTGCGTCATGGACTTGGGTAATGAAAAAAGAACAGAGAAGATGCGATGAAGATAGAATGATATTAATGAAACATGACTATCACCGAAGCAGATAAGGAAAGTTCTACTCAAGAAACCCTCTGATCGAGCTTTCTCATTAATAATTGCAGTAACACACTACAATTTATAACAGTGATCCGTCAAGAATAATAAGCTAGAAAAGATGAAAAAAAAGTTCCAGTAATGCAGCATGAACACATGAGCGAATTTTCGTAAATTACCGTATTGTATAATGTTTAATCGTTTTGAAATTTGAGCTTTTTTGGATGCAAAATGTATTCTAAATAATAATCTGCTAATAAAGAAAGTGAATTTGGATTTTTAGCTTTTTTTTGCACATTTCAAAGATTTTTTAAAGAAAATTTTTTAGCATAATTTTGTACATACATTTTTGAATGCTCTATTTTATAACTGATAAACTTTATTTGAGTAATATTCTGCTAAAAAATATATATTTAACGATTTTTAGCTGTTTTAAGCCATTTTTTTAGTACCTACATTTTTTAAATGTTACCAATTTAATGTGCTCAAAAAGTGCTGGCCAACGTACTCATCCTTTCGTTTGGAAAGCTTGATTTTTTGGCGCATGAACGGAATTTTTATCTCAATCCTAAGGAGAGTTATCGTCTGGAATGGCGCGCGCGCGCACACACACACACACACACACACACACACACACACACACACACACACACACACCCTTATGAAAAAGCGTTAAACTCTAGGATTCGTTACAGAATGCCTCAAAACGGATTTCAATGAAGAAATGTTTCGAAAATTTTGTTTCAAAATTTTTGGAACCATTGCAACTTTGCTATAGCTTTATTTTCTATGAAAATTCGACAATTAAACGTGAATAACAAAACAAATCGGGAACGGGGATTCAATTTATTTTTTAGACATCGCGATATTGTAAATTTTTCGCGAGTCTACCATTTGTTATACAGCGAGAATAAGAATAAATAAATATACACGCTTGCCGAATAGGGTGGGCAATAGCTTCCTCACTTGTAACGCGGACGTACAGAATTAGTCTAAAGAACCAATTACTACCAAATCGATCTTATCTGAAATTCAAGATTGCGCAAAGTGTACACACTCACTACGGCAATAACATTTATAGGTCATCTAGGAGCTAACCCACACTATTCCTGGAAATTCTAACAAATCGGTAGATGAGTTTCGGAGTTTTATGTGCGCCAACCAAATTTAGTTTTGCACATGCGCAATAGTCAATTATGATGAAATTCATATAGCACTTGTCTGAAACCTATACCCAACTACCCTCCAAGTTTGAAAGAAATCGGACCAATATATAGTTAGAAATCTACATTATAAGAAATGCCCGTTTGCGCATGACCACACACCACCATTGATTCGACGACAGTGCAATTTATAAGGAACAATCTAAGATTATTTTAATCTGCACAATCCCAGAAAATTTCATCAAAATCAGTCTACAAGTCTCGCAGTATGTGATGTGAATGACTCAAAAAGTTTGTTCGATATGAAAAATACTAAAATAGTAAATATGATATTCCATAAATTAATATATAACAGTCAATATAAAACATATGTTACCGGCCAAGTATGAAATGCAGGCATTGTACACAATACCTAGGAAGTGTATATAATGCCTACCATTGATTTAGTTAAAGTATAAATACTCATCATTCTGACCTATATGTCCAAAAAATCTGAATTTCTTCCAAGGGATTGACTACTTGATGTCATGTATTTTTGAGATGCGAGCTTGCGAGCATCCAGACCACCAAACTATACACATCATTCTGACCTATATCTGTCTATGTATAGTTATGTATAGTATGAATAGTTTGGTGGTCTGGATGCTCGCAAGCTCGCATCTAAAAAATACATAACATCAAGTAGTCAATCCCTTAGTAGAAATTCAGATTTGTTGGACATATTGGTCAGAATGATGAGTATTTATACTTTGACTAAATCAATGGTAGGCATTATATACACTGCCTAGGCATTGTGTACATTGCCTAGCCATTGTATACAATGCCTGCATGCATTTCATACTTTGCCGGTAACATATATAGCATTTCCAAGCCAAATGAAACCTTTTCCAAGTCAAATGAAACCTTTTCCAAACCAAATGAAACCTTTTCCAAGTCAAATGAAACCTTTTCCAAACCAAATGAAACCTTTTTCCAAACCAAATGAAACCTTTTCCAAACCAAATGAAACCTTTTCCAAATCAAATGAAACTTTTTCCAAACCAAATGAAACCTATTGGGAAAATGATTGTACTGAGGTACCTAGATAGGTAGGTACCCACTCACATTCAACAGTCAGAAATTTCTCAAACTTACTTGTTTCCTATTCTACTAAGGTGAGATCCACTTCGGTAATCCTATGCCTGAAATTCATCGAATTTTCATTTTGTCAACGTCTCTCCGTGCAACTTGCAGGGTACCTACCTATCTAGGTACCTCAGTTCACTCATTAGCGAACTTTTGAAGAAAATTAAGCTATTGTTCTGGCCTCAAAATTTGTAGAATGTGAATTTTTGAAAAAGTTTTATGCAGAAATCCGTTTCAGGCTATTCTGAATCATATTCTGAAGTTTAACGCATTTTTTTATGTATGTATGTATGTATACATGTGTCATTCCAGACGATAACTGTCCGTAGAATTGTGCTAGAAACTTCAAACAAATTTCAAGATGTTAAGGACACAAAACGAAAGTTCAAGTTCGTTGGCCAGAATGATCGGATTACATCTTCGGGTTGAAATTTTCAAAAATTTCAAAATAGCCTGTTTTTTGCGATTTGTTGTGCGAAATAATTTTTTCAGCATACTAACATGTGGTATATTCGGAATCAGCGTAAAATTTCCTATAAGAATATGTATCAAGTTTTCAAAAATTTCCAAGTTTTCCAAGTTGTAAAAATCTGTAATATTTGCATGAAACATTGTCCAAATTCAGATTGAACTACTCTTATGTAGCGACTGAAATGTCGAAGATTTCTTCCAAAATTCACTCATGAGGTCATGCTGCATGACTGGATTTTTCTCAATAGGTTTCATTTGGTTTGGAAAAAGTTTCATTTGATTTGGAAAAGGTTTCATTTGGTTTGGAAAAGGTTTCATTTGGTTTGGAAAAGGTTTCATTTGATATGGAAAAGGTTTCATTTGGTTTGGAAAAGGTTTCATTTGACTTGCAAAAGGTTTCATTTGACTTGGAAAAGGTTTCATTTGACTTGCAAAAGGTTTCATTTGACTTGGAAAAGGTTTCATTTGGCTTGGAAATGCTATATGTATGTGTGTGTCATTCCAGACGATAACTGTCCGTAGAATTGTGCTAGAAACTTCAAACAAATTTTAAAATGTTAAGGACACAAAACGAAAGTTCAAGTTCGTTGGCCAGCATGATCGGATTACATCTTCGGGTTGAAATTTTCAAAAATATAGTCAAAAATTTCAAAATAGCCTGTTTTTTGCGATTTGTTGTGCGAAATAATTTTTTCAGCATACTAACATGTGGTATATTCGGAATCAGCGTGAAATTTCCTATAAGAATATGTATCAAGTTTTCAAAAATTTCAAAGTTGAAAAATCAGTCAAAATCGAAATAATGCCGTTCGCTGGTTGTAAAAATCGGTAATATTCTTCAAAAATTCGCTCATGGGGTCATGCTGCATGACTGGACTTTTTTCCAATTGCCAACGGGGTAAATCAGAGGTCTATGCATAGTCTAGTACCTACAGCTTACAAGTAGCTACTACTCGATAGTACCTACCATGTAGTTCCTTCTTTTCGCATTATAAGTTCACTAGAGGCCTGTTAGGGCTTGGAAAGCCTTAATCTAGAGAGTCTCCCTATCAAATTTCAACTTCCTACAGTGAACAGGAAAGGATTTAGCTCACTCAGCTGATCAGAAAAGACCCCATCACTTCACTCGTCTCTTAATGTCCAAGAGAGTCTCCCTATCAAATTTCAACTTCCTACAGTGAACAGGAAAGAATTTAGCTCACTCAGCTGATCAGAAAAGACCCCATCACTTCACTCATCTCTTAATGTCCCAGAGAGTCTCCCTATCAAATTTCAACGTATTACAGTGAACAGGAAAGGATTGCTCACTCAGCTGATCAGAAAAGACCCCATCACTACGTTTCTTACTTACTGACACTTTTGCAACAAAAAATATAAAGTCCGCTAAGTTCTTCAGTTTCAATTTCTTCGTTCAGAAATAACTCTCCTAGATGTTAGTAACTACACTACGTTTCTTACTTACCGCCACAGCCTAATAAACAACTCTCGTTGATAACAACCGCCTAGAACACGATCAAGGCGGGTATAGAGACGAACGGCGATACTTTTCCAAGACCTGTTAGGGCTTGGAAAGCCCTAATCTAGTCCGTATAACAGTAGTACTTAACAGGAACTGAGCACATTATAGTAACGACATAAGTCTATTTGTGGCGTTATGCGAACGGCGACACTTGGGGCCGTCTAACACAGAAATCGGTCCGCGAAGTTCTTCACAATTTCAAAGACCGTTCAGAAATAACTCTCCTAGTGGCAACTGTTGTTACTGCCACGGCCTAATAAACAGAGAGTCTCCCTATCAAATTTCAACTTCCTACGGTGACTTATATATAAAGTTCGGAATTATATACAAAGTCCGCTAAGTTCTTCAGTTTCAATTTCTTCGTTCAGAAATAACTCTCCTAATGTTAGTAACTACATTACGTTTCTTAGTACACATCTTGATGGCAACTGTTGTTACCGCCACAACCTAATAAACAACTCTCGTTGATAAGGACCGCCTAGAACACGATCAAGGCGGGTATAGAGACGAGCGGCGACACTTTAGCAACAAACTTGGCCGTGCTGATTCGAATGAGCAGTCTAACACTAAAATCGGACCGCGAAGTTCTTCACAATTTCAAAGCCCGTTCGGAATTATACATAAAGATTTTGGTCACTTAGCAATAATAGTTAATAACGTAGCGTGATAAATCATCTCTCCTTGACACTACAATGGCTTAGGGATCATGAGAAGTAGTGATAAAATGAGAGCATTCCAAAAAGTGGAGGACCATTTTCCTGGGTGTTACACTTCGCTAGTAACGCATTGGTGGTACGTGAAAATCAATGGAAAATAAAGCTTCCTGTACACTTCTTGGGGCTAAAAAAGTGCCACGAAATTTTTTTTTTTTTTTCAACATAAGGTACCAACCATTCTCAACTCACTTTTGACAAAAAATCGAGTTAGCCCGTTCTTCCCCTTATACCTCTTCAAATATTACCGTAATCACAAACAATGGCTATTATATACTTATATAATGTACAATATTTGAATAATTTTAATAAATCAAATAATTGAAAAAATTCAAACAAAATATATATTATATAATAACCATATAATATATTTATAGAATAAAATTTAAAAAATAGTACGCCGAAAAAATTGGCCCGAATTACACTTTTCTTACGCATTTCCACACAGCAAAAAGCCAACTAAAATGTAGTTTTTCGGTGTTTTCCCAAATTGTTGTAGCAAATATAAATAAATTAACATTATTACGAGGTTCAGCACGAAAAAATACCCCAAAATTATGTATTATAAGTGGTAATTGAATATCTTCAAAACTCAGTAAGTGTTTCACAATTGTTGCACTTTTAGAACGGAATTGAGCACTGTTACAGTGGAATCGCGCCCGTTTGTACGCACTAAAAAAAATCGAGTGACGGGTCATTTCTTCGTGAAATTTTAGGTAAAATTCGAATCTGCAACAAAAATTGGGGGTTCTAATTTGAAAGTGTAATATTTGAATTTGTATTGAACACGTAGAGTTCAAATGTTCAATACAAAATGGGGTTCCTATCTAAAATAACAAAGTTGATGTCAATGAGCGTTGGAAGAAGGAATTTTAACTATCAAATGGAAGAAGATTTCATCCCAAGTTAAGCATCAACAGCACTCTCCCTCCTACGATAAGTAGTTTTCTTTATGATTTTTCAAAATTTCGCACACTGGTGACGTCAAAGAACCCCTCTCACCTGAGCGGGACCCCCCTGCCTACCAGAGTGATGTCATCAGTGCAAACTTTGAAAAATCATAGAAAGATAACTACTCAACTATTTTCATTTAAAAATATATAATAAATTCGTGGGTAACGCCCATTGCGCAATGCGCAATTTTTCATATTTTTATTTAAAAAAAAAAAAAAAAAAAAAAACAAGATTGAAAACAAAAAAAATATTATTTTGACCCATTATTAACGATTTTAGCAGGGGGAGGGGGGGGGGGGGGGGGGACGTTGCTGGGGACACCCTGTATATGAGGGGGATACCAATCTCGAAATGAGGATATGTAGTGTAACAGATTAGTAAAATGAAGTCATTTCGCCGGACTTTCCTTGTCAAGCTCTCGTTACTGAAAATTCAAGTGACCGTGAAAGGCCTGCCCTCAACCCAGATCCTTCACCCCACCATGATCATCGCTAAACTCGCTCGGCGACACGACAAGACGACGCGACGGTTTCCAACTAACAGCCGATATGTGCAGTGAGCTGTTCCCCGCGACATTGCCAGAATCTGCGATGAAACCCCGCGTGAGGTTCATTATTTTCACAAGTGAACTTTTGAAATTAATCAAGAAAAATGTCAATGGACAGGCACTCATCATGGACAGTATAAAAAGTAAAACTGAACTGGTATCAAAGAAAAATTAAGGGAACAGCCCTTTTAAAATACAATAAAGCGCTCCAATAATAATAAAATAAATTTAAAAAAGAGTAGGAACAAAACTTGTTTATAATAATATCACAACTCCGTGCTGGGCCAAAGTTATTCACTTTCCAGCACGGTCAAGAACTTTATTAACTTGAAGAACTAACACTGCCTGTACTTCAGCATTATTGTACATATAGGAAATACTACTTTAGTTAGTTAGTTCATACTAATGCCACTTATGTAATCAATTTGACAATAAACGATTCATTCATTCATTATAATAAAAATAAATAATAATAAAATAAAATAAAGTAAAAATTAAAAAATAAATAAATTAATTTAAAAAAAACTTGCTTCTATAATCACTGAAACAAGCGAAAACAGCTTTGAATGGTTAAATTTATATTTTATTGAAGAATATTAGATGTAAAAAAGAAACATTGGTAAGTAATGCATGCATTACAGGGACGTTCCTATGAATAGATTGTATATAATTTTGGTGACAAATGTGATAATTAAAATAAGATAAAAAATAAAAGTATGATTTCTCGGAATCTCCGAGAAATCATAAAACTCCTGTTACATTTTCCATAACTAGACCAAATTCAAAGTCGAACAAAAAAGTTCCTGTCAGCATGATCGTATGAGCGAATTTTTGTAAATTATGGTGTTGTATAATGTTAAATTTTTTGAGATTGGAGATTTTGGAGTGCCAAAAATTGTTTTCTATTAATTTTATGGCAAAAAACGTATTCTAAATAATAATTTGCTATTCAAAAAGTCCAGTCATGCAGCATGACCCCATGAGCGAATTTTTGAAGAAATCTTCGACATTTCAGTCGCTATTGATCGTGTAGAGAAATTTTAGTTTATGGTTTTGATAGACAAACATGGAATCAAATTATTAAAAATAATGAGAGGATTGGACAATGTTTCATGCAAATATTACCGATTTTTACAACTAGCGAACGGCATTATTTCGATTTTTGACTGATTTTTCAACTTTGAAATTTTTGAAAACTTGATACATATTCTTATAGGAAATTTTACGCTGATTCCGAATATACCACATGTTAGTATGCTGAAAAATTATTTCGCACAACAAATCGCAAAAAACAGGCTATTTTAAAATTTTTGACTACATTTTTGAAAATTTCAACCCGAAGAAGTAATCCGATCATGCTGGCCAACGAGCTTGAACTTTCGTTTAGTGTCCTTAACATTTTAAAATTTGTTTGAAGTTTCTAGCACAATTCTACGGACAGTTATCGTCTGGAATGACACATACATACATACATGTATACATACATACATACATTAAAAAATGCGTTAAACTTCAGAATCTGATTCAAAATAGCCTAAGCGGATTTCTGCATAAAATTTTTTCGAAAATTCACATTCTACAAATTTTGAGGCGAGAGCAATAGCTTAATTTTCTTCAAAAATTCGGTAAAAGACGTTTTTAATTTTTAGCTTTTCAACATTCACTTATCATGTTTTACCTCTGGATTTTTTGCTTTAAAATTCAGCGCGAGCCTACACTTTTTATATTGATTTTCACGTTCATCCAACCAAGCGTTGCTAGGGAAGTGTAACTCCCTTAGTTTTCATATCAGAAAAATCGTTCGCCACTTTTTAGAATACTCTAATTTTTTACATCTCATGAACCCTAATCCGCTGCAGTGAGAAGGAAAGCTGATTTATTACGCTACGTTATAAACTAATATTGCTAAGTAACCATAATGAACTAATAATGCGAAATTAAGGTATTACATGGTAGGCACTATTGGGTAGTAGGTATTTAAAAGCTGTAGGTACTGGACGATGCGTATACCTCTGACGAGCTGACTGACTCATAAAGCTGATTTCTTATATTTAATCTCTGAAGCTGAAATTTTAAACAGGGCCTGTGTGAGACAGGTAGAATGGAATTTCAACGTGCGGAACCACCATAATATGCCACTTGAGCAAAAGACAGTTCGTTGGCGATCCCGATCGCTCCAGAATTGCAGGTTAAAATTTACAATTAAGCATCCCCAAAAATGCTAAAAAATCGGTTTTTTCACAATAGGGCTTGTGGGGTATCTCATTCGAAGTAGAGAAACGCCTCCATTTTTGCCTTGGAGAACTTCTCCAGGTGTACTGTATGACTCTAAGGCTACCATTATACTAGGATGCTAGCATCCGGGATGCTTGCGTCCGGGATGCTAGCATCCCACTTCGAGTCGAATTTGTGTTGGGATGCTAGCCTCCCGGACTGCTATTTTATTTTAATTTTTGGTCAGTCGTCAATATGGCCCCAACGAATGAAGAGATGTTGTTGCTGATGTTACTAATTAAGAAAAGAAGGCGTCGTGCAAAAAGAAAGTAGTGTGGACCCCTTTTTAGCTGTCCGTTCTATTAAAAGCCTGTATTTTACATTGTTTGATGAACTGTGCAATAGTGAAACAAGATTTTTTAATTACTTTAGAATGTCACTTCCTTCTTTCAAAGAGCTTCTAGGCTACATCCAAAGCGACATCTCTAAACAAGATACAAGATTCCTCAGACCAATTTCACCCGAAGAGAAACTAGTCATAACTCTGATATATACAGTTGACAGCTGACAGACAACTGACTCAGGCCCTCACGTGATCAAACTGCGTGCGCACGCATATCTGAAAAGAGAAGGCTGCTAGCATCCTCGGATGCTAGCAGCCTAGTATAATGCGCCGCATTTGAACCAATGCCCCACAACCGATTTTGTGCATCCCGGGAGGCAAAAAGCGTCCGGCTGCTCGAATTTCAGCATCCCAACTGGGATGCACAAAATCGAGCGTCCGGGAGGCTGTTTTAGCATCCGATGCTGGCATCCTTAGTCTAATCGCTCCCATTTGATTTAATGCCCCGCTAACCTCCCAGATGCCAGCATCCCGGATGCTAGCATCCTAGTATAATGGTAGCTTAACTCAAAATGCACAGCCATGTTTTGCCGTGGAGAACTTTTCCAGGTGTTCTGTAAGTTATCTTTTACTTTCTCACCACCTCCATAGCTGGTCATAAGATTTACAAAATGAGGTTAAGTGTATTTACACGGAGATATTGGTGTTTCCTCGTCCTATACGACTCTGTAATTCATTGATTTATATTTTGTATTATTCTTGTATTGAATATAAATTTAATCTATGAGTTTTGTGGGCTGTTTTGCCGCCAAAAGAGTTGAACCATGGCGGTTTCTAATGCCTGAAACTAAATACTCTTAAATTACAAATTAATACTGAATATCGTCGTCAAACATTGAGTAAGTAATCCATTACAATAAATATTACGAGTTTAATCGACAGGATGAAAGCGAAACTGAAATACACATATATACTCGGATTATACAGTAAGATGAAATTATAGGTTAGGTTTAATGTTCTCACATGGACCATATTATGCTCCTTATAGTTTACATTTTGGTTTATAATTTCCAATAATAAGCCTTTGTAATCAGGCTGGGTTTTCTCGGCTACTGAGTTAAATGTAAAATGTTTCGGGTTCCTCGAGGGTTGGTCACCAACCCTTGACCAACCCCCGAGAAACCCGAACCATTTTAGCCTTTGTAATCGTATAGGGGAAAAAAGCATTTTAATTTCTCCCTTGATGGGAAAAACAAAAGATCATGGATATGTCTGGTACCTACTGCTTACCAGTAGGTACCTACTACTCAATTGTATACCAACCATGTAGTGCCTTCTTTTCACAAGATTATTCCATTATGGTAACAAAACAATATTAGTTTATAACTTAGAGTAATAAATCAGCATTCCTTGACACTAAAATGGCTTAGAGGCCATGAGACGTTGTGATAAAATGAAAAGATTCCAAAAAGTGGCAAACGATTTCCCTACAATGAAAACTATGGGAGTTACTCTTCCCTAGTAACTCATTGGTTGAACGTGAAAAATCAATAGAAATTCTACCTAGCCTTCACTTTTCGAGTTAATAATAATCTAAAGGCCGGGTCGTCACACATTTTGGTGTCGTTACGCAAATTTTAGAATGACCCCCAACCCAAAAAAATCCATGTTAAAAGTATTTTCTCTCAAACTTTGTCACTTCACGTTTCAAGGTGCATAGATTCCAAAACTACAACGTCCATCCACCGTCCAGGCCATAAGAGGCCTTTAAACTTGATGAAAAAAAAATCCGCGCCCTTTCCCATATGGACTCCACTTTAGGTCTAGTTGGTCCTAGAATTTAGCCAGCCCGACCCCTTCACACGCATCAATGCTATGAACCAAAAATGTGCCAAAACGGATTTTTTTTTCTCTCCTCATATTGGCTTATTATTTCCAATAATAAGCCTTTGTAATCGCATAGGGGAATAAAAAACAATTTATTTGCTCTCAAACTTTGTCATTTTACGGTTCAAGGTGCGTAGATTCCAAAACAGCAATGTCCGTCCGCCGTCCAGGCCATAAGAGGCCTTCAACTTGATGAAAAAAATCCGCCCCTTTCCCACATGGACTCCACGTGGGGTCTAGTTGGTCTTAGAATCAAGCCAGCCCGATCGCTTCACACGCATCAATGCTATGAACCAAAAACGGATTTTTTTGTTCAACTCATATTGGTTTATTATTTCCAGTAATAAGCCTTTGTAATCGTATAGAAAAAAAAAAATTTTTTTTTCTCTCAAACTTTGTCGCTTTACGTTTCAAGGTGCGTAGATTCCAAAACTACTATGTCCGTCCACCGTCCAATTGATGAAAAAATCCGCCCTCTCCCACATTGACTCCATTTTAGGTCTAGTTGATCCTAGAATTTAGCCAGCCCGATCGCTTCACACGCATCAATGCTCAGAGCCAAAAATGGGTCAAAAACGGTTTTTTTTCTCATACTTAGGTTTTTTTTAACCATGAAAAACATTTTTATTTTAACAAGACGGTAATCGGGGTGTATAAATTTGGTAAATGGAAGGTAGGTAGTGACTGGGGGGGGGGGGGGGGGGGGGGGGGGTGGCAATAATTATCTCAATTAATTGTCGACCAGCTGAGGTACAGCTGCTCCATCTTCTAGCCCCAACGACCGAACCTTTCTTCAAGTCCCTCTCATTCGAAGAGAAACAGCTCGAATTATGGCGAACTGGACCTTCACTTTTACCCATTCTGAGATTGAGATTATTGACGGTTCCATTTTTCAGCTAGGACGTATGCTGCCCGTTTCAGAAAAACTGCAAATTCTTCGTGGAGGGCTCCGTCACATGAGCACACTGAGGGTGTGAAAGACCCACGGTGGTCTTCTGCGGCTCGATCGTATTTTGAGTGTTTCGCATTTGCTGCTGCTCTTGCTGTTTGATGCCAGTCTTGGGAGAGGTAGGAGGCAGCGTCATCATTTTCTATTTCTATTGATTTTTACGTACAACCAATGCGTTAATAGCGAAGTGTAACTCCCTTAGTTTTCATAGCAGGAAAATCGTTCGCCACTTCTCATGGATCCGTAAGCCATTGTAGTGTCATGGAAAGCCGATTTATTACTCTAAATTATAAACTAATATTGCTAAATAACCATAATGAACTAGTAATGTGGAAAGAAGGCACTAGGTACATGGAAGGTATACTATTGAGTAGTAGGTATTTGTAAGCAGAAGGTACTAGACGATTGCAATTATTGGGTCTTTCCTAATCAGCTGAGTGAGCTAAAATCTCTCCTGTTCATCCTATCCTAGGAAGTTGAGATTCGATAGGGAGACTCCCTGAGACACGATTGAATAGCTTGGGTCTTTTCTAATCAGCTGACTGAGCTAATTTGATTGAAACATTTTTAACTTGAGACACAAAACACATGTTTCACAAGGGGAAAAATGGGCACATCCATGTACCGATGTATCTGCATGTAGTGTAAATTTTTCGTTTGGTAGGTGACATCGTCCAGTTCTATTTCGATAATGCACCATAGATTTGGTGACATTTTAGGATTTGGCAGATATTTTTTTTTGACCAGTGTTCTGTGGTGAAGGGCTGTCTAATACAGGTTACTATATACGGACTTTAATAATAATTCATAGATATCATCCAAAATAATCGAAAGAAACCACCCAGGTAGCTGTAACTTCATAGGTTCGCTCTCCTCCCTAGGGCTGGAACTTTAAATAGGAAAAATATCAACATGCGATGAATCGCAACATGTGAAACACAGTAAAAATGCCTAATAAACTATGAAGATCGTATCAGCTGATATAATTCCAAAGGAATTCAGATTATTACAATTTTTGTCGATTATATTTTTTTTAGCGAATTTTCCTAGAAAATAAAGCTATTGCAATGGCTCCAAAAATTTTAAAATAAAAATTTTCAAAAATTTTCTTCATCGAAATCTGTTTTAAGGCATTCTGAAATGATTCCTGGATTTTAACGCTTTTTTATATGTATATATATATATATATATATATATATATATATATATATATATATATATATATATATATATATATATATATATATATATATATATATGTATGTATGTGTCATTCCAGACGATAACTCTCGATAGAATTGAGATAAAACGTCGTTCTTTCTTTCGCCAAAAAATCAAGCATTTCAAAAGAAAGGATGAGTTCGTTGGACAACAATTTTTGAGCACATTAAATTGGTCAAATTTCGAAAAATGTACCCAAAAAATCACTAAAAATCGCTAAAAAACGGCCAAAAATTGTTAAATTTCTATTTTTTTGCAGAATTTTAGTCAAAACTTTTTTCAACATTTACTGTAAAGCGTAAATTTGTGGGGCCCTGGAATTTTAAAGGTATGAACCCTTTTGGGAGGCAAAAATATAACCAGTTGAGTTGGCATCACCAATCGATCAGTTCATCCAAAAATACGTTTGTTTCTAAGAGGGATGGGAGTCGTTCCGAAAACAGTTTTGTCCAAGTTAGATGAGCTATTCAACATCGCGGAACGGGCGTTTAGCTGTTTCCTAACGGGTGGGCAGCCTGACAAAGGCTCCCCGGGGTCAATTCAATTGATTACTCCACCCAGAGAAAGGGCACCGGTATTACCACTGTGGCAGCTCAGCTTTTCATTCGGAAGAATCCAACGAACTTCGGTCCCATGGCCAATGTTTTTCAGCCCTCTATTCAATTATAATTTGATTAGAAGCTCAGTTACTTGTTTGCGGCTTTTGATGTATAGGTACGCGATACGTCAGCAGCGGCGTAGCTATCATTTCTCGTGGAGGGGCAACAGTCAAGGACTACATTTTATTTGATAGTTAGGCTGACAGGTTTTTTGCGCAGCAGGAACCGAATTTGCCTGAAAAGTCCAGTCATGCAGCATGACCCCATGAGCGAATTTTCGAAGAAATCTTCGACATTTCAGTCGCTATTGATCGTGTTGAGAAATTTTAGTTTATGATTTTGATAGACAAACATGGAATCAAATTATTAACACATGCACAGAGTAAACTCATCAGTTGTGATTACATTTTTTTTTTTTTTAAGCACCTACTGACTACGTTTTAAACAGCATGGTTCTAGGATTGGTTATACAGGGATACTTACATAAGAGTAGTTCAATCTGAATTTGGACAATGTTTCATGCAAATATTACCGATTTTTACAACTAGCGAACGGCATAATTTCGATTTTTGACTGATTTTTCAACTTTAAAATTTTTGAAAACTTAATACATATTCTTATAGGAAATTTTACGCTGATTCCGAATATACCACATGTTAGTATGCTGAAAAAATTATTTCGCACAACAAATCGCAAAAAACAGGCTATTTTGAAATTTTTGACTACATTTTTGAAAAATTTCAACCCGAAGATGTAATCCGATCATGCTGGCCAACGAACTTGAACTTTCGTTTTGTGTCCTTAACATTTTAAAATTTGTTTGAAGTTGCTAGCACAATTCTACGGACAGTTATCGTCTGGAATGACACATACATACATACATACATACATACATACATATATACATACATATATACATACATACATATATACATACATACATTTAAAAAAATGCGTTAAACTTCAGAATATGATTCAGAATAGCCTGAAAATGGATTTCTGAATAAAATGTTTTCAAAAATTTTTTCATTCTACAAATTTTGAGGCGAGAGCATGCAATAGCTTAATTTTCTTCAAAAATTCGCTAAAACGTCGGCAGGAGCGTGAAGTATACCTACTACGCTGCGTAAAAGTGTTTTCCTAGCGGCGTGTTTTATCTGTTCAGTTGGCGTTGAATTGTGTTGAAGGTAGCACGTGTTTGTGGGTGTGAAAACATTTACCTACTGCTGAAATGGAGAACATGATGAGAAAGAGAAATGTGATGGCTGCATTGATAATTAAAGAAAAGAGTTCATATTAACAAAATATGCCAAAGTAAGGAAACGTGTGAGTGATGTATTCTCAAATCGCAGAAATTAAGGAATGTTCAGCGTTTTAGTCAAAAATCATCTGCTTGACTATGAAGAGAAATTCCAAAGATACTTCAGACTGACCAGAGAAAGGTTTGGGGTGTCCCAAGGTGTCCCGCTTTGGGACATCTTGAAAACCTCGGAAATCGAAAATTGGAGCAACACAAACACCGGAATTCAAGGGAATCACGCCAGCATACTGCGCAGTTGACGCCTCCTCGAGCAGTCGGGCCAGTCGCGTCAACGCTTTGAGTATTAATAAGATTGAGGGCTATTAGTGATGTTTCTGTCAGTCAAACCATACGTGCCGCTACTGTCGTTTGGCTTTTGAATTGACCAGGAGCGAAACGGCCGAACACTGATCAGCTGATGTAAGATGCGATGTTGAGTTTGGTGAATGAATGGGGATTGTATACCTAGGACATATTTCTTTTCTAAGATTTATATCCTAATTGTGCACCGTACATGTACACCGCTATTTAACACCATTAATATTTCATATTTTTTACACTTTGGGAATGAGTGTTGAAATGACGCCAGTACACTCTAGTGGATGTTTGATGAAGGTAGATCAGCTGTTCTGTGTCCCAAAAAAAAAAAAGAAATAGGAGGCACCATGATTTGGGCATGGGAACCAAAGTATGAACTACTAACATCTAGACAGTTATGACTACATACATAATTAATACTAAAATGTTACAATAATAAGTAATATCAAACAAAACTTAAATTACAATGAACTGCTTTGTCATTTGAATTTGAAAAAAGCGTGGCAGGAACGGGTCAATTGCAAAGCCAACGCCACAGTAGTGGCACCTATGCCTTGACGGGGGAACAGCGTTGAATTCAGAGCAATGGCCCTCCATCTTATTAATACTCAAAGCGTCAACGCAACACGTTCTGCGCTGACGTGATGCGCTCTCTAGGAAAACACCCTAACTAAATTCAAGGGAATCAGCGGTCGACGTTGAACGCCCGGCGTATCACGTTGTCAACGGCGCAAAAAACCTGTCGCTAGGAAAACAGGCCTTAAATATTCATTCCAATAAACTGCCAAACGTTCATATAAGTAGATATTCGATGGTTTTTCGTAATGATTTGAAATCACGTACGCTTTCATGCTCACAAACCTACCTATGGATTATTAAAGCATACCTAATACTATTTAGAAAAAATATTATCCAATTAACTAATAATCAGAACGTTGAAAACTACGATAAATACGAATACCTACGGATGAACTGAGGACCACTAGATTTATATATACTATTATACTAGACTTAATGCCTGCAAAATCATTTATTTATGTATGTGGTCGTTTCTCACTTACAGAATAAATTGTTATTTATTCTGTAAATTTATTATTATCCACAATAAATTGTTACCTACTTGTTGATCTGGACAATATCACACAATAAATTGTATTATACAAGTACGCGGAATAAAAAACGGGGCATGAAACCGAGAACGACAAACAACATAATGTAAACAACAAAACAAACTCAAACCAGCAATATGCTAGGTTATAATAGAAATACCTACTGCTAGAATAGATTGTTTCAATATTTTCTACAGGGTGGGGCAACATAACCCCCCGATTTTGTAACGCAATAAATAAAAAAGTATTAGAGATATTTGTTTACTTTTTTAAATTATGTGTAGGAAATATCTTAAAGTTTTTTTTCACATAGTTTTGAAAATCATATCGGCCAAGTGACGCCCTCCATTATCGATGCACTGAACGAACCGATTTCGCGTGTTTCGCATCACCCTCTCCAACATGTCGACCGGTATGTTCGCCACTTCCTCGCGGATGTTGGTCTTAAGGTCATCAAGAGTCCGTGGACGGTTATTGAAGACCCGGGACTTGAGGTAACCCCACAAAAAGAAGTCGCACGGGCTTAAATCAGGCGATCGTGGTGGCCACTCCAAATCGCCTCTGAGAGAGATGAGGCGTCCAGGGAAGTGCTCCCTCAACAAAGCCATCGAACTCCTCGCAGTGTGAGCCGTTGCTCCGTCCTGCTGGAACCATACGTCCCCTAAGTCCATTTCATCAAGTCGGGGGACAAAAACCTCCTCAAGCATATTGACGCAACGGCTCACACTGCGAGGCGTTCGATGGCTTTGTTGAGGGAGCACTTCCCTGGACGCCTCATCTCTCTCAGAGGCGATTTGGAGTGGCCACCACGATCGCCTGATTTAAGCCCGTGCGACTTCTTTTTGTGGGGTTACCTCAAGTCCCGGGTCTTCAATAACCGTCCACGGACTCTTGATGACCTTAAGACCAACATCCGCGAGGAAGTGGCGAACATACCGGTCGACATGTTGGAGAGGGTGATGCGAAACACGCGAAATCGGTTCGTTCAGTGCATCGATAATGGAGGGCGTCACTTGGCCGATATGATTTTCAAAACTATGTGAAAAAAAAACTTTAAGATATTTCCTACACATAATTTAAAAAAGTAAACAAATATCTCTAATACTTTTTTATTTATTGCGTTACAAAATCGGGGGGTTATGTTGCCCCACCCTGTATTAAACTAGTTCAATCACCACAGAAAACTTCATTTTTTTTCTTTACGAGTATTTTAACTGCGATTTAATTCGTAAATGACGTAATACAAACGATATACCAACAATCAAAAATTAATAAAAGAATACGGGAAACAACCAAGCTTGATCAAGTAGGCAGTGAAAAGTAGGGGAAGTTCGTAGGAGAATTTGGTGGATACTGAACAATGGATATTTTTCTAGGGAAAAATCGCATATGGGCTAGCCCCAGAAGGTAGTGGGGAACGACTTGATTTCAGTTTGCAGTATCCACATTTCCGTTTCGTTGACTAGGTAGTCAATGTCAATAGTACCTATTAGATTAGCTATGACTAAAGGTGGGTTCACATCCATGCGGAAATGCGGTAAAGCGGCAATGCGTTTAAGTAGTGGAGGGGGTTGGAAGTAGTGGAGGGGAGTGCGGAAATGCGGCAGGCCGTTCATAACCATCCGGTTGTGTTATCATTGCGTTATCATTGTTGTTGTCTTCTATTACCATTGCCTTTTTCCAAAGAGACATATTCCTCCCGAATTTTCTTCAAACTATCACACATTTCTTGGACATTAGCCGCTCCGGCTCGCTACGCTCGCCTCCACGTCCAGCAAGCCCCCCGGACCCCCCATTAAATTGCTCGCTTCGCTCGCAAAGTGTGGTATATAGGGAGTGTTGCTCGCTTCGCTCGCAAAGTGTGGCATGTAGGGAATGTTGCTCGCTTCACTCGCAAAGTGTGGTATGTAGGGCATGTTGCTCGCTTCGCTCGCAATTGAAACATGTAGGGGATGTTGCTTGCTTCGCTCGCAAACGGTAGATCTCTAAGGGTAGGTTTAACTTCTGTAGGGGATGCTGCTCGCTTCGCTCGCTTGAGGAAGTTATACTGCCCACCCAACATGTAGGGAATGATGCTCGCTTCGCTCGCAAACGGTAGATCCCTAAGGGTAGGTTAAACTTCTGTAGGGGATGCTGCTCGCTTCACTCGCTTGAGGAAGTTATACTGCCCACCCAACATGTAGGGGATGTTGCTCTCATCGCTCGCAAACGGTAGGTCTCTAAGGGTAGGTTTAACTTCTGTAGGGGATGCTGCTCGCTTCGCTCGCTTGAGGAAGTTATACTGCCCACCCAACTTGGCAGACGTTTTTTTCTGTTGGAAATTCTTACAAACAAATTAAATCTTATAAAACTATGTGGAACCACGAAAAGCTTATTAGTGGATGTTGCTCGCTTCGCTCGCAAGGTATACCTGTATATGTGTAGGACAAAGTCCATATTTATTCTGTTGAAATGGCTCTCGCTTCGCTCGCAAGGTAGGTACCTATGTATACCTGCTCGCCTCGCAAGGTATTGCGTAGAAGTGCAAATGGGAACCCCCCTGTGAGGGTCCCTTCTGGTAAGCAACGTTGTGAAACGGGCGGCCCGGGTCGATTAATTTCTCATATTAAACGGTTCCCCTCGCTTCCGCTCGTGATTTGACCGACTGCCCGTCACTTTTTTCGATATCCGATTTCGGATTCAGATTCGGCGGACCCAAAGCTGTATTTCGCCCGCGAAAACCGTTCCGAAAAACGTACCTTTATGGGGTATATTTTAATCGGAAAAAACCAAGTTTTTCGGCGGACTTTTCGAGAAAACGGGTCCGTACTCTCGCATTTTTTTTGACGCATTTCCCGATACTTTTTTCGCGATCCGATCGCGCCGTCGTCTTCCTCGTAGGAAAACCTACGAAACCCGTATTTTTCCGGAATTGTCAACGGCCGTTTAGAGGGGTAGGGGAAGTGGGGAAGTCCAAAAAGCGCACATTAATTCTTACTTCGACCCCCCTCCCGCCCTACGGCCCATGGTTCGGGTGGGATTAAACAATTTTAAATTCGCTCGCTCCCACTTTTGGAAAATCCCAAGAAGATCCCCCCACTCGTAGATCCGGCCCACTCAGCCGTTTGGCCGTGCATAGACACGACAGACAAACAGATAAACAGACAGACAAACGGAGTTTCATTCTTATTAATAATAGAGATAGAGATTACAGCTCCATAAACTATGTTGAATAATAAACTCATGGGCGTACAGAAGAAATTGTTATGTATGTACATTAAAACTGCTAAGGCGACGTCGTTTTAAAATGAGACTGTTGGGTAATTATTCGGTCCTTTCATCAACTGCTTATCCCTAGGTAACATTAGGTATATTTCTACACGAAAATCTGTGTAGGTTGGCGCATTACAAATAATTTATGCATTGATGCACCATAAGAAGTACTTAATTAACGTAGGTAATCTTTCCATTTCGTAAGAACAAGTTGTATTTCTATACCTACTTCCTTTTTGCATTGCAAAAGTGTTATTATCTCTTCTCAAATACCTACTTATTCGAAAAGCAGAAAATGTTATCATTACGTTATTATTGTTTGTGTCTTCTATTACCATTGCATTCCCTAAACAGACCTGTTTCCTCCCGAATTTTCTCCTACCGCCATTTCACGGACATCAAAGCTCCATAAACGAAGTTGAATAATAAACTCATAAATCATGAGGTCATACACAAGATTTTTATGTATCTACCTACATTAACTGCAAAGGCCGTTTTGAAATGAGACTGTTGGGTAATTATTCGGTCCTTTCATCAACTAGATACTTTTCCCAAGATAACATTATGGGTATTTCTACCCGAAAAAATGTGTAGGTTGGCGCATTTCAAATCATTTAAGTGCATTGATGCATCATAAGGAGTACTTATACTTAACGTAGCTAATTTGTCCATTTCGTAAGGACAAGTTGGACATCTCTTCTCAAATACCTACTCATTCGACAAGCAGGAAATTGCTAATCTATAATCAAAAAAATGACTCGAAACACAAATGGAATAAGATCATTAGGAAGGTAGTTTGATTGTGAGATCGCAAAATCGGTACTACCTACACCTAAGTATATTTAACCCAACTCGGCCTCATCTGCATAAAACCGTGTTCAATTTGAGTGATTTATTATTGTTATTATTATACGCAAGCTCTTCATCTTTATCAAATACAATCAAAACTTTATCGAAAGAAACCAACAAAGAGAAACGAAGGTTCGCTACCTTCTTATCTTATCTTTCTTTATCAAACAAAAGAAAACTGCGCAATAGGCAACTGCGCACATGCGTAAATGCGGCTATCCGGTAAATATCTAATTTTTCAGATGTGTACAGTCCGTTTCAAGAGTGCTTGTACGGCAAGATTCACCCCACTCTTCCGACTGCCACTAGCCAATCAGAAGGCTGAACGCATGACCGGATAGCCGCATTACCGCATTTCCGCATGGATGTGAACCCTCCTTCAGTTGTATAAGCATGTAAAATAATTGCAGCTCTGATGAGGCCACAAGACGGCGAAAGCGCTCAGCTAACGAATAAACCACATTATTTGGGAAGCCTATTAAAAATTCTCTACCCTCACACACCTAAACCTACGAATTTCCTTTACCTATTATTACCTTTTCAGTTACCAGCAACTTTTTTATTTTATTTTATTTATTTATTTTTATTTTTTAGAAATTGTGCGGACTTTTGTTGGTCTTCCTGAAGATTTCAGGATTTCCACTATTCTGCGCAAACTAACCAGAGTACGCCTAATAAAACTAAGAATAGAACCTAATAAACCTAATAAAAATAACTTCATTTCTAAGGGCGTCTAAAGTTGCTAGGCAACCGGATCCGTATAACAATAGTAGCAATTGTGTTTTACTAATTACATTCTCTAATCGAAGGTCTTAGGTACTGAAGTTAGAAGCGTAAAATTATTAACTTTGATTTTATCCGTATATCACGAACTTCTGCGTCCCCTGTAATTAATGGAGGGGCTCTGCCCACCCTGTCCCTCCTCGAACTACGCCACTGTACCTCAGTATTTCATGACAGCGGAAACCGCTCCAATGATTATGCTTAAATTTTTACTCTAGTCTGGGCAGGGCGGATTCAGGATAACTTTCAAGGAAGGGGGGGGGGGGGGATAATCCCCATCAAAAAGTGGGTCCGGGTTGAAATGTCGAAATTGAACATTAAAAATACAATATTTCCAAGTTTTTTTCTTTGTAAACTTCAACTCATTCAGCGTGTTCATATGAACGAATTTTCGTAAAATATATCATATTATTCTTCACATTGTTTTGAAATTTGATCACTTTGAATTCTAATAAGCTGTTAACTATTTTACACATTTTTACACTATTGGTACACATTGTGTACCAATTTTATGGCAAAAAAACTCGTTGTAAATAATGTTCTGCAATTCAAAAAAGATTTTGGAATCTAAGCTTTTTTTGTAGTTTTTATCGGTTTTTCAGCAAATATTAATAAAATTTAAGTACATTTTTCAGCATAATTTTTTTCAATATTCTAGTTCATCGTTGATAAAATTCTTTCGACTACATTTCTGCTAGAAATATAAATTTGACGATTTTTACTCCTTTTCCTACTTTTTTCCAAAATAGCTTCACCTTTTTTGTCTGATTTTCATTATCTATTCAATCCCTTGTCCTGCCGTAGTATAAGATATATGCAAAAATCCTTGTAAAGCCGTACTATGCTGTATATATACCACTTTTGATCTTTAGCATAATAAATGGTTTTTATTATTATTATTATTATTATCATGTTCTAGTTCATCGTTGATGAAATTCTTTTGACTAAATTTCTGCTAAAAATATAAATTTGACGATTTTAGCCGTTTTCAGACATTATTAATGATTTTTTGAACAATTTTTTTGAAATTTGACCAAATTAATGTGCTGAAAAAGTGCTGCACAACAAACTCGTACTTTCTTCGGAGAAGCTTGATTTTTTTGGCGCAAATACGAATAATTGAGGAGCTGACATGGAAAAGCAGTTAAGTCCAAAAATCTAAAGAACATTTTTTTTCGTCGGTGCAAGTAAACAGTCACGCCAACGGCCTTAGGTCCTCCCGTCCTTGCTAGATCGCACCCTGAATAAATGTGTGACCTTTGCATGGAGAAGAGATTATGTCCAAAAAAATCTGATAAGAGTTCAGAGGGAGATCCTATGAAATTTGATTTTTGGACTTAACTGCTTTTCCATGTCAGCTCCTCAGTTATCTCAATCCTAGGGAGAGTGGTCGTATGGAATGACACACTCACGCACGCACGCCCGCCCGCCAACACTTTGTTCTTGTAAGAGTTGGAACTGTTTGCCGACATGAACTCTTCTAGAACAATAAGGCGAACTTTGCAACGCCTCCCTCCACAAGGATGCAATCCTCTTGCAGATGGTGCCGTCCTATCGAATCGTCTATGCGCCAGAATCTCTCCGATCGACGTTCCTTGTCGATAGGACATTTACCGCCCTTGTGGGAAAACTTTTTGAAAGCTGGGTTAGTCGATAGGATTGGATATAGATCTTTTAGAACTTTGTTCATTCTAAAACGACATCGAGAGAGCGGCATCTTTCAGCCCTTTCTCAACCAATAGAAAACGGGAGAAACCCACTTAGTGCTGAAACACCACATAAATCGGTGTGACGTAGCCCTCACAAAATTCCGTCCAACTTAGCTGATGAACTTTGGAAGCAATTGATAAGAACGACAAATTTTGAGCCAGATTACGTAAATATTTTAAGCAACAAACAGTGTCAAACCTCACACTAAAGTGATTCCCCTGTTACAATTACAATATTAGGTAGATACCTGTTAAGCATTCTAAATAAATTTCATTTATTCCTCTTTATCAGTAAATTTATTTTCTTCTCTTATATAATGTTTGGCCAACGAAATCGAGGAAAAATTTCAATTCGGCCCGCCCCGAAAAAGGAGATCCCTGAGCTAGACTATCAAAAATTGATGCACAAAATTACGCTGAAAAATATACTTAACTTTCATTAATATTTGCTGAAAAAAGGTCGAAAAAACGCAAAAAAGATAAGAAAACAAAGTCTAATTTGAATTGCAATTTATAATTAGTTTCTTTTGCCATAAGATTGGTAGTTAACAATTTCTTTGCACTCAAAGGGCTTAAATTTCAAAAAAATGTAACACCTAATCCCTATAATACAATATTCTACGAAAATTTGCTCATACGATCGTGCTGCATGACTGGAACTTCCTATCCAATAGAAGATGAGGTAACACGGCAGAGTCACAAAACTCTACAAACCACACGAATCGGGGTGTTCTTAGAAGCCCTCACAAAATTCTGTAGTATCGAGAAAATTTTTTTGCCAATTTGGGAGGGCAGTTTAAAGCTTCCTCACATATTATAACATGGATGTAAAGAATTAGTTGAAAAACAATGTACAAGTCGAAATTACTGATAAGTCGATGTTATTAGAAAATGATGTTTGCGCATACACACAGACTAATATTAATCCAGGGGCGATGAAATTTATATGGGAACGTCTAGGAGCTAAGCCGCACAATCCTTGAAAATTTCGTTAAAATCGGCGCTTCAGTCTCAGAGTATTTCCTTGTGTCGTTCTATTTAGGTTTTGCGCATGCGCTATAATTACTCTACCAATCACGATATAATTCATGGGGAATTTTCCTGGAACATATACTCATCTACTCCCCTAATTTGAACGAAATCGGACTAATAGATTATGAAAAAATCGAAGTTATAATAAATTAACGTTTGCTCATGCGCACAGGCTACTATTTATGCAACGGCAATGAAAGTTATAGGGGATCGTCCACAAGCTATCCCTCACAAATCCTGAAAATTGGTTATTACTCTACCAATCGCAATATAATTTATATGGCATTTTTCTCGAACATATACCCAATTACCAACCGAGTTTGAACAAAATCGGACAAACAGATTACGAGGAATCGACGTTATTCACGTATTACGCATGCGCAGGGGCTACTTTTGATTCTAAGGTATTGAAAATTATAGGGGACCGTTTAGGAACTAACCCGCACAATCCCTGAAAATTTAATCGGAATCGGACTGAAATTTGGTATAGTTTTGGGCGTGACAAGGATTTACCACAGACAGACACGGAACCAGAATTGATCAACAAGCTCTGAAACACAAAAAGCAAGGGGAAATTTTGATTTTTGAGGACAACAATTTTGACGACTTCAATCAAGAACACAAAGCTTCCCCACCTTCGGTAGTGAGGAAGCAAAATCGATTATCGCATTTTGTCGAATGGAAAATTTGCCTAAACATCGGATACTGATACTCCTCTGAGTTTGAGATATATCCTGTTCTATCGTGCAATTAGGAGAGAGATTAGCCTTGGAGCTCACTCAACTGATCAGGGTGGTTCTGCATGTAAATATACAGGGTGATTCCCTCGCAGATGCAAAAAAAAAATTCGGGTGAAACTACATCAAAAATGGAGTAAAATGCCGCCAACCGCATATTTTTATCTCAATCCGTACTCGAGATATGATTTTTTAAAGGTTTTTTCAGGAATACCGTATTTTTTCATTTTAAACTCGGATTTCTCCACTTTGCCTCATTTAATTTTAACTTTCAACCTCATTTTCGGTATCAGCATTAAATTTCCTATAAGAATAGTGTACTTGGGTTCTTCCCTCACATCAGCTCAAACATTGACGATTTTGAAAAAATAATATTTCTGAAAATCTTTAAAACTTTACTACTCTTTTAAAAAGAATCCTGGAAACTGGCAAATCTCATGAAAACTGCTTCATCTAATATGCTTTCCAACGGTATTATCAATTTTACTTTTATTTCGTTATTTAGGGGAGAAAATAATGTTTTAATGTTAAAAAATGTGGGTTTTTCAATGAAATTGTTGGTTTTCTCGAAAGATGACCCTCCATGAACCAACGAGTATGGGGTCGGTTTTTATGTATTTTTTCTCGCTGGATCAAATGGAAACTCTTGCAGATCTCTCAACTACGTTATAATCGAGTTTTACTCTTTAATTAACTAGTTTTACCTCATAACACACATACATTTTATCGCAGCAAACAAACTAAACATTTGCGATTTGAAGAGTAAAACTCGGTTATAACGGAGTTGGAGAGATCTACAAATGTTACCATTCGATACAGCGTGAAAAAATACATAGAAACCGACCCCACACTCGTAGGTTCATGGAGGGTCATCTTACGAGAAAACCAACAATTTCATTGAAAAACCCACATTTTTTAACATTAAAACATAATTTTCTCCACTAAATAACAAAATGAAAGTAAACTTGATTATACCGTTGAAAAGAGTATTAGACGAAGCAGTTTTCATGAGATTTGCCAGTTTCCAGGATTCGTTTTGGAAGAGTAGTAAAGTTTTAAGATTTTCAGAAATATTCTTTTTTCTAAATCGTCAATGTTTGAGCTGATGTGAGGGCCTTTGGATGGTACTTTTTAAGAACCCAAGTACACTATTCTTATACTAAATTTAATGCTGATTCCGAAAATGTGGTCAAAAGTTAAAATTGAATGAAGTAAAGTGGAGAAATTTGAGTTTAAAAGGAAAAAAACACGGTTTTCCTGAAAAAACCTTTAAAAAATCATATCTCGAGAACGGATTGAGATAAAAATATGCAGTTGGCGGCATTTTACTCCATTTTTGATGTAGTTTCACCCAAATTTTTTTCTGCATCTGCGAGGGAATCACCCTGTATATTCTACGTGACAGGAGCAGATCAAGAAAAAACTCATCATTTCAATCGTCCCTTATTATCCCAGTGGTTACAATCATGTTTACAAAATTAATTGAGAAAGATCACCTGTATGTAAACAATTATTCACACAACCACGCTCTTACCTCAGATTGTTGGCTCGCACTGCGCAGTTGTTGACATAATACGGATGGGTAAATCGAAAGCTTTCCAACAAATAGAGAACGATTCTTGTGTAATGAAAACTGCATGGGTTACATTTCCCTATAAACGCGTTGGTTGTAAGTGAAAAACGTCAGAAAACGTGATAACATTTATGGTAGGTAACGGAACGGTTAACAGATTTTTTTTTAGAATATCCCCCAGCGATTAGATATATTCATGTCAAAGCGAAAATCTGAAATCTTGTGGTTACAAAAGTACTGAATGAAGTAAATGAGTTTTTAATCAATCAATCGGCACGGACGGGGTTTACGATCCGTGTCCAACCTTCACAATGAAGAATGAAATATTATATTAGGCCCCACAGCATTGTTTGTTTCAATGACTTTCCCACAAATGTAGAATAATCATTCACCATCCTGTGCGGCAAATAGATTTTTTTTTTTTTACATTGAAAATGTCTTAGCCGGTCAACCGGAAATTTTGTTACGCAAAGAAAAAAAACATCAGGCAGCCAGCCAGAGTGCAATAAAATCATTAGAAGGAGCATTCAAGAAAAGGAAACTTAATCGGATAGCAGGAAATATTCTCACTCAAGTGGGAAAACTCCGATCATCTGGAAAACAAGTAGTGTTTGCATGGTCAAGAGGTCACTCGGGGATTCAAGGAAATGAAAAGGCAGATGCTCTAGCAAGGTACATGGCTCTCGAAGGTCCAAGACTCAACCTCCCAGTGACAAAAGAAGATTGTGTAATAGATGTAGCAAAAGTAGCACGATAAGAGTGGCAAAAGATATATATTCAAAACTCAAGGTCATCCTCCAATCGGTACTTCAAAAACGTAACGAATGTTTTAACTAAACCTTTCTGGAAGATACAGCAAAATTATGGCAGGAGAATAATCAAAAAACTGGAAAGACTTCGAATGAATGTAGGCTTATGTAACGCATATCTGCACCGAATCAAAGCTGTCTCCTCTCCGCTCTGCACCACATGTGGAGAATATGAAAATTTAGAGCACATCATTATGTCTTGTCGGAAATATAATGGAAGAAGAAAGTTATTTTTTGATTCTCTTGAAAATTTAACTCGACCGTTCAATTTTGACAGCATAGTTTACTCTCTGAATTCGTTTGTTATATCTTCTTTAGTTGAATTTTTGGAAAAATGTGTGATAGATATTTGAGTTCGCCTTTTCGAAAAGTACTGAAGTCTCAAAGTTGTTCAAGCAATTCAATGCGTTTTGGAATCGAAGAAAGAAGGAAAAAATGTAGAAAAGCAAGAGGAAACAGCTGGGAGGGGTCGGGGATTCCGGCCGGTCCGGGGGCGGCCCCCTTGACGATTAGTTCTCCAGGATGTGTGGAGAGTCTCCACAACATCCGTTAAGGGCCGTCTGTTCAGAAATGGGCAGGTGGCCCCGGGAGCCGTCATGGTGGGTGGGTCCGGGCCGGTCGGGGCCCTCCGGCCCTGACCGGCCGAACACGGAGGCGAGGACCTCTTCACGTGGAAAAATATACAGAAAATAGAACTAAAGGACCACAGCTAGCTGTAACAAAGGGATAACACCAAACACATAAAGTAACAATTTTGATACAGGAGGTAACAAGCAACTCATTAGGATTTTTTCAGAGCATACAGCACCATAAACAAAACCAAACAAAAAAAAGAAAAGGATTTCCGAACCATGCAGACAACAATTCAAGATATACCCAGCATCCCCATCTCACCTATTCACCAACATACACATTCTATACCTAGTTCTGGTACATGTACAAATTGTATATAACCAATAAATGAATAAAAAAAAAAAAAAATAAAAAAACTCGGCGCTCCGCGCCTCGCCAGGGGGCAAGCCCCCTGGACCCCCGGTTACCTCTATTTACATACTTCGGACGAAATTATTGAAACACAGAATGTGTTTGCGTTGTCGCGCAACCAAGTGACAACCAAACAAGCGTCATTGTTTACTATTCATTTATAACATCAATTTATATAGTTATAGTATGAAACTACGAAAAAAATACGAAATAAATTCGTGATAAATCAAGAGCGATTTATCAAGTAAATGTCCTAAAGAGGCTACATACGAAATTACAGCTTCCTAGAGTGTAAAGTATAGAAATTAGCTTTAAAAGCCACTCATCTGATCCGGACCCTGGACATCGTCAAGTAAATGTCCTAAAGAGGCTACATACGAAATTACAGCTTCCTAGGATGTAAAGCATAGAAATTAGCTTTAAGAGCCACACATCTGATCCGGACCCTGACCATCGTCAAGTAAATGTCCTAAAGAGGCTACATACGAAATTACAGCTTCCTAGAGTGTAAAGCATAGAAATTAGCTTTAAGAGCCACACATCTGATCCGGACCCTGAGCATCGTCAAGTAAATGTCCTAAAGAGGCTACAAACGAAATTACAGCTTCCTAGAGTGTAAAGTATAGAAATTACCTATTCAAATTATTTAACCTCCGCTTCACAAATCAAACCGTTTTCGTAATACTCAGATCACCTGCTATGAATCAAATCATCGAAACACAAGCTCAATGAAATCATCAGAAATTAACAAGCGGTTGCAATCATGTTCACAATATCAATTATTGAGAATGATCACCTGTGTGTAAACAATTATTTATATAACCATGCTCATAACTCAGTTTGTTGGACACGCACTTCGCAGTAGTTAACATAATATTGTTGGATAAATCGAGAGCTTTCGAACGAATGGTCAACGAATTTTGTGGGATGAAAAACGACGAAGTACCATATCCCTAGCAACGACTCGGTTGTACGTGAAAATCATCCGTCACACATTTCGTTACCATCCCGCGTTCCATTTTCGGCTAGTTAGTCCATGGCTAAAACACATTCTGTGTTAAAAAAGTTAAGTGTTGTTTTCTTTTGATTTTCACGTACAACCAAGCCGTTGCTGGGGAAATGAAACTTCTTTAGTTTTCACCGGACAAAAATCGTTCTCCACTCGTTGGAAAGCTCTCGATTTATCACGCATTTCTTGTTCTTCTATTCATGTCGTAGTTTTATATTTATTTGTGTTATAAATGAATATAGTAAACAATGCCACTTGTTTTGTTGTCACTTAGTTGAGAAGTTAATCTTTGTCATAGTAAATAGTAGACGCGCACCATAACAGAAAATTACCTACCTGTGAATTCATATTCGTGGAAGAATTGGGCATCGTCGAGACTGGCTTACAGCAAATTCAGTAATTGTGTGTCAATAACTATTTTGTTTTCCAATTGCTATTTTATTTAAAACAATGAAATTACTGAAACATTTTCAATGCTCATAGCTCTTCTTTCACTCGATTCACCAAGAGTGCTTTTTCTCCGAAACTACAGACTGGACCAAAGTCCATGATGGACCAAAACTCATAATTTTGGTCTAGTTGGTTCGGAATCGCCGACATCACTTTCGATCAACCATAAAGGATAGAATTAAAGGGCTGAAATATTTAAAAAATTGTAAATTGTTACACAAAGATTTATTATTCCTGCATTTGATAGCCCTTCTACGCAGCCCTTCTACCCGTATTCATTTTATATTTTTAAATGAAAGTAGATTCAATTCTAAGAAATTTGACACCATCCGCACTCTCCTACGATGAGTAGTTTTATTCTGGGGTTTTTCAGAGGCAGGGGGGGGGGGGGGGGGGGTCCCGCCCTGGCGGAAAGGGGCCCTTTGACGTCACCAGTGTGGAAAATTCATGGAAAGAAAACTATTCATTGTAGGAAAGTGAATTTGATGCCAAAATTCTTAGGTTGTAATCTTCCTCAATTTAAAAATTGTTGAAATACCTTTTTCATACCCATGGGAAGCTCATTAATATAAGCACCCATAAACTGAAAATTAACGACGTAAAATAGAACACCAACCTACGCTTCACTAGTCATCTGTAGGGTCATAAAAATTATAATAAAATCCATTTCTTGAAGACGGAATTCGCCCATAACTGGACTTACCTACACAGATTGTATTATATGGCATGTATGAAGATGAAGAGGTGGGCACTCCTGGCAGATCTGCATAGAGGAGCGCACAAGGTCGATCAGAGTTGACGCAAGGACGAGGAATTATGTAACGAAATTATGGGTTCAGATTAATCGCCTTTACTATTCTCAAATAATGGAACGTAGCGCCTTTTGAATTACTATCCCTAATAGTACGTTGTCATTGACGAACAAATTAATTGAGAATAAAAAATTTTGTGTTACACCTATTACTGCGAGATCAGTAAATTATAAGATGTAGTAGTAGTTGCTCTAGTTTAAATACGATTCGTCTGTGATGGAAACGCTTTGGAGGTAGGGTTGACGAATGAGTGTTTATGTCAGTTCTGATGTACCTAAAGAGTACACACTTGAAAAGGTTATTACGCCCATTTTATTTAGGGTATCCGTGTATTTGATATAATGACGAATAAACATGCACCAAACTAGCAGAACCTACAAATAACAAGCTTCATAAAAAAAAGTCCAGTCATGCAGCATGACCCCATGAGCAAATTTTTGAAGAAATCTTCGACATTTCAGTCGCTATTGATCGTGTAGAGAAATTTTAGTTTATGATTTTGATAGACAAACATGGAATCAAATTATTAAAAATAATTAGGAGGTACTCTTACTTTATTATTATTAAACTAATCTTGTAGATTTAAAGACAAATGTAGGTAAATATTCATAGATTTCGATGTCCAATGTGGTCAGTATTGAAGGCAGTTGAAATCTTAACAGTATCCTATCATAACATCATCAAATCTTGATATAAAATTGGTTAAAATTGGTTATACAGGGATACTTCCATAAGAGTAGTTCAATCAGAATTTGGACAATGTTTCATGCAAATATTACCGATTTTTACGACTAGCGAACGGCTTTATTTCGATTTTTGACTGATTTTTCAACTTTGAAATTTTTGAAAACTTGATACATATTCTTATAGGAAATTTCACGCTGATGCCGAATATACCACATGTTAGTATGCTGACAAAATTATTTCGCACAACAAATCGCAAAAAACAGGCTATTTTGAAATGTTTGACTACATTTTTGAAAATTTCAACCCGAAGATGTAATCCGATCATGCTGGCCAACTAACTTGAACTTTCGTTTTGTGTCCTTAACATTTTAAAATTTGTTTGAAGTTTCTAGCACAATTCTATGGACAGTTATCGTCTGGAATGACACATACATACATACATACATACATATATACATACATACATTTAAAAAAATGCGTTAAACTTCAGAATATGATTCAGAATAGCCTGAAACGGATTTCTGCATAAAATTTTTTCAAAAATTCACATTCTACAAATTTTGAGGCGAGAGCAATAGCTTAATTTTCTTCAAAAATTTGCTAAAAGGCCTT
The DNA here is from genome assembly GCA_030762985.1 of Adelphocoris suturalis. Lineage (NCBI taxonomy): Eukaryota > Metazoa > Arthropoda > Insecta > Hemiptera > Miridae > Adelphocoris > Adelphocoris suturalis. The sequence goes on from CM061040.1 coordinate 182,622,020, forward strand.
CTGTCCTTAAATTGATTTTTTTAATGAAACTCCAACGTTTCTCCCCAGGAACTGGGGCTTCTTCAGGGAGATTAATACTAGAAATATAAAATATCTACTAACTAAACTCAAATCAAATTTAAAATTTGATTTTCAACAAAAATGTCAAAAAACTCATCACTTTAAATTAGATTATTAACAACAACAAAATGAAAACTATAAGTAAGTAGATATTTTAGATTTCTGAATATTAATCTCCCTGAAGAAGCCCCAGTTCCTGGGGAGAAACGTTGGAGTTTAATTAAAAAACCAATTCAAGGACAGAAGGCCTTTTTTATAAAGCTTGATATAATCTGAACTGTCCAAATAAAGAAACCCTACAAATAACTTCAAAATTCATCCAAAAACCACAATTTCCACTCGCATTTTACGTTTTAAACCTCCCAGGTTTAATTTAATTAATTTTTGTGTGTGTTTGTTTGTGAGCATGTTAATTCTTATAACGGACAAAGCATTACGAAATTACAATCCGGTTTCGATGAAATTTCTAGAGATTGTGCCCCTCACCACCTAGATAGTCCCCCTTCCCCCCCTCAATTTCAATCATATCCGAAATTTTTGTTTCTGCTGTTCGTACAGTTGCACTGCTGATTCAGTTCATCTATGATGTGTGACCTAGTCCTCCCGGATCAATGCATGATCCGAGTTTCACTTCACTTCTGCTTTCGCATTTACGGTTGGTTTTTTGATGATTTCCGCTTACAACCGAGTCGTTGCTAGGGAAATGGTACTTCGTCGTTTTTCATCCCACAAAATTCGTTGACCATTCGTTTGAAAGCTCTCGATTTATCCAACCATATTATGTTAACCACTGCGAAGTGCGTGGCCAACAAGCTGAGTTATGAGCATGGTTATTTGAATAATTGTGTACACTCAGGTGATCATTCTCAATAATTGATATTGTGAACATGATTGTAACTGCTTGTTAATTTCTGATGATTTCATTGAGCTGGTGTTTCGATGATTTGATTCATAGCTGGTGATCCCAATATTGCGAGAACGGTTTGATTTGTGAAGCGGTGGTTAAATCATTTTAATAGGTAATGTCTATACTTTACGCTCATGGAAGCTGTAATTTTGTATGTAGTCTCTTTAGGACATTTGAACTTGAAACTTGAACTTGAAAAATTTGAACATGGATGTTCCTTACATCCGAGTATGCTTTACAAACATTTCAAAGTATTGTTTATTTCAAACGTAGAGACGAAACGCTTGCATACAAGTCTGCAACTAAAGACATAAAATGTCCCAATGTGTTGCAGACTTGTATGCAAGCGTTTCGTCTCTACGTTTGAAATAAACAATACTTTGAAATGTTTGTAAAGCATATTCGGATGTAAGGAACATCCATGTTCAAATTTTTATTCGATTTTTTTTAATCTAAACTATCTTGAAACGTATGAAAACCAACAATTTTTGAGGTGGGTTGAAAAATTTTTTTCCTGTTTGACTACAAAGGTTTGTTATTGAAAATAATAAACCCGAAAAAAATGAAAAAATCCTTCCGACCGTCGTACGTCGAACATCAGAAAATAAGAGCGGCCTAGGTGGACAAAATTATTTTATGTGCCTTTCTTATAGGGAATTCGACGCTGAATTCGGAATGTACCCCATGTTCCTACACCTAAATAGGATTTTTAACCCTATTTTTGCCAAAAACCCCTCAAAATTAAACTATTTGACCCTCCTTAACCGATCAAAAAAATTTTTGTATGAAAGCAAACATGTTGAAAATTAAATTTTGCGTCGATTGATCACCACAAAAGGAAAAATGTAGTTCCAACTAAGGATGTTATTGATTTCGGTTTATTATTTTAAATACTTAATGAACCTTTGTAATCGACCGAGGAAAAAAAAAATTCCGCTTATGCAGGATGATCGCGTGAGCGAATTATCGTAAATTATCGTATTATATTGTGTTTGTTTGTTGTTGTATGTTTTGAAATGTTAGCACTTTGAGTGCAAAGAAATAGTTAATAACCAATTTTATGGCATCAAAATTCGTTCCAAATAATGTTCTGCGATTCAAAAAGATTACGAAACTTTAGCTTTTTTAGGGAGCTTTTATAGATTTTTCAGCAAATACTATCTGCTCAAATGTATCAATTTTCCTGCATAATTTTTTCCATAAATTTTGAAGTATTCCAGTCCGTTGCTTATTAGTAAACTTTTGCTGACTAAAATTTTGCTAAAAAAATGTAAATTTGTCGATTTTTAGTGATTTTTTTAGTAAGTGCATTTTTTGAATCTGACCAATCTGTCCTCAGAAAATGTTGGCCAACGAACTCATCCCCCCCCCCTCCCACCTCTCTCATTTCCCCTGAATACAGCGTAAAAATTTGGGACCAACGCTATTCTTCATAATTTTATACGTAGATCTTAGGAAAAATACTTTCGTGCGCGCCACTTGCGCCAGACCTGGCGCAAATGGCATGACCCTTGTTTTTTCAAATAGGAAACTGTTGATTCGAATTCTACGTGAAATTTCATGAAGAAATGACGACCCATCTCTCGATTTTTTTAGGTGCGCGTATACGAGCGCCATTTCGCTCCAAAAGTGCGCAATTCCACTCTAAAGGTGCAAAAATTGTGAAATAAGTAGGTACTGATTTTTGAAGATATTCAATTGCTACATGTAATACATGATTTTGGAGTATTTTTTTGTGCTGAACCTCGTAATGATGTTTGTTCATTTCCACACAGCACAAAGCGTACTTAAATACTGTAGTTTTTTCAAAGCGCAAAAATCAATGAAATTCAAGTACATTTTCAGCGTAATTTTGTATAAAATATTTTTAATGTAATATTTCATTGTTGACAAACTTTTATTGACTAAAATTCCGTAGAAAAATATAGATTTATCAATTTTTAGCCGTTTTTAGTCATTTTAAGTGATTTTTCGTGCACATTTTTTTGAAATTTGACCAATTTAATATACTCAAAAAGTGCTGGCCAACAAACTCATCCTTTCATTTGAAAAGCTTGATTTTTTTTGGCCCAGGCGGAATTTTATCTCAATTTTAGGTGAGTTATCGACAGGAAAAAAAATTTCCAACCCACCTCAAAAATTGTTGGTTTTTACGTTTTAAGATAGTTTAGATTAAAAAAATCGAATAAAAAATGTTCTTTGGCCCGTTGTCTATCGTGCGAAGCCAGTAACCAAAATCTTGACCGGAAGGGTATAGCAGGTTTGAATATCTTAAAATATAGTTTTTATTTACTGTTAACGAAATCGATCGTCTGGCAGTGTGTACCTGGCATATTGCCTCATGGTGGCGCACACTGTTGCCGAGGTGGAAAACTAACTACTAACTACTACTAACTAACTACTAACTCTATACGACTAACATTCTATGAAAATAGGAAACCCCGGCCCGGGGCCCGTCAAAATAATCATATTTGAGGAAAATAATAAAATTTGCTGTTTTCCCTGAAACTTGGGAGTTATTTTTTCCTGCAACCGCCAGTGTCTTTGAAAAATCGTTTTTTCTTGTTTGTAAATGACTTGATAACCATTTTGCAACTTTTTTGGGCAAAATACCAAAAACTTGGTATTTTTGTCCAGGTTTGGACTGTAAATTATCGCCGTTATCATTCGTTGCGAGCCGTTCAAATTTAAACAATACTTGATGACTCCGAGAGGGTATCAAAACAAGTTTCAGCTGCCACAATGTGCCACTCCGGTTACAATACATATTTGAAGTTGTGAAAGGTTGAGAGAGCCTGAGACGAACCCGTCGCTGACGCCGATGATTAGAGCTGAGTATGAAACCTATTAAGGCTCATTCTTGGACGTTGTCTCCAGGTTGTTTTAATGGATTTGCGTTATAACCTTTTAGCGCCAGGGATTTAAATGCCCAAGTGGCTAGTCCTGACTTATTTTCGCTTCTTTGACTTGCCTGTCTTCTAAAAAGCATAACATGTTCAAAATTCGCCCGAATTTCATCAAATTTTGAGAAATTGTTTGTTAAATTTGATAGCATCTGATAATGTTGATCTATGAATGGAATGACGTAGTAACTAAGAAAGACGAACCGCATAAATGCGGACCCCGGTGCTAAAGGGTTAACTTGAATCTTTATCTTGTTTCGCCTCACTTGCTTCGTCAGTCTCCTGACGGATTTCCTGCAGAATCTCACTATAATATCAATTTTGAGTTGAAAAATATTTTTCTGGCGAAAAACAACCAATGGAAGAAGAAAATTGGGGAATATCGCTTTAAAAAGCCCAACTTAAAAAAAAGTCCCAAGCTGACTACAAATTAATGTTAGAATAAATTCGTTTACCCCTTGGTGTTTTCATATATAATGCCAAGTAGGTATAATTTTGAAATATTTACATTTTATGAGAATGCTATCTAACGAACTAGCCTGACGAAAATTTCATTTCAATAAGTTTTTAAGGGGTTTTTTGAGATAAAAATAAATGCGCTACGTTGCGCCGCATTCTTATAGCAATTATTCCATTCTATAGACTAAATCTTAACTTCTCTAAAAGTTTCTATTCCCGGAATTTACCGGATTAGCCTCTGCATCATTTTAAAGATCGAGTATATAATTAAAGAAAATGCCGTGTCTAGAGGCCTGAGCCGTCAAATTCATTCTGCCCACATTAAACTTAATTCACTGTAGGGTCGTTTTAAACAAAAAATGTCAATTTTCTCAATTCACTGTGTCCCGAAGATTTGAAACATGATTCTGGAGCCAATTTTCAACTTATAGCAATGGGGTATGAATCAAAATGTTCTTTAGGTTATCCTTTGTAAAACCAACTATCAAACATGACGTTTTTCTAACAGTTAATAGGTTTGTTAATATCAACAGTTTTAAAAAAAGTCCAAATAGTTATGTCCCAGTGGTACTTACGATAGTTACTAAGGTTTGTAACTTTTGACTAGAAAATGTTTTTTTAGATCTGAAAAGTAATTTCTATCAGACATTAATCTATAGATAATGACTTAGCAAGGTTTTTAGAATTCTGAAGAGTAGAGGGCAGCTAGAAGAAAAAGTACCTTGTCCCAGGACTTTGGTCACAATAGTTGTGTCCCAATAGTCACGCGATGGGTGGCGGCTGGAGAGTATTTGGAGGGGAAGTGGAGGGTCTAGCAAGTGCGTGTGACATTCCCCTAACGCCCTTAGTTGAGTGCCACGTGCTCTGCAGCATCTTTGGTGTCCAAGGATTTTTCACCTTCATCACAATGGTAAGTGGTTTAATTCAAGGTCCCCATAGTTACTATGAATTCTCTAGGGAAACGTTAGTTTGTAAACATCATTTATTGATTAATTTATACGCCTAAAATAATCTATATTTTTGCACATTTTAACCAATCGTTTTTTATGAGATTGGAGGAGTGTAGCCTTATTCAAAGTCGAAATGTCCAGATAGTTATGATAACTATGGTGACCAACTAATTTTTTTTCTGTTTTGCAGGGTGTGATACCAGGCAGTTTATGCACAGTTCGAGTAACTGAGTGCTGTGCCAATGTTGCACTGTACTCATCCGGAGAAAACACCAGTACTTTCGGGCTCCATGGCGTCCTCCACAGATCGGGCAATGATGCTGTAGATTTATCCTCAGAATACTTTCAGAAGATCAGTCACTGTTGTCACCTGATTCAATGTTACGATGGACGAACATTTTGACAGTTCTCGGACGGTTTGGTGGTGAGGGTGTAGAAGTGGATTGTAAATTGTCCAGTGAGGCTTTTCTTGGTTTTGTGTTTGGCACATCGTACGTTTGATGAACATGTGAATGGGCTTGAACCTGATATTGGAGTACTCGGTCCACCCATGCTCTCAGTGACTTGGAAATTCAGCAGAAATTCACAGCTGTGACTTGGATGACAATCCTGATTACATCCCTCCTATGGAATTAGTGGATGCCTCAGCAATTAAATGTGGAACCTTAGTGTTGGTGGAGCTACAAGGTGGGGAGCTATAAATATAATACTCCAACTTTGGGACATTGGTTTGGTTTTCAAGACTTCATGAAACTTTTTTCTTTTCTCAAATCGTACAAATAGGTATTACTACATCTTCATCTGGCAAAATCAATCCCCCACGGTCCTTTATTGCAAGTAGGCCTTTCCCATTAGCAGTGACGTTTTCCTCAATAGCTTCCAAACAGGCTTTAGCATCAAGTTCAGTTTTCTTACAACGAATCCTGCAATTTAAGAAAACGCTTTACTTTAAACAAGTAAATGGTACTAGGACATGGGATGAATAATTTACTCTTGTAATTTTCTACATAACTTTGAGAGTAGTTATCATTTATTATCAGTTTATATTGTGCCCCTACATTTTTTACCTGATATGTATTCGACAATATCTTGCGTCACGTTCGATATATTCGTATCTTCGAATACGAATGTGCAATATCTTCCACAGCCAGCCAGCACTTTTTTGAGAAAAATTCCGATATATCTGTTTCTATATCATGCTGTCCTGTATGAAAATAAATAAACAATGCGTGAGTTCCAAATCAAAGAAAAATAATGATTTTGATGGATTAATTTATTGTCAATTTTGACGGTATCGATCTTTTAGTTAGGTAGGTACGTGAAAATTTACCTGGTTCACTCGCGTCTTCATCCTACATTCTGTTTCTTGAGAAAGTCGAATTAATTTCATTTATAGGGCATGATGGTGGATAGAGAAGGTCGAAACAATAATCCCAGCTGCAAGGAATTCATTTTTACTATGAGAGCTATCCTCGTGCATAAACAACTACACGAGTCTTTAGCCTCGTCAAGCTCAAATGCAATACCCCTTGACAAAATCAATATTCTGGGAGTAGGATCGAAGCCATCATGCCCTATAAATGAAATCAATTCGACTTTCTCAAGAAACAGAATGTTTCCTGCTACCTAACTAAAAGAACGATATCGTCAAAATTGACAATTAATCCATCAAAATCATTATTTTTCTTTGATTTGGAACTCACGCATTGTTTATTTATTTTCATACAGGACAGCAAGATATAGAAACAGATATATCGGAATTTTTCTCAAAAAAGTGCTGGCTGGCTGTGGAAGATATTGCTTAATAGATATCTATCGAAGATACGAATATATCGAACGTGACGCAAGATATTGTCGAATACATATCAGGTAAAAAATGTAGGGGCACAATATAAACTGATAATAAAATGATAACTACTCTCAAAGTTATGTAGAAAATTACATTAAAAGTTAATTATTTATTCCATGTCCTAGTACCATTTACTTGTTTAAAGTAAAGCATTTTCTTAAATTGCAGGATTCGTTGTAAGAAAACTGAACTTGATGCTAAAATCTGAAGCCTGTTTGGAAGCTATTGAGGAAAACGTCACTGCTAATGGGAAAGGCCTACTTGCAATAAAGGACCGTGGAGGATTGATTTTGCCAGATGAAGATGTAGTTAATACCTATTTGTACGATTTGTGAAAAAAATTTCAGGAGCAAAAAGGACAGAAAAGAACTAACGGCGGACTCGGCGACTTTTAGGGTCCTTTTACTAAAACAGTGCGTTGGGAAGAATTTTTTCGATAAGTCTGCTCATTTTTCAGAAGAAGAAACTCATTATACGTCACTTATTAGAGCAATTGGACAGCTGTATTTGAAAATTCGAATGCACCATAATTTGAAAACGCTTAATGAAGATTTGCACAGATAACGGATTCGAGCAAAAGAAAACAAAATCGTTCTATTCAAAGGACTTTAATTCTTTTTAAAATATTGTTTTGTATTTTGTATCAGCCACAGTACTGTATTACCCCAGTGAGGTATTATACCAATTATTATAAAAAAGAAGTGGTATATTATTTATTCTTGCCCGCCAACGTAGGAAAATCTCGGTCAAAAGCACAGCAGTGGGATAGCTTGAACGGAGTGACTAGGGGGAATGAGAGTGGGGGTCTGGTCGGGCGGGCTGGTGCCGCCGCTCTCCCGTTGCGTGCCGCTTCTATTCTATTCTATGTTCTGTGTGGCTTTTACATAGAACCTTATTTTAGAAATCTTCAAGTATATCTGGAGCAACTCGGTGGCTAAAAAGATCAAGATTTAATTTTGACTGCTACACCACCTCAGAAATGAGAAAACGGACATTTTTTTTTTTAAACGACCCTGTATCATTATAGGTACATATTCAATGTGAACCAACAACATGAATTCAACACGAAATAGTAGAGCTGGTCTAAATTTGGCTTTGTCTCAAACTTATTTGAGTATTTTGATGGCATTTTATAATTATAATATGATATGATGTTAGCAAGCTATCAAAATTGCCACGTCATTTTCCTGTACCTAAATACTAAGGAATCCAAATTGCCAATTGTCATCTTTATCTTTCATAGTTCCTATTCCTGCGAGGCCGAGGAATCCATGGATATCATATAACCTATCACATCCTATAGGTTATACACTTTGAGTATTAATAAGATGGAGGGCTATTAGTGATGTTTCAGGCAGTCAAACCATACGTGCCACTACTGTCGTCTGGCTTTTGAATTGACCAGGGGCAAAATGGCCGAACACTGATCAGCTGATGTGAGATGCGATGTTGAGTTTGGTGAATGAATGGGGATTGAATACCTAGGACATATTTCTTATTTAAGATTTATATCCTAATTGTGCACCGTACATGTACACCGCTTTATAACACCATTAATATTTCAGGTTTTTACACTGTGGGAATGAGTGTTGAAACGACGCCAGTACACTCTAGTGGATGTTTGATGAAGGTAGATCAGCTGTTCTATGTGTCCCAAAAAAAAAATGATATGAGGCACCAAGATTTGCGCATGGGAACTAAATTATGAACATACTAACATCTAGACAGTTATGTCTACATACATAATTAATACTAAAATGTAACAATAATAAGTAATATCAAACAAAACTTAAATTACAATGAACTGCTTTGTCATTTGAATTTGAAAAAAGCGTGGCGGGAACGGGTCAATTGCAAAGCCAACGCGACAGTAGTGGCACGTATGCCTTGACGGGGGAACAGCGTTGAATTCAGAGCAATGGCCCTCCATCTTATTAATACTCAAAGGTTATACACATGCATAAGAAAACATAGAAAACCTTTTATTTTGCGAATTTTCGTAGAAAATGAAGCTATTGCAATGGCTCGGAAAATTTTTAAATCAAAATTTTTGAAAATTTTCTTCATTGAAATCCGTTTTGAGGCATTCTGAAAAGAATCCTGAAGTTTGCGCTTTTTCATAAATGTGTGTGTGTGTCATTCCAGACGATAACTCTCCTTAGGATTGAGATAAACATCCCGTTATTGCGCCAAAAAATCAAGCTTTCCAAAAGAAAGGATGAGTTCGTTGGCCAAAATTTTTTTGAGTACATAAAATTGGTCAAATTTCAAAAAATATACTAAAAAATCACTAAAAATGGCTAAAAACGGCCAAAAATAGTTAAATTTAAACTGTTTAGCAGAATTTTCGTCAATACAAAATTATCAACGATTAACTAGGATATTAAAAAATGTTTGCACAAAATTATGCCGAAAAACGTACCTACTTAAATTCAATTAATATTTGCTGAAAAAACCGTAAAAACTGCAAAAAAAACCTAAAACTCCAAAATCTTTTTTGAATCGCCGAATTTTATTTAGTACAAGTTTTATTGCCATAAAATTAGCAAATACTTTCTACTGAAATTGCTCAAATTTCATTAGATTTTACCATATTATAATACGATAGATAATTTAAGAAAATTCGCTCATATGACCATGCTTCATGACTGGAAATTTACTTTTCAAAATGTCATTGTTTATTGGAATGTCTTGCCCATTCGCATTTACCTAATTTAATTTTTTATTGATAATCAGCCCAAAATGAGCAAGTTGAACATTTTTGCAATTTAAAATTATTTTGGAGCACATTTTGTGTCCTAAAATTTTCTATTTCCCTCTTAAATTTTCGGATTTTTATTGAAAAACATGTTTATAAAACTTGCTTCGAAAACCGTCGAACCCATTGCAACAGCATCAATTTAGAAAACGGGAAAAATAAAACTTTTTAATAATATTTGTAATATGTTATAGAAAAACTCGCTAACATATAAAATTTATTAAATGCGTTGTTATACATTTTTTCAAACAATGAATGACTTCAGATTCGGATTCCGCGCCCAAAAAAATATGGGCGTACCTAGTTTTGATAGTGAGAGGTTTTTGCCCGTTGAGAGAGGGGGTTGTGGCACCACTGTGAGGCCGAAAATTGCACTAAACTTAACCGGAAGGGTATATGGATGGGAGTTTCGCAAATCGAGAGTATATTGCATCCTAAGAGTGGGGAAAATAGTACCAGACGATCAGCTTGGCGAAAGAGCGCAGCCAGACGCACCAAAGTACGCCACAATTGCACTCAATTGACCAAGATAGATGTGACTGTATGACTACTATACTGATCGACTCTGAGTACGCGTGAACTCGAGACTTCAAGATTCGGTACCAGTTGTATATACGATCTAAGTTCGACCTGCGATCGACGCGACAAGTTGTCTGGACTCAGTATGCGATCTCACTTGGAAAATCGATCGAAATTATCGAACTTGCTTAAAGAAATGGGGGAAAAGGGGCAATCTTACCTTTCTCTTCAAAAACGAAAAACGTCGTAGAGATTAGTGAAGAAAAACTATCTGTCCAACATGCCCCGGGCTCCATTTACTTTAATATCACAACGCTCTTTTATGTGTCTCCACAAGTACTCTACGGTGTGAGTGTCAGCTTCAGTAAGTGGGTTGATAAAATTTTCTGTGTGGTTTACTGTCTTGTGGGAATACCCCTCGGTGCTAAGCGTACTGTAGGCCTTCCACTTGTCCGAATAAATCACAGAGCCAACTTTGATCCCGTTTTCGATTATTGGCAGCAGCGTCTTTCTGTCCCTTTTCTCTAAAATGAAAAACCGACGCTCTAAAAAAAAAAAAAAAGCCCGCCTGCTTGCATCACATACCGAATACCCATGGCCCTTGCACTCTTGTGCCATAATTCTGTTGAGTATCATACACATCATCGACATGAGGTGTGTCTGAATCCAATATGGCATGCTTCTTCGTATATAATTCGTGGAGGAGCATTTCACTGAATGATCAGACTGGATACTTACTAGACACTTACCATATGAAATGACTAGACACTGGCCACATGAAAAGAGGAGGAACCGAGAAATAAGGAAGGTGAATGGCCGAAGTTTGGCGTTTTGTGTTGAGATCGCATACAGATCTTTGAGATCGCATATTGGAGGTCGAAAGTGCGCTGAGATCGCATTACAACTGGTAACCCAAGATTTTTATACGCCAGACAGAAAACCTGAAATCGATTCGGTTCACAACTAAGCAGCAGACTGAGCTACGGGAACATTTCTGAAAGGAGCCTTAACCAAAACTCTACATCATCAAAAACAAGGTAAGAAAAGTCTTCCATTTCTCTCCAAGGGTTGATTTCTATTATACTACTGAGTTTCTTTATTCTTGTTCAATATTGGATTATGATATTTTACCTAATTCAGAGGAAGTTAATAAATTTCTTAAGGATTTTGATATAGTATTAAGATCTATGAAAATTGCAATCATTGGAGGAGGATTTTGAAATAATAGGAGATCGACTTGAATCCGACTCGGAGGAATATTTAAACATTAGCCGCTAAACGTGGTTTTACTCCATTAATAGAGGAGTCACCGGACTGGGAAATTTCAATGGGTTGTCTTGATAATATATTCGCTAAATTAGATAATAGTATCAGCAACAGGAAATCAGCTATAATTCACTCCAAAATGAGTCGTCATTGTGATATATCACTAATGTGGAATTTAAAAACTGTTTTTAAGATCAAAAAACCTAGAAGCAATTTATAAGGAATCGAACATCTTTGTTGTAGGACATCTAACGCTGTTTCCAACGGTGTCCTTCAATGATCCTGATATTCCTTTGACAGTGATGCTAAGAAGAGCCATCAAGTACTAGTCACACAAAAAAATATTAAAAATTAAATTACTCGAAAACAAAGCGTTTAAAAAAATCTCCAACAGGAACGAAAGTCCAGTAAATTTAGGTAACGTTAGGAAACAAGACACCTGTACAATCTCTACTATAATAAAAGAATGAAACTTCGTCTGTCCGTTTGTCTGTCCATGCTTATGCACGGCCAAACGGCTGAGTGGCGGGAGTCTACGAGTGGGGGGATCTTCTTGGGATTTTCCGAAAGGGTGTATAAGCGATTTTAAAATTTTCTAATCCCACCAGAACCATGGGCTGTATGGCGGGAGGGGGTGGGAGCCCATTTTAATGCGCGCTTTTCCCCGTTCTTTTCGACTCCGTCGAAAATTCCGGAAAAATACCGGTTTCGTAGGTTTTTCTACGAGGAAGACAATGGCGCGATCGGATCGCGAAAATTCTATCGGGAATTCTTTTCTACGAAGAAAACAATGGAAAGAGTACGGACCCATTTTTTCGAAACTTCGTTTTTTCTCATTAAAATATACCCCGTGAAGAAACGTTTATCAGGACGGTGTTTGCGGGCGAAATACAGGTCTGATTCCGCTGAATCTGAATCCGAAATCGGATATCGAAAAAAGTGACGGGAATTTGGTCAAAATGTAAAGGGGAAGGGAGGCGAAGCGATTAAAATGACAAGTTAATTGTGCCGTGGACGACGCAGGCGAGTAGACCCCTCTGATGTTTGCTTTCGAACCTTTTTAGCCCCTGTCTTGAAGGAAGGAACTTTTCTGATCGAAAGACATTTCTACAGAATAATAGACGGGGGTTTTCCTACACATATACAGCAATACCTTGCGAGCAAAGCGAGCAACATCCCCTAATAAACTTTTCGTGGTTCCACAAAATTTTATAAGATTTGATTTGTTTGTAAGAATTTCCAACAGAAAAAAACGTCTGCCAAGTTGGGTGGGCAGTATAACTTCCTCATGCGAGCGAAGCGAGCAACATCCCCTACATGTTTCAATTGTAATACACCCGAATGGGGGGGGGGGGTTGGTAAAAGACCATCACATGTATACAGCCACACCTTGCCAGCGACCCGAGCAACTTAATGGGAGGGTCTGGGGGGCTTGCTAGACGAGGAGGTTATTTATAAGAATGAAACTCCGTCTGTCTATTTGTCTGTCCATGCTATGCAGGGGTTTTTCCTACACATATACAGCCATACCGAGCGAGCGAAGCGAGCAACATTCCCTACATACATCAGATTTCAACGAGTGTTTTCCTACACATATACAGCCATACCGAGCGAGCGAAGCGAGCAACATCCCCTACACACGTTAAACCTACCCTTAGGGATCTACCGTTTGCGAGTGAAGCGAGCAACATCCCCTACATGTTTCAATTGTAATACACCTGAATGGGGGGTAAAAGACCATTTCATGTACACAGCCACACTTTGCGGACATGGAGCCGAGCGAAGTGAGCCGGAGCAGCTAGTAATTTATAGGTACGATCAAGGTAACAGTGTAATATATTCTGCTATAATTGCTCATCTCGTAAAATATTCCTCCTAAAATAAACAATTGCGAACTAACTAGATAATTTGCGACTAGATAGAGAATCATTAGTTATCATTTAGTATTTGGGGAACGCCTCTAAGGTACTATTTCAACTCTGATTCCGTTCATAATTATATTAGCTTTCGTAACATAATATTCTTCCTTGAATTTACGAATCGATATGCAAATAATGGGGGGAAATTTTTCTTAAGGGATTTCCCCCAAACACGTTGAGCACACGGAAGAAACAAAGTCTGCCGAGTTAGTTTTGGCGTATAACTTCCTCGTATCCGTTATATGAATATACTGATCATTGAAATGTTTAAAATATTCTCAAAAGATAAATCATTCAATCCCTGAATTTGTTATCTAAATCAGCTGAAAAGTGTAAAATACATAATTGTTAAAAGGATTTGTGGTTCGTGCATGTACAACATATAAGTAGGTACGACTGATTATGATCTTGATGAAACTCATATGGGCTTCCCAACTACTACTACTCTCCGACCACTACTGTGCGAATGTTATTGTTATTGAATCATGATGTTACCGATGTTGTGTAATTGTACACATATTATGGCTAGGTTTGTTAAGTTGCAAGCCATTGTCACAACATTCCTTGGACGGAAGCAAGGAAGGCTTGGGGTGTGTTCTGAGCCAAATGGATGATAAAATAGAACATCCTGTTGCTTATGCTTCCCGCCGCACAACACACAGAACCAAAAGAAATCTACGTCCAAATGGCAAATGCACTATTTAGCATCCTATGACTTGGTAAAGATAGAAAGATGAAGAAAAACGATTACGATAGGATTAGATACCCCGAAGGTTCGTTGCCTCGAGGCGAACCGGTACCTGCATTACCCACAAGTCTTTCGACAGGAGGCTATGGCTCATTATTTTCACTAAAAAACTGTGGCGGTACCTGTTAGAATTCTAATCAACTAGAACTGAGCAACTATTGGAACAACACAGCAATGAATTGTTACATAGTGGACAATGGACACAACAAATCATACCCCTCCCAACAACCCTCCCTTGGTATGCTGGTGTTCCAGGCTCCAACAAATTTTTCACAACAATAAATAGAATCCTTATTGGCCACGGCAATGACGGGCTTTTCAAATACCGCATGAACAGGACTAATCACCCCTCCCCTTTCTGCTCTACATGCCAAGGCTCTCAACACCTAGACAACATTGAAAATCTTCTCAACCAATGTACTCGAATTTCAACCGAAAGAATAAAATTTAAAGAAGATAACCACATCACATCATTCCTTCAAGACCACATAAATGATAACCTTAATGTGTTTTTTAAAGAAACTATACAACTTCATAGAAGCATCACAAGCAGCAATTTGAGGAAGTGAATACTCAAACATCAAACTAATATTCATAGCATACATCAGTGAATTTACTCCAACAGTGTCCGACATAAAAAGAGGACAATAAAGCTGAGAACCACCGCCACCACCACCCGTTAGAAAAGTAATGAACTACTTCGCATGAACAAGCACCCCCAGCCCCTCCTCAAACCCCTAATGAGCGAGTATCCAGACCACCGAATTATACACATTATTCAGAGCATTTTTTCCAAGTATTTTTAATTTGTAAAAAAACAAGATTTGTTATTTTATGTGATTAATTGTATGTTTGTATATAATATGAGTGGTGTGTGTATAATTCAGTGGTCTGGATGCTCGCAAGCTCGCATCTCAAAGATAAGAAAATACGCTAAATCAACCCTTTTAATAAAAAATGGATTAATTGGAAAATAGATCAGATTGATTTATACAGTTTTGTGATCTTGATGCTCGCAAATTCACACCTCAAGAATTAAAAAAAAATATCCTAAATCAATCCTTCAAGTAAAAATAGATTACCTAGTTTGACGAATTGATCCAAATCTGTGGTTGGAATCAAGGGTAGGATATCTCCCAGACTCTCCCGAGATCGAACAGAGCCGAGTCAAACAGTCATTACACGACTAATTGCTTGACTGGAACTTTTTTCAAATATCGTTTAAATTTCAGCCCTAGGGGGCAGTGCCTAGTAAAGTTTTTGGCTAATGAAATACTTTACTACTGCCCCCAATTTTTAAAAATCATAATTAATTAATATTAATCATACTTGGGATGTTTCAAATTATAACAGTAAAAAAGAGGGAGTTTTGCAGAGTCCAAATATAGTATTTTCAAAATGAAAAAGATCTTTTGAATGCGAGAAATCTCATGTTGAAAATGGGGGAGGGGATGGGGGCAATAGTAAAAAACATCCCTTAAACCAACAAATTTTGAGGGAGGGTAAATAATGAACCAAAATCCTTCAAGTTTACTTTTTAATTTATTAAATTACGAAGTTGGGATTGAGTCACATTAATTTATTGAACGGGATTTGGGGTGTCCGTAGGAATAAGCTGGCCTTATTGGAAACTGCCAGATGGAAAACATGCTGCTGTGGAGATATACAGGGTGATTCCCTCGCAGATGGAAAAAAAAAAAATTTTTTTTGAGTAAAACTACATCAAAAATGGAGTAAAATGCCGCCAACCGCATATTTTTATCTCAATCCGTACTCGAGATATGATTTTTTAAAGGTTTTTTTTCAGGAATATCGTGTTTTTTCATTTTAAACTCGGATTTCTCCACTTTGCCTCATTTAATTTTAACTTTCAACCTCATTTTCGGTATCAGCATTAAATTTCCTATAAGAATAGTGTACTTGGGTTCTAAAAAGTACCATCCGAAGACCCTCACATCAGCTCAAACATTGAAGATTTTGAAAAAAATAATATTTCTGAAAATCTTTAAAACTTTACTACTCTTTTAAAAAGAATCCTGGAAACTGGCAAATCTCATGAAAACTGCTTCATCTAATATGCTTTCCAACGGTATAATCAATTTTACTTTTATTTTGTTATTTACGGGAGAAAATCTTGTTTTAATGTTAAAAATGTGGATTGTTCAATGAAATTGTTGGTTTTCTCGAAAGATGGACCTCTCTATGAACCTTCGAGTATGGGGTCGGTTTCTATGTATTTTTTCTAGCTGGATCGAATGGAAACTCTTGCAGATCTCTCAACTACGTTATAATCGAGTTTTACACTTTAATTAACTAGTTTTACCCCATAACACACATACATTTAATCGTAACAAACAAACTAAACATTTGCGATTTTAAGTGTAAAACTCGGTTATAACGGAGTTGGAGAGATCTATAAACGTTACCATTCGATACAGCGTGAAAAAATACATAGAAACCGACCCCATACTCGTAGGTTCATGGAGGGTCATCTTTCGAGAAAACCAACAATTTCATTGAAAAACCCACATTTTTTAACATTAAAACATAATTTTCTCCACTAAATAACAAAATAAAAGTAAACTTGATTATACCGTTGGAAAGAGTATTAGATGAAGCAGTTTTCATGAGATTTGCCAGTTTCCAGGATTCGTTTTGGAAGAGTACTAAAGTTCTAAAGATTTTCAGAAATATTATTTTTTCAAAATCGTCAATGTTTGAGCTGATGTGAGGGTCTTTGGATGGTACTTTTTAAGAATCCAAGTACACTATTCTTATAGTAAATTTAATGCTGATTCCGAAAATGTGGTCAAAAGTTAAAATTGAATGAAGTAAAGTGGAGAAATTAGAGTTTAAAAGGAAAAAACACGGATTCCTGGAAAAACCTTTCAAAAATCATATCTCGAGTACGGAATGAGATAAAAATATACAGTTGGTGGCATTTTACTCCATTTTTGATGTAGTTTCACCCAAATTTTTTTTGCATCTGCGAGGGAATCACCCTGTATATGCCAAATTTTTTGGCCTTTCCAGGTATAAATATTTAGGAATACATTATAGTTAGGTATACATATATATACATATGTGTGTAACAGCCCCCCACCCTCATGAGGAAAACCACTGTTTCCATTTACCACCTAATCTCTGGATGAATAAAACCATGCATGGGTAAAAATTGATACAGGCATTCACCACGAGCTTACAAATGCAGGTAGAATGAACATTTTCACACCAAAGTGCGCATTCAAAGTCTACTGTTGTCTACGAAAATTTTGTTTTGTAAATAATCTCAAAGGACAGGGAAGGAGTCAGCGAAATTCTGTTTCCATTTACCCCACCTAAGCGTTGCCTACTTATATTAATTAGGTAGATAATACAAACTTGAGTGACTGATTTTTTACAAATCGCTTGTTTATTATTTTCAAAAATGAACCTTCGTTTTTCTTACAAACCCTATAGACAAGTACGTAGAAGACACCCTTCCATTTTTCCTTCAACCTTTAGGGTTACTGGAAAAATAGGTAGGTAAAATATTCTTAAATTATTTGTGAGGCGGAGTAGGTCGTTAAGTACCTTGAGAAGCACTAGCTAAACGGATATTCATGTCTCATGAAACGTTTACGCCGAAATAAATTGTTATGCCATCAAATAGAACTGACTTCATCGTGAAACATACTCCGTACCTAACTACGTTTTGAGGTGTTCCCATTAGAAATTTATGTGAGTACCCGTATACTACTATCTAGGTAACTACCCAATCTGTAACCACTAACCACCTGTAAGGTGTTATGAATCTCTCTTTCGTCGGATTCAGAAAACAAATCTTGACTGGCACAGAAGCACTGAACTATAACTACGCCCTTTTCTCGATGCAGGGCATTAGGAAAAGCGATCCGAAACCCCTGGAACCGTACCAGAATCCAAGTTTTTCAAGGCGTTGCATATAGGTACTTATCTACTACGAAACCACTGAAACATGCCTAGGAAAAATAATATATATTGAAAACCACGGAGGAGTTTTCATGCCTTTGGTGACACTCGGCCATAACCTGATCTCGGAAAAGTTCTTAGTTCTATTTCAAGCCTATTAAGACCAATTCGTAACTGGCATGCATATTTCTCTAGGTTCTCTATTTGATCTAAGAGCGGAGGTGATGAGAGTTATTTCTAGGTAGGTGAGTATTCAAGCAAGCAACTAACTTTATTGATAATGGATGAAGAATAACGCCCGGTAGGGTGCCAGCGTTTCACTCGGCATCGCACTCCACAACATAATACGATAAGAATTAATTCTCCACAAAACCTATTAAACTACGACACAAAAACCGCGGTTTTTCCCGATGCTGAAACTGGATTATTGAGCTGAGAAAACAAGTCAAATTGATAATCAAACGACGCAAACTTCACTGCAAATTATCAAGGTTCCGAACCAACTCCCGAACTGGAACTAGTCAACTTTTAGATAGCTCGTTCGCTCTCGTATTGGGAGGTGTTGCTGTCACTGTTACTTGCCGAAGGAGGAACAGATACGAAAAAGAACCGATTCATCTTAACAAATCAAGCCTACAAAAATGTAATGCAGCATTTTCTTATTACATTATGTTACATTGTTTTGAGAATTGAGCATTTTGATTGCAAGGAAATTGTTGACTACCAATTTATTGGCAAAAAAGTCGTTTTAAATAATATAGGTAGGCCTACTGCGATTAAAAAAAGATAGTAGGTAAGTAAGTAGGTAGGTATATAGGTAGGTACCTATTTGATCTTTAATGATTATTATGATCTTTTTTTTTCAGTTTTCATCGATCGAATTTAAGTAGGTACATTTTTCAGAATTATTTTGAGCATGTACATTTTTTAATGTTTTAGTTCGTTGATGATAAACTTTTTTGACTAAAATTATCCTAAAAAATGTAGGTACATACCTACTTAATGTTTTAGCGGTTTTTAGCCAATTTTTTTCTTTTTTCAGGACATTTTTTGAAATATGAACGATTTAAGTGTTTTTTTTTTTTTTTTTTTACATGTTTGTGTACATACGCAATTAAATGTGCTCAAAAAGTGCGCCAACGAACTAGTTCAATCGTTTGAAACATTTGATTTATTGGAGCAAGAAAATGTCGCAACTGTTGGCCGTGTTTAGTGATTTTTTTGGACATGTACGCAAGTATATGTGCTCAAAAAGTGCGCCAACGAACTAGTCCTATCGTTTGAAACATTTGATTTATTGGCGCAAGAACGAATTTGTTATCTCAATGGGTCTTAGAACTAACAAGGAGCGCTAGGGGGTGGAATACCTTAGGAACATGGTGGTTGGCATGACTTTCCCTTTGCTGATACCTTGCGTCAACGGATTTCTGCATAAAATTTTTTCAAAAATTCACATTCTACAAATTTTGAGGCGAGAGCAATAGCTTAATTTTCGTCAAAAATTCGCTAAAAGCAAGTGGACATTTGGATTTCGGAGGACAAACATTTTCTTGGCTTCTCGCAGAACACAAAGCTTCCCTACCTCCGGTAGTAAGGAAGCAGGCTGATCTGCTGAGTGCACAAGCGCAAACGTGAACGATTTCTCATCATCTATTAACAAATCGAGAACCCACTCTACATAGGACTCTTCCTTTGCAAAACAGAGGAGAAAGTTATGTTTACTGTTCAGCTGAATGAGCAAATTAACATGTACCTGATCAGCTGAGTAAGCTTTTGAGCTCATTTCTTTCCTTATAGATGCAGGAAGCTGAAATTTGGTATTGAACCTCTATAGGCCTGCTGTGTACGATTGAGAGTAGCTGAGTGAGCTCGGGAGCTCATTTCTTTCGTAATAGACGCAGGATGCTAAAATTTGGTATTGAGCCTCTATAGGCCAGCTGTGCACGACTGATAAAGTGAGGACCCACCGTAAGAGCTCGGGAGCTCATTTCTCTCCTATAACAGACCTAGAGGAAGTTGAAATTTGGTATTGAGCCTCTATAGGCCTGCTGTGTACGATTGACAAAGTGAGGACCCACCGCTATCAGCTGAGTAAGCTTTTGAGGTCATTTCTCTCCTTATTGATGCAGAAAGCTGAAATTTGGTATTGAACCTCTATAGGCCTGCTGTGTACGATTGAGAGTAGCTGAGTGAGCTCGGGAGCTCATTTCTCTCGTAATAGACGCACAATGCTAAAATTTTGTATGGAGCCTCTATAGGCCTGCTGTGTACGAGTGACAAAGAGAGAACCCACCGTAATCAGCTGAGTGAGCTCGGGAGCTCACTTCTCTCCTATAACAGACCTAGAGGAAGTTGAAATTCGGTATTGAGCCTCTATAGGCCTGCTGTGTACGATTGACAAAGTGAGAACCCTCCGTAATCAGTTGAGTAAGCTTTTGAGCTCATTTCTCTCCTTATTGATGCAGGAAGCTAAAATTTGGTATTGAGCCTCCACAGGCCTGCTGAGTACGATTAACAAATCGAGAACCCACCGTAATCAGCTGAATGAGCTCGGGAGCTCATTTCTCTCCTATAACAGACCTAGAGGAAGTTGAAATATGGTATTGAGCCTCTATAGGCCTGCTGTGTACGATTGACAAAGTGAGGACCCACCCTGATCAGCTGACTAAGCTTTTGTGCTCATTTCTCTCCTTATTGATGTAGGAAGTTGAAATTCGGCATTGAACCACTCTAGGCCTGTTGTGTGAGATTGACAAAGTGAGAACCCACCGTAATCAGCTGAGTGACCTCGGAAGCTCCTTTCTCTCCTAATAGACCTAGAGGAGGCTGAAATTTGGTATTGAGCCACTATAGGCCTGCTGTGTACGATTGAGAGTAGCTGAGTGAGCTCGGGAGCTCATTTCTCTCGTAATAGACGCACAATGCTAAAATTTTGTATTGAGCCTCTATAGGCCAGCTGTGCACGACTGATAAAGTGAGGACCCACCGTAATCAGCTGAATGAGCTCTGGAGCACATTTCTGTCCTATCACAGACCTAGAGGAAGTTGAAATTTGGTATTGAGCCTCTATAGGCCTGCTGTGTACGATTGACAAAGTGAGGATCCACCGAGATCAGCTGAGTAAGCTTTTGTGCTCATTTCTCTCCTTATTGATGCAGGAAGCTGAAATTTGGTATTGAACCTCTATAGGCCTGCTGTGTACGATTGAGAGTAGCTGAGTGAGCTCGGGGGCTCATTTCTTTCGTAATAGATGCAGGATGCTAAAATTCAGAGTTGCCAGATGCTCTGAACCTTATACCGCCGACAGATGGCGAAGAAGTAGCCCAAAACCGCCCAATCGCCTATTTGCATATGAAAATTTGAAAACAAGTGTTTATTGAAATAATATACTTTATTATAATAAAAATGTTTAATAATTTTCAAGTAATAATAAAAAACAAAAAAAGTTATTGAATAAAAAAACAAAGTTAACTGCAAAAAACAAATGCAAGTAAAAAACAATCACAAAGGGTACAAAATAAAAAAATTAATTATTTTTTCAATTCAAACAAGAAAAAAGCGTTTATTAAAATACAATAAAATACAATAAATTATATTGAAAACAATTTTTAATAATTTTCAATTAATCTCAGTTTTTTTATGAACATATTTTTACATAACATTTATTTTCTACATTGCACATGTAATCGTAATAAAAATGAAAAGTAATTTTCAACAACAGAACTGATTAAAATTATATTGATTGCAAATATTGACTAATTTTTTTGCACTTATTCGTTCATTTCCTCGCAAACTTCCTCTTCATCTTCAGCAAACAGTGTGATCGCCTCCAGTGTAAGTAGTATCAAGTGATCAAGCAGACGTATCTTCTTCCGTCGATATGATTGGCTTCTGAAAGCGCGGTAAACTTCAAATGATAAAAATCGATTGATCGCAACATTTAGACAAAAAATTTGTCTTCTAGCCCAAACCGCCCAATGTTTTGAGATGACTAGCCCAATTGGCGGAATTCCGCGAATCGGATTTTTTCCCCGCATATTCAGCTACTTTTCTAGCCCAAACGGCGGGAAACCGCCCAATCTGGCATAACTGCTAAAATTTGGTACCTATTGAACCACTATAGGCCAGCTGTGCACGACTGATAAAGTGAGGACCCACTTATATTACAAGCGTGAGAAAACATGATACCTACACGAATTTTTATTTAGTGGTTCCAACAGAAAATCGACAATTGGTCTTGTGATTGGAGGTAGGTACCTACGTAATTACCCACCTATCTTTACGAATAAAAACTGCTCGGTTCTCCTCCTTTTTCAGTTTATTTGTTGTGCACTTTTTAGTTTATTTGTAAGTGTTTATAAGGCTAGAACTTGTTAATTAGAGCGTAAAACTCGGTTATAACTGAGTTGAAGAGATACCTCTGTTTAAATATGGAGACCACCGATCTCTACAGAAGTGCTATCTTATAAGTACATACAGAAATATCAAACCTTTGAGTAAGTAATAACTGTAGAGTTTTTTAGTACCTGTAAAATTATTGAGAAAATGGTCCACTCCTTTGAAAATGGGAGATTTTTTCCTTCCCGAAACAGCAATTAGGTAGGTATTTTATTTTTTGTTGCAGAATATGGGCACGAGTAGTAAAATCAACCAATTTGCCTACCTACGCATTATCTTATCCCGGAATACCCAGAATAAACCTAAATGGGAAGGTAATTTAATAAATTTGAATAATTAACGTTCAATTCGACTTTTCTTCAAATGATCATGTTATTTGTTTTGGTATATTATACGGGTCTCGGCAACCAGGTACCTACCTACCTACCGCGGTTTCAACGCACCCTGGTTGCGGAAGATAACTTTACTAGTAGGTGGGTAAGTAGGTAAGTTTAATAAGACCAATGATCTGAATAGAAAGGCTAGAATCCTGTAGTTACAGAAATAACGAATATTAAATTCTCGTAAATTTAACATCGAGAAACTGAGAATAAATTGCTTTTTACGCACTTTCCCATCATCACACATGGCTGGGTGGAGTAGTGATGAAAACAGTTCATTAACGAATCACTCAATGATTCTCAATGTTCCTGATACCTGTTACATTGTAGGAACCAGTTATCGAGAATGGAATCCCATTGATGCCAAGTGAGGTAGCGGTAGGGAGTAGCAGGTTAGTCGATGATGGAGATGCTGCGCAAAAGTCGCTGCGCATCCTGTCAATGAAATCGCCCCAGTCGCCCAAGTTCATAACAGCAGTGCAGCCAACCTCTTTGACCCAGGTAACCAAGAGAAAGCCGTGGGATTTTGTCTTGAAGGCCACTCCAAAGTTGTCTCCACGATTTGTTAAGGAATTAGACTCCCGCAGCAGGCTCTGCAATCGAATCTTGTACGTTAGTGTAAGTATTCTACGTCTAGCACCACACCACTAATCAGCTGTTGATAGGTACCACTTGAGGATTGAATTTTAAACTTCACGTTTATATATGCACTTCTAATATAACAAACAATTAGGCTCAAATAAACACGCTAAGTATATTTTCGTATGTAAACATTTTATTTTTATATTTACTTCTTAATTCATAAAAGTATAGTCACAGTGTTCAATATAAGTAACTACCTAGGTATATATATTATGCCTGTGATCTTGGAAAAATAATTTGGGAAACGTACTGAAAATCCTAAAAATGAATGGTTATGAACTTGATTCAAATTAAAATTTGTATATAAAATGCAACGGGTTTCACTAGTTTAAAGGAGGATATTTATGCATTTAAATCAATCATGATCATTTACCACCAATACAAGGCAGTGGCGGATTAATTGAATTTCTTGGGTGGGCAAGGTATTTCTTTGGTAGTCCTCCTCCTCCTCCGGAAATTTTTTGAAAAAAGACTAGCAGTTTTAGACCCCTATTTTATATAATGCAGGTAAAAATTAACAAGAAAAATATTATTTCTATTTGTAGGAATATTAGCTTGGCTACCAAAAATCTATGTACACTGTGGGATTATAGGTACTACCTACCTAATTGTTTTGGCAAACTTTCATGGAAGAATGCAGGGAATGATACATAAAACGCTGATTATAAATCAATACTACATAATAACTTCAGTCCTCATGAGGTACTTTTATTTATAAACCATATATTTATATTGTAAACACAGGATTAAATAATAATACACTCTTTATTTTTTCAATTTACTGTATTTAGAAACCAAAACATTTAATAAACACTAAAGATGAAATTAAATGAACAAAGTACATTTTTGATTATAGATGAAAATACAAATAAAATGTTACCTTGTTAAACATTTTTTATCAACTGCTGATAAAAGCAAAATAATGAATAACTTCAATCGAAAAACACTGGTAGCAATCAGTTTAGAAAAACCTTATTCGTTTACCACCCCTAGCATAGAGAAGCTCTGGAAATGACAGCTCGAACAAACCTGGGTACCACTGCGATCGTGTATAGTATCCATGTAGTACACGGCTTATCACAGTATTCCTTTTCTCTTCTTCCATGTCTTCTTCCGTGCAGTAACCTGTGGTTTGGGTTTAGCCTTTGAGTATAAATATTGAGAGAAAATTGATTACTGAGGATTATTGAAAAGATAAAATGTTTTATTAGCTTTCCAGGATTTAATTTTTACTTCAACTTTTTACGTCAATTCCTGCCAAATGCTCGATATGGAGGACGACTACTTTTTGGAGGAGGATAAATTGTAAGTTTTTCTCAACATTTCAGTTTGTTCGTAGTTGATCCTTACCCATCTGCTACGATTCAAAATTATTTATTCTAATTTAGACATTTTCCGGATGTGGCATTATATAACTAAAGGAAGGTTTATCTCTAGTTGCCAACGAAAAATACAGGGTGTTCTAGGATTCAGGACTCTTCACTCTTCTAGATAGCTTTATCTCAGTACAGTTAAACTAAACTGGCACTGAACGTAACATCAAATCAGACATAGTTTCTTTTAGGTATGTCAGTGCTTATGATCGGAATGAAATATTGAACTCAAGTTTTAGATCTCGGCAGACTACCGGGTTATTACCAAAAATCAAGAAAATCTCGAACAGTTTCTCCTTGTAGGCGTTTGTCGGTGTCAACTATAAAGTACCTACTGGATTTCCATCAAACATCAATACGATAATTTCTCAAGTAGATGGGTAATTTGCACAATGTCGAGGCCATAATCGCAGTACAGTAGGTACTGACAGTTAAGGAGATATCGATTTGCGACATTTGATCATTTTACTCCTTGTTCGGGAACTTCTTTTATGGTGGGTAGATCTATCCAGAAATTCGGAAATCTGGCAATGCTTCTGTGGTTAGAAGTACATAGTGAAGGGCTGGAGGGGAGTGCAGAATTCCGGCATTGCACGGACTCGACCAATTTCCTAACACGATGATGACGTTTGAATAATACACTCATGTCATGAAGGAGTATACAAGACAGCTATGATGTACATTACTTCTTTGTTAAGGTGGAATTTCCCTGACGCGGCTGCGGCCGGCGGCTGCGGCCGGCGACCAGCCGCTCTCCACTCCTTCAGTGTATTTAGATGAAACCGATTTCCCTGACGCGGCGGCGCACAGTGGGCTGAAATAGCATATTTTGTTCAAAAACCTGATTTCAAGGTAATCTGTCAAAATTGAAATGCATTCCCATGGTTTTTTCATTTTTTGAATCGAATAAGACTAGTTTCAGAACAATGCGCACAGTCGTTTTCAAGATATTTCAGTTTTGAGGCAATTTCAGCGACCGTGCTGAACTGAAAAAGTGAAATAATCAAAGTATTACTTGTAAGTCACTCATTCCGTTTTTCCGGTTGCGAAAACTTGATACAGTAATCATCAATTAATATTAGTTTATTTATTTAATTATTGTTGTTGCTGTCATAGAAATTGAGAAGGGTAAATGAGAGAAAAGTTGAAACGGGAACACATTCTTTCATATTGCTGTATTTTGTCAATAGTATAACAAATGGTGCGTGGTGAAATAACATTAAAATATGAAAGAAAAAAACGAAAATTATGCTTTGAGGGCCTCCCAACTTTATTAGATCCACTGCAGGAATGTGAGAAATCAGTATGGTTAACAAATGTTCCCTTCAACCAGTCACTATTCTTGGATAAGAATGTGGCTTTGTTATGAGTCACATCCCTCATTTTTTTATTAAAATTACACAGAAACCTTCCTTTTTCTCCGAAATTACCTGGAGTAAGATGGTATTCTCCATTTCGGGGTAACGGTCCCGCAAACTCTCTTCCAGTGTCCTGTTAGGAGTAAATAACATTTCGCACAGAACACTGTAAGGAATAGTTATTTCCGACATATTAATGAACTAACTGGGAACGAATGAATGAGAGTTTAACGTCGGTTTACCGATATATAACTGGATCATCGAATAGGATAAGATGAATGCCAGTGTGACAAAAGATCGTAGACTTTACCAGTCCAAAGAGTGTTTACTTTTTCGCAAGCTAACAATTGTTTGTTTACTCTAAAATGAACTGTGAAAAGAGTCGGCGGAAGTCGGCGATGAAACTGATGGAGAATGCACTTTAATACCTCACCTTTCTAAATATTTCACTCACTCAATAAATGCCGGTAACACTTTTTTTTCCGGCTCTTCTCATTAATAAAAATACGTGATTTTTCAGCTTAAATTACGAAAACTGTAAATTTCTCGTATGATTAATATTTAAAAAATATATATAACCCCATAAACCGTTTAATAATAATGTAATTTAATAATTTATTAGTAATTTAATTATTAAAATATTTAATACACCATATCACGATCATAAGTACGAGTATAGGTATCATAGGTACCTACTGACATGACGGAGTCGTGCGAAACTGCCTGAGAAAAAGGCCACTATTAGCCTAAGTCGTTGGAATATTTGAAAATCTACTACGTACAACTAATCACTAGGTATCTAGCTATGAAAAAATAACAAACCCAGCTGGATTGAAAAAAAATTTTTTGGGGGGTTTTTGAACACTTCAGCCCACTGTGCGGCGGACGGCGGCTGGCCTCCGCGGCTACATGGTCTTGAAAACCGCTACATGACAGCCGCCGCGGCTGCGGCCGGACTGGTCGAGGGAGCAGTCTAGCCGCGCGCCTACGCGGCTCGGGTATGCAGACCCGCAACGTTCCCTCCCCTCATAATTATACATCCCTCTGAAAAGAGCGACTTGTTTGTGCATTCAGAAATGTATGTACCAACCAATTGTTACTCATAATAAAAAATACTCTGCCAAACTAGCACATAGCTTCCTCATCGCTGACGTTCGTGCATGCGCATGGGCTTGAAATACCTACATTATATGGCAACATCTAGGATTTACCCCGCATCCCTGAAAACCGATCGAATATCGAAATCGAACCAAAACTTTAGAATTTGAGGCTGTTATGACAATTATTACCTCAAGGTTAGGGCGACTTTTTCTTCAGCAGAAATAGGTACCTACTGGAACTTGTGCTGTACCATATTTCGTGAGGTTTTCTCTCACCAAAGAAACGATGTGGTGAATTTTTTTTTAATACATTTTTATTTGTGATAAAGGTGATCCATATTACTTAAAAAATGACAATGTTACGACCCCCTATAAGAAAACTTGTGCTGGGAGTCGGAGTGCTGACTCATCCTAATTATAATTAAATTTATCATATCAACATACGTAATGTTAATGTATCTTAAAAAAAAGAAAAAATATATATATATATATATATATATATATATTCAAAAAATATAAAATAATATAACCATCAAAATTTACCGGGATATTGACGAAAAACAGAAATACATTGAATATCTACCACGGAAACGAAATTATACTTCAATGAAAGCGGTCGAATACATGATTGAAAAGTCCAAAAGGCATACTTAAAGGGTTGAAATGAAGTACTTTGTCAATTTATTTTTAAAAACAAGTAGCGAAACCTTTTTCCCCTTTCAAGGAGGATGGGAGAGAATTAAAACGAGAGACCCCCCAAAATGAATACAACCTCTGTCCCATAGCAGTGTTCATTCTCGGAGTAAGCAGGGTGATCTCATCAGCAGCCCTCGTAATACTGAGGTTCCTTTTGAGCTTACCACTACAGAACTCCTTATAAATAAATATCAAAGTAGTTTTTTCTGCAATTTTTCTTAAATCTAGCACTGCGAACTCCTTGAAAATTGACGAAGTCGGGAATCTGATCGGTTTTTTAAGCAAAATTTTAATTAGGCTTTTCTGAGTGATTGCTAGGGGATTTAATTTTGATTCAAATGTTGAACCCCATGCCACTACACCGTAAACCAACAAGGAATGAACCATTGCATTGTAAAATAATTTTTTTAGCTTCATGATTGAAATCAAAACTGTGGCCTAGGTATGCGG
This sequence comes from Adelphocoris suturalis, assembly GCA_030762985.1. Lineage (NCBI taxonomy): Eukaryota > Metazoa > Arthropoda > Insecta > Hemiptera > Miridae > Adelphocoris > Adelphocoris suturalis. The sequence goes on from CM061040.1 coordinate 182,650,685, forward strand.
CCGCTGGCCGCCGCCGCGGCCGCGCCGCTCTGAGAAAACTCTCTTTCACAGCGCGGCGCGGCCGGCGGCTGAGTATCTACATGGCAAAACCGCGCGCCGCAGCCGCCGGCCGCAGCCGCGTCAGGGAAATTCCACCTTTACTTACGTATTAACGCTGTTTTTAAGTATTTCTTATCGTATTTCTCTTTGTTCAAACTGAAATCTGTATTTTACTAAAGGGATTGATATAAGTAGGATTTTTTAGAATTTGTTTAAGATGCTAGCTTGCGATCATCCAGGCTACGGAACTATGCACATCGTTCTGATGTATGTGACAGAGTTCCCGTCATAGAGGTCCTGTCGGGTGTTTTTGAGAAGCTGAGTTTGGCGTTGGATGGGTGATCCAGATCCCTGGAAACCAATCTACTCCGAACATAGCTCATTAATGCTACTAGTAGGAGTGGGTGTCTCTTTGACGGGATACTGTCAACCTCCTCTACCTCTTTGTCGAGGATTTAGGCCCCCATTGCATCTCTGGGGGGGGGGGGGGGGGGGGGGGGGGGGGGGGGTACCTAGATTCCTGATATGTATTCGTCCAACTAATCTATGTTGGACCTTTTCCGTTATCGTCCCGCTAGGCCCCCCTCCGGCCTGCGGGCCAAAAATATTTGATACCTCGACAGTAGTTCGAACTCGCGTCGTTACAACTACAGGGAATTTCCCGTTAGTTGCAACACTACAACAATGTGAGCTATGAGACCAGAGTTATTAAACCTCTTCGACTGTGAGAGTCATTTTCCTGGAGCCTAACATTTCCCCGGAGTCAAATACCAGCCATCTCGGCTGGTTTGGGGTCGGATGAATGACGAAGTGAAACTGCAGGCCGCTCACTCAGCAGATGCTTGCTGGAACAAGTCAGCAGTCAAGTGAGGTCATTGTCACGGTATGTATTGACTCGTGTGTGAGGAAGTGAAAGGTGCTAACAACAGGAAATGTAATGTTTATAGTCTTTTGGCTCGAGAGGGATTTAATTAATTAATACGAATTGTTTCGTGTGATTTCGAGTCCTATTTCGATTGCACCACTGTATCGGCCCAAAAATATTTGATACCTCGACAGAAGTTCGAACACTCCAACGATCTGAGCTATGAGGCCAGGGCTATCAAACCTCTTCGACCGTGAGAGTTATTTTTCTGGAGCGTAACATTTCCCCGGAGTCAAATACCAGCCGTCTCGGCTGGTTTGGGGTTCGACGAATGACAAAGTGAAACTACAGGCTGCTGGCTCAGCAGATGCTCGCTGGAACAAGTCAGCACAGTCGAGCGAGGTTATTGTCACGGTTTGTTTTGACTCAAGTGAGTGAGGAAGTGAAAGGTTCTGACGACTGGAAATGTGATGTTTACAGTCTTTTGGCTCAAGAGGGATTTAAAATTATTGTTTCTTATGGTTTTGGGTAATATTTTGACTGCGCCAATGAAGCAGCCCAAAATTATTTGATACCTCGACAGGAGTTCGAACTCCTCTTTGACTGAGAGTTATTTTCCTGGAGCGTAACATTTCCCCGGAGTCAAATACCAGCCGTCTCGGCTGGTTTGGGGTTGGACGAATGACGACGTGAAACTACAGGCTGCTGGCTCAGCAGATGCTCGCTGGAACAAGTCAGCAGTCGAGCGAGGTCATTGTCACGGTGTGTTTTGACTCAAGTGAGTGAGGAAGTGAAAGGTGCTGACGACAGGAAATGTGATGTTTACAGTCTTTTGGCTCGAGAGGGATTTAATTAATTATTGTTTCGTTTGATTTTGGGTCCTATTTCGACTGCGCCACTGTAACAGCCCAAAATTATTTGATACCTCGACAGGAGTTCCAACTCGTGTCCTTATAACTACGTGAAATTTCCCGTAGTTGCAACACTGAAACGATCTGAGCTGTGAGACCAGGGTTATCGAACCTCTTCGACTGTGAGAGTTATTTTCCTGGAGCGTAACACAAGCTTGTGAGCATCCAGACCTCCGAACTATGCACATCATTCTGATGTATTTCTACGACTAGTCGATATTGGACCTTTTCCGTTATCGTCCCGCCAGGCTCCCCTCCGTTATCGTTTGCCACCTTGATACTAACTGAAAGTCCAACTAATCTGAATTTTTACTAAAGGACTGACTATTTGATGTTACGCAGTTTTGAGATGCGAGTGCAGCGAGCCTCCAGACCACTGATCTTATGCACTGGCTTCTTCTGCTGTGGTGGCGTTAATACTAAGTACGACATCTTTTTATGGTGCATAAATGATTTGTAATGATGCCTACCTACTTGATGTTCGAATTGAAACGTAATGTTGTCTATTTAGGATAGGCAGTTGATAAAAGGAAGAAAAGAAGGGTCTCATTTCGAAATGATGTCGCTTTTGCAGTTTTGACGTGATTTGTCCATTGTTGTGAGTTGTGGAGGGGGGTCACTGACAGAATACCCCAGTTTGTGGATAAGGTTTTATTTTACTCGAGCGCTTTAGTCTACGCAGGCCTCATCAGGATGTTGTAATCTTATTGTGTGATTAACTTGGTATTGGGTTGCCCCTTCCCTGCAGGGTTTTCTCTTAGTTATACTGTGGGTCGTTTCTCTTTGCATCTTTTGGTGGGATGGTATGATTTATTGATTGTTTTCATTAGGTGGTGACCTCTCTACATTATTGTAGTTCGTTAGGTAGTTCTCCAAGTTGTTAGGCACTTATTTGTATGGGATTTCACTGTAATGCACTAGTTCTAAGTATATTTTTATGAATTTGAAGGGAGCTAAAACCATTTGTTGAATAATGTAATGGTGTTGATTAAATAATGGTTTTAGCTTCCTTCAAATTTATAAAAATCTACTTACAACTAGTGCATTACAGTGAAATCCCATACAAATAAGTGCCAAACAACTTGGATAACTACCTACCTAACTACAATAATATAGTGTGGTCACCACCTAATGAAAACAAGGAACACATCATTCCATTACACTAGGAGATGCAAAGAGAAACAACCCAGAGAAAACACTGCAGGGAAGGGGCAACTCAATACCAAGTTAATCACAAAATAAGATTACAACCTCCTGATGAGGCCTGCATAGGCGAAAGAGCTCGAATAAAATAAAACCTTATCCACAAACTGGGGTATTCTGTCATTCACCTGCCTCCACAACTCACAACAAGAATAAATGAGGAGATCACTTTCAAAAGGGGTCATATCCACTTCCGAAAAAATTTCAGGAAGTAAAAAAAAAAAAAAAAAAAAAACGCCCAAGGAGTTATTGATTGGAATTTAAATTTAGTTTTTAATCTAGTGTAGCTTAGTGAGGCACTAGAAATTATATCTCAAAACATGAGCAGCCAATCTTGAAAACCAAAGTAGTTACAGCTAATTATCAATAGGATATGACCCCTTTGATCAAAATTTCGGATATGTTCCATTTTGATAAAAACACATCCATTTCTCAATAAAAAATCACAAAATGAAGTGCAGGTAGTTCATATTTTTTTAGGTATGCAAAAAACACACATGAACTATGTTTCCAAATTATATAATGTAGGTAATAATAAGGTAAGGTATTATCAACAAATTTTCAGTTTGGAACGAACAAAAAAGCCAAAATAGAAAAAAATCTCAAAAAATCTTTAAAATCTGTCAACATTTCAACATGAAAATCAGTTTCCTCTTCGTCAAGACAATCACATTCTTCTACTTCGCCATCGTCTTGTGAAGGTGCTACTTCATGGGTACCCAAAAGAACGCCAACAATACCCTCCATTCTTGGCAACACCAACGACACCTTAGCCACGCAAAAACGACGATAAGCCTTTAAATCTTAAGAGACACGAACTAAAAACAGAAAGGAGCACTAGAGAAATCAGCGAAACAGGAGTGAAACATGTTATCGCAGCACGTCTTATATCAATATCATTGAATATTGGGAAGTAGAGGAGCACAGTTGATAACAGGGGTGCCGAAGAGTATTGCTCCTGCACTCTGTTGGTTATTCATACCAAACCCTTCAAATCTTATCACCAAACAGCACAGGCATTCTAAAAGGTATGTTCCAAACTAGAGTTGGAAAAAAATCCGGTAGATGGCATTTTGGATATGTTCCTTTTTGAAAAACATCAACGAGCAACAACTTGAAGGAAGATGAGGATATATTCCCTTTTGATTGAAACGAAAATTATCCATATATAGGAATGGATGAGATCCCTTTTGATCCAAACATCAAACTTTGGCCCTCAAATACACAAGGATATGTTCCTTTTTGACGCTAACTGCTCATACAAATCGATTTTGGTTATCCTACAGATTGAAAATCCGTTTTTTACAGATTTTTTTCGAAAAATGGATATGACCCCTTTTGAAAGTAAGCTCCTCAAATAAAGGTCCGGATTTCGTCATTTAGCCTAGTATTGGCCGACAAAATTTTTTCACAAAAAAAAAAAAAAAAAAAAAAAAAAAACCATGAACTCAGTTTCTCAGGATCCAAGTTCAGTGTAAACCATGAATTGATCTCAGTTTAAATTCATTTTAGTTTCACCAAGTTGAACTGAGTTCCTAGGAACGAGTTTTGACTGAACTCAGATAATTGGAGACTCCAGGTTTGTTTGGACAGACCATTCTGAACGCGGTTCTCATAACGGCGTTTTGAACGGAACATGAGGAGAACTATTCCGAACCCTGTTTGGAACGTGTGGCACTCCGAACGCGCTTCGACTTTTCAGAACAATGAGAGACCTTCATTAAACCAATCATTCATTGTACAAGAATATAAATTTATTTTAATATTGCAAATAAATTTTAAAACAATGTGATTAATAATGAGAACAAGAAAATCCATAAAAATCCGAAAACGGGATTATCAATGCACGGGAAATCGAAGATAAAATCAAATATGGCGGGCCTTATGCTGAAAACATCTGTGCGCATGTCCCAAGCCAACCGCTCTGTAGAAAATCCAGAACCGATGGAACGGGTTCAAAATGGTTTGGGATTTTCTGTCCAAACAGCAAACCACACGTTCTGTGATTGTCCAAATGGCCACAAAGGGGCGTGGCCTAAGTAGAACGGTTCAGGATGGTCTGTCCGAACGAACCTTCCAGTTGAACCACCGTTGATCCCAGATTGAACGTTGAACTTCCGATGTTCCAGTGACATCGAGAAGAGATGCCTTATCTCAGGAGTGGGAAGGTCGGGGTTTTCCCCTCCAGACATCATTCGCTTGGCCCCGTGAATGTATAATATTCAGTTAATGCTTTTTGTGTTGATTAGTGAGATTGTGTGATTATTTATATTTATTGGCAGAATCAAAGAAGAAGCATAGGGAGAAAGAGCTCCTTCTTGACCTCATATATTAACATTTTGATATTCTCGAATCTAAAAAATCGACGCCCATTCGGTCCTCACTAAAAACGAAAGATGGGAAAAATTGGCTTGAGGAATTCAATTCCATTTCTTACCATTACCGAGATCGGTAAACATTTAAAACACTTCAGGAAAATCTGTGCAAAAGGAGCTATTGCCAACGCACACGATATTCTCTACATCACAGTTGAGTAAAGTTGAATATACATTTTCTTTTATCTCGACTACGCCATTATTCGTTGTTATCCTCATTTGAAATCGAATGAAGTTGTAAATATTGTCTTTCTGTTGAACGACGTGGATATTTGATATTATAATAGGACTGTGATGCTTGGTTGGAGGCCATTGCGTAGTTAACATAACTGCCTGAATGTGTCTAAGGACTGACGTGAGCTTCCTTCAACTCACCATGGAATATAGTTATGAAACTCTGGAGTGCAACAGTAGTGCTTCATTCTTCAGCGAAGGAGTTCTGGGTTCAAATCCTGTAAAGGTCCACCCTATATTTATATGGGATATAATTAGTTATGATCTACATTTTATGTAAGGATTGATTTTGAATGTTTTTGGTATTAAATGTAAAGGGTTATTTCCGCTAGCAGCAATACTCGTAGTAAATTTATCATTTATGTACCTTTTGGAGGAATCCATCGTCACCAGCAAGTCGAGTACCGGGGGCGAGCACCATCGATGCAAAGATATTATCATCAGTACTGTTTCGTCGGCCTGATGATGATGTCTTTGCATCGAAAGCGCTCGCCCCTGGTACTCGACTTACTAGTGAAGACGGATTCCTCCGAAAGGTACGTAAATGATAATTGAATGTTTTAGCGAATTTTTGAAGAAAATTAAGCTATTGCTCTCGCCTCAAAATGTGTAGAATGTGAATTTTTGAAAAATTTTTATGCCGTTTCAGGGTATTCTGAATCATATTCTGAAGTTTAATGCATTTTTTTATGTATGTATATATGTACGTGTCATTCCAGACGATAACTGTCCGTAGAATTGTGCTAGAAACTTCAAACAAATTTTAAAATGTTAAGGACACAAAACGAAAGTTCAAGTTCGTTGGCCAGCATGATCGGATTACATCTTCGGGTTGAAATTTTCAAAAATGTAGTCAAAAATTTCAAAACATCCTGTTTTTTGCGATTTGTTATGCGAAATAATTTTTTCAGCATACTAACATGTAGTATATTCGGAATCAGCGTAAAGTTTCCTATAAGAATATGTATCAAGTTTTCAAAAATTTAAAAGTTGAAAAATCAGTCAAAAATTGAAATAATGCCGTTCGCTAGTTGTAAAAATCGGTAATATTTGCATGAAACATTGTCCAAATTCAGATTGAACTACTCTTATGGAAGTATCCCTGTATAACCAATCCTAGAACCATGCTGTTTAAAACGTAGGTAGTAGGTGCTTGTTAAACAAACAAAAATGTAATCACAACTGATGAGTTTACTCTGTGAAATATTCCGTCCTCCGATTCTCTCGGTCGCTCTCTTTAATGTTTTACGCTCAACTATTTGACTTTTATACTTGATGTAGCTTTAATACTGACTGTGGCTTAGAAAAATATTAGCCATGAAATTATGACGAAGTTCTATTTATGTACGTACTAGCACGCAGTCAGTAACTTTCTTGTTGCTACGGAAAAGCCAAGTGACATTTCCCCATAATTTAGGCTGTCAATAGATGCACAGGGACTGCAGTTTGTCTGGCAATTTCTTGCTGTAGGATACTAGATTCGAATGCAACTGACTTTATATCACTCGTAATATAAAGCCTCATCATCGATTGGCTGTGGAAATACGTTTCTTTCATATGACGTCGGTATGTTATTTTATTTTATGTCAAGATTTGATGATGTTATGATAGGATACTGTTAAGATTTCAACTGCCTTCAATACTGACCACATTGGACATCGAAATCTATGAATATTTACCTACATTAGTCTTTAAATCTACAAGATTAGTTTAATAATAATAAAGTATGAGTACCTCCTAATTATTTTTAATAATTTGATTCCATGTTTGTCTATCAAAATCATAAACTAAAATTTCTCTACACGATCAATAGCGACTGAAATGTCGAAGATTTCTTCAAAAATTCGCTCATGGGGTCATGCTGCATGACTGGACTTTTTTTTTTATTCTTGAGATGCAAGCATCCAGACCACCAAACTACATACTCCAACCATCTGTCAATTCTAATTTGAAGACCTAGGTAATCATTCATTTGGTTCTTTGTCAAAACATTTAATTTGAAACGGAATTCTTGATCCTAAATATAATGACAACCAACGGTAACCCTAGTAACAGGAGGATCTCTTGACCAGTACGGGTCATGTTGGCTTTGTTTGGTTGGCTCACGTCGGTCTCCTTATGAACTGTGCACTCTACGTGTGATTAGGCCCCCTTCTCCTCTTCATAAATTTGTTGCTCAATGAGGACAAAACCAACTGGCTTATGTTCAAGGCTCAGGGTCCCACATACCATCCTTCTATTACCTTAGGAGCTGCCGAGGTTGAGCTAGTTAACTCAACTAAATTTCTAGGTGTCGTCATTGACTCTAACCTAAACTTCCACGAACACCTGGCTGCCCTTAGATCCAAACTAAGTTCTGTGTGCTTTGTCCTCCGCAAACTACGTTCCGTGGCATCTAAGGACGTAGTGCTGGTGGCCTATCATGGTCTGTTCCTCGCTAGAGCGAAATTTGGCATCCTCTCGTGGGCCAATCCTCACAATATGGCGGCAGTTTTCACTCTCCAGAAGAGAGCAGTCCGCATCCTGCTGGAACTCTTCTTGTAGAGGTCAGTTTAAGTCTGCTGGGCTACTAACGCTGCCCTCAATTGCCGTTCTGGAAGCTCTGCTCTATTACAAAAAACATCGATCTGATTTCCAACTAGTCCAGTTCAACCACACCCATGCAACAAGATATGGAAAGTCCCTCCTGCGAGTGCCATCACACAACCTTCAATTTTTCAAGAAGAGCACTGAATACTTTGTGGGGTCGTTTTCAAAAAAAAAATGTCCGTTTTCTCATTTCTGAGGTGGTGTAGCAGTCAAAATTAAATCTTGATCTTTTTAGCCACCGAGTTGCTCCAGATATACTTGAAGACGTCTAAAATAAGGTTCTATGTAAAAGCCACGAGTTTTTTCACTTCTAAATATTTTTTTTTCAATTTGAAAAAAAAAGCACAATTTTTTGGTCACTGTAGTTACGGTGCAATTTTTTTTTTTTTTTTTTTTTTTAATGGATTACGGGAGGCAGACTCATTTTTCTGAATGAGTACACTTCTCAGAGATAATAATTACATAAAAATATGTTGAAATTGTTGGCATAGATTGTCATGGAAATTTTATTTTTGTGGTTTTTGTCACAGGAGTTACGTTGGTAATGGTTATTTATTTATTTTTTCATGTTGAACTGTTTCTTCAAGCAATCTGGTTCTGGAATTTCCTTCAATATGTCTAAAACTCCAAATGTCGATAGCACATATGTTTAGAAAAAATTAAATTCAGGCGAAAAAAGTGTTATTGAACACTACAGCTGCGTGGGACACTTAGTGAGGGAAATAGGTAGAAGTTCGAAACACTCAAGCCAGGCAATTAAACTGGATAAAATTTTATTCAGGGCTAATTACAATAAAGTTCTTTAATAAAACTGTCTCAATTAACAATTCAATTACTTAGCAACTTATTTTAATTGTTTCATGAAGTCTTGAAAACCAAACCAATGTCCCAAAGTTGGAGTATTATATTTGTGCTCCCCACCTTGTAGAGGTTCCACATTTAATTGCTGAGGCATCCACTAATTCCATAGGAGGGATGTAATCAGGAATGTCATCCAAGTCACAGCTGTGAATTTCTGCTGAATTTCCAACTGAGAGAGACCGAGTACTCCTCAGGTTCAAGCCCATACATGTTCATTAAACGTGATGTGCCAAACACAAAACCAAGAAAAGCCTCACTGGACAATTTACAATCCACTTCTACACCCTCACCACCAAACCGTCCGAGAACTGTCAAAATGTTCGTCCATCGTAACATTGAATCAGGTGACAACAGTGACTGATCTTCTCTGAGGATAAATTTCCTTGCCCGATCTGTGGAGGACGCCATGGAGCCCGAAAGTACTGGTGTTTTCTCCGGATGAGTACAGTGCAACATTGGCACAGCACTCAGTTATTCGAACTGTGCATGAATGCCTGGTATCACACCCTGCAAAACAGAAAAAAATTAGTCGGTCACCATAGTTATCATAACTATCTGGACATTTCGACTTTGAACAAGGCTACACTCCTCCAATCTCATAAAAAACGCTTTGTTAACATGTGCAAAAATATAGAGTATTTTAGGCGCAATAAATGATGTTTACAAACTAACGTTTCCCTAGAGAATTCATAGTAACTATGGGGACCTTGAATTAAACTACACCATTGTGATGAAGGTGAAAAATCCTTGGACACCAAAGATGCTTGGCACTCAACTAAGGGCGTTAGGGGAACGTCACACGCACTTGCTAGACCCTCCACAAATACTCTCCAGCCGCCAGCCATCGCGTGACTATTGATTGTTAACTTTCACTTTGTTTTTCACTTGTTCCTGGCTTTGTTATTATTTTTATAGTGATATAGACTTTATTTTTTTGACTTGTTACTCTATCATTGTCCTCTATGATGTACTTTGGCAATAAACGGGTATTATTATTATTATTCATGCCAGCTAGTGGGGTCTGATATCTGCTTGGTAACTGCATCATGGCCCCTACTATGTAATTATTATTGTGAGTTCACAGACTCTCATTTGGTAATTACTTTTCATTTTTTATAGACTGTCGGACATATAAATGTTCAGAATGGAACAGGAAATGCTCGAAGAGATTGACCGTATGGATGAGTCTCAATGCTTGTCGAAAATGTTTTTTACAGAAGATACTATGTACGTACGACTCAAAATATTCCTCTTTTTGGGAAGTGGTGGTGGGATTTACATTTTGGTGGGAGCATTCTGATTACACTCAGTTTTCTTCATAATGTTCAGTATTCTAAATTTAATTTAATTAACTATCATCTACACATTACTTGTTACTATTTGCACTGAATGGTGAATTTCTCTAACTGTTTTGTTTTCAGACATTTCATTTTATTATCCTGAATAATATTTTTTCTATTTATAAATTAAAATAGATTTACTGCTTTATAAACGTATCCTCTTTGAGTGCTTTGACGATTATTATAAAATTTAGGTTAACTTGGTTACGGCATTTGTTAAAAAGGTTTCGCTCAGTAGTGATAAATAAAACATTTTCTTCTTCGTGTGCTGAGGCGCTAATGCCTGCAACAACCAGTGGTGTGGGTGGTCATCTGAAATGGTATTTTCCGTGGTTGACTACTTCTTTCATTTTCCTGACTGTTCAGTGACCAATCTTCTCTGTTTGGAACTGATTATATTATTCTCATGAGTCTAAAGGCCGTGTCACACTAGCATTTTTTCCGAGATCACTTTTCTGAGTTTTTAATGCCTGAACGTGAAGAAGAAGAAGAAGTGCTTTTTTCCAAGGTCAGCTTTTTCAAACATTGCGCATCCTGGCGGAGCGTTTTTAAACTCGCTTGGGAAAATTAGAACACGTTCTAATTTTTACCCTGATGCAAGAAAAATGCTAAACAACCCTTAGGTTACAATTCAATGAAAACCCCCTAGGAGCCCTAACCTGACAGATTTGATAAAAATGCATTCCGCCAGAATGCGCTGTTTTTGCACTTAGTCCTCAACATCCACAGCTGAACTTGAAAAAAAGCACTTTGCCTTCTTCACGTTTCAGCGTTTAAAATACGAAAAAAAATCGGAAAAAATGCAAGTGTGATACAGCCTTAAGGCTGTGGCAGCATCGAGATCACTTTTGGAGATATTGTAGTGAGATTAATTTCTCATCCAATTTCGTTTGAATTCTAAGTGGTTATGTGGGCTGACCCTTTATTGTGCCTTCCCTGTGCGATTCATTGTTACTATTGCAACGTTAGTACCTTCATATGCACACACGTTAATTTCTGTTCCAATAATAACTTACATTAGACTTCCAATTTGGATGAAGCTCTCAGGGATCGTTCCCTGAACCACCACCAAGGCTATTGCCCCAGGTGGGTTTGAGGGGGAGGGGGGCATCATCTACCACCCACAAATTTTTCAGCCAATAACAAAAATTGTAAAAAAAAAAAAAATTAATTAAAGAAATTAAAAAAAAGGAAAAGAAACTTGCCAACTTTGAAAGAATTTTAGTAATTTTGGACGGGGTTTGAACTCGCTTAATTCATAACTTGTTAATTTTTTACTGTCTGATTTTACCTCGAACATGATTAAATCCTCCACTATTATTATTGTTTTAAAATTTCATTTGCTGTACCTCAATCAGAATGATAATGACCCCATCAGCAGCATTGGACGAGGTGTCCAAAGGGACATTGTAAGTGGCACAACTCTAGGGGGAGCCATGTTGCCCTCCATCACTAAATGGAGTGCCATCATGGACTCCATATGAAATGGGGGGCACAGCAATGACTACTGTTTAGCCCCTAAACCAGTTTAAAAAACCTAAAAATTGTAGTAGAGCCCAGCGACCCTCAGGTACTGCAGGGACTAGACCTAGTCTGGCCCAAACAAATCGTCAATCCTCTGATGAGGCGTATGCTGGATTCGGAGGTCCACAAGGTTCGCTTTGAACGCAGACACGACAGGTGGTAAGCATCTAGTGACTTGGAAGTTGGGGCTCATGGAGCAAGGCGAACACCATCAGGTGTCTTTGAGCCTTTGGTGATTAGAACAATGTGTCCAGCCATCGCTGGATTGCCTCAATGTAGCAGTATCTGAGAATGTGTGGGGGTGTATTGCCCTTGGTGCTGACCCTCATGCGATGGTCAACACGCAACCCAGACAAGGTCCAAGGTTAGACGCTTTATGTCGGACCAGAGGGCATCTCTATGCTATCCCACCTGGTGAGCTTCTAAACACTAATACCCAAGGAGCATGCTCGTGTTGGAGCTTAGAATATGTCTCATAAAGGGGGGGTGATAGCATTACCATGTCATAAGAAGGATACCCAGGGAAAGCGCGAATGCACTGCATAGCAAAGTACTAGAGAATTTTGCTAGATCCTGAGTGGCTGTAGAGATGGTACTGAAGGCCCCAGTAGCTAGAGCCATTAACTGCAGACCCATAATCAATTGAGAGTGGATAGTCATGCACTTTCTGCAAAAATTGATGGATGTAGTTTTTGCTGATGAAAATTTAATACTTTGCATTCGTTCGATTCGATAGATGGTCTCAATAGCACATTGCAAGGTGTCAAGGGGTCAGCCCCCTGCCTGGTGTCAGGAGCTTCCCATGCCTCAAGAGAGTGCGATTTTGCTCCTGCAGGAGATTAATCGACATTTCATAATGGATCATATCTTTCCCTGGGGCTTTCCTATTTTACTTCTTCATTGCTCTCTCAAATTCACCCATCATGAATTGTATGGGGGAGGTGTCATCTCAACCTCTGCCTCGTGTCTCCTAAAAACGTCCGTTTATGTATCATCACTGGACACTTGGGCACAATGAAAAGCCAATATATTGGGTTCCCGAAACACATCACCATGATTTGAGGAGATAAATGGAATGGTTGGTTGTGGGAGACACTTCATTGCAACTCTGGCAGCCACTCTCTGGAGGTTTGTGTTGTGTGGCACCTTCTCCAATCGCACATTATCTCTCACCATAACCATTATGCCACCATGTGCTCTACCACCGGGCTGGGGCTTCACGTCTTTTCTGAAGGAGTTGCAACACACACTGAACCCATCAGGGAGTTTTAGACGTGTTTCTTGTAGTGCTACTGTCATTGGGGAATATGATCCTAACGTGGAACGTAGCTCATCACGCCCTTCATACGCTATTACCATCCCATTGAATCGAGCACTCTAAGTTGGTGTTATTGGGTTAAGTGGTCATTACGAATTTCTGAAAATTGTTAGGAGAGTTCAATGTAGCAGTCAATGCTGCTTTCTGGGCTTGCCCATAGACCAGCCCTTTTTTTTTTCTTTGGTGGGGCGAAGGTCAAAGCGAAAAATTTTCGACCTCGGCCATTTTCGTAAGCGCTTGTGCATAAAACATTATATACTTGGAAAATCATGTGCAAAATGATGCAGAAAAATGTACTTAATTTCATTAAAATGTGCTAAAAAATCTACAAAAACTCTAAAAAAAATCCAAAATCTCTTTTTTAATCGCAGAATATTATTTAGAACGGGTTTCTGGCCAAAAAACTGGTAGTTAAAAATTGCTTCTCCTACAAAGCCCTTAATTTTTTCAAAACAATGTAACATAATATAGTACGATAATTTACGAAAATTCGCTCATACGATCATGCTGCATGACTGGAACTTTTTAGCACTTTCTTGATTATTTTTCTAATAGATGGATGGCTCGTCGAAATGTAGTGTCTTGCTTCAGCATCAGTGGCCTAATCATTTCATGAAGCTCAAAAAACTTTTCTAGAGACATCTTGAAATATTGGACAAATTTCATTTCATCGCTCAATAAATCATGGAAATGACGGATCGAAAAATGAAATCCGCCCCATAGTGGACGAACCTCAAGATTTTAGCGTCGCGTCGCGTCGCGTCGCGCCGCTCTGTCGACCTAGTGGACGGGGGGCCACCTTTAGACCCCGCTCATGAGGCTTTCCTCTTTCGTACCTGGTCCAGCCACACCAGTGTTGCTGATTATGAATAAGACTATATTCGTATTCACACATAAGAGTACGATTAAAATCATAATCATAGAGTATGTTTAAGAATGAATTCTTAATCACAAAAATCCATGATCAATCACAGAAATCCATGATTAATCACCAATTTCTGGTATTAATAACATATTTTTTTTATTAATCGCGGATTTCTGTTAGTCCTGGAGCCAGGCCCGAAAATAAGTGGAAATTTACAGAGAAGGTTTGAGATTAGGTTTTGAAATTTGGTCCGTTCTGAGTGAGAAAAATCTTTGTCTGCCATCTCAAAATTGGTAGAATACAAAATGGCGGCCTCATAAAGATGGCTTAATTTGCTCATTTTAGAGTTTTTCTCTAATAATTCCTAAACCGTGTATCCTACAGAAATTTTTATGCTTAGCAAAGTTGTAGAGCATAAAAAAAAAAAAAAAAAAAAAAAAAAAAAAAAAAAAAAAAAAAAAAAAAAAAAATCCAACCCAAAACTCTCAATTATCTCCCGAAAAAAACTAATTACAAACAATTAAAAATTGTGCTAATTTTGACCCAGTCCATTCTTCCCCCCGTCTAGACTTTTGCTCTTCGAAATCACATACAGTTGGGTCAGTGTAGGAAGGTATGTGAAGGCAAAGAGGTGGGGGAAATCAGCTGACCGCAGTCTGTCACCCCCTCTACTCTCATCTTAGGGCCATGTCATATGAGCGCTATTGCCGTCGCCCAGATGCCGTCGAGATAGCGCCGGAAAAAGTGCATGTCATACGTGACGGCAAATGCGTCGCGTTGATGCCATCCCGCCAACGCCAGGTGCCTGTCATACGTAGCGCCTTCCGGGCGCATTTGCCGTCACGGCTATTATGTTATTACCAAGATGGACACCATCCAGGTCCGTTAGCGTCGCTAGCCGACTAGCCGACGGCATTAGCGTCCGTATGACATGCTCCATAAGAACCCCATTGCCGGGTTGGAGCGTTTTTAACACGACGGCATCAGCGCGACGGCAATAGCGCTCGTATGACATGGCCCTAACACTTCCCCACCGTCTGCATGCCAATGGCAGGAGCGGGAAGTGGGTTGTGGATCGGAGGAGGAGGAGGTAGGGAAGGGGTATCAAGACTGGTACTTCCCCTCTTTCCACGGCCCATCTGGTGGTGGGGCGGGGGTACCATCTCATGTAACTTCTTACACTAACCCGACTATAGTGGCGTTAATAATGGTCTGATTTCAGTCTGCCAAAGCTCATTCTACTCAAGATTAAATACTTTCCAAAGTTCGCTTCAAAAAAGTTTTTGCTCAGACCGTTTCTCATTGAAGTACAAAGTAAAATGTAAAAATGGAAAAATTTTTGCGAACTCAATGTGTAAAATGGCAGAAAATTCAATAGTTCGGCTGTAAGTCAATGGGGAAAGGTCTCAGCTAAAATATGCTCGATGCAAACTTTGGGAAGCATTCAATCTTCGGTAGAATGAGCTTTGGAAGCCTGAAATCAGACCAATATTAACGCCACCAAGTGGTTTTGAAGGGAAAAAGTCTAGACGCGGGGGTGGAGTGGACTGGGCCAAAATTAACCCTATTTTTAATTGTTTGTAATTCGCTTATTTAGAGAGATGATTCAGAGTTTTGGGATCGAATCGTTTTGTTTTTTTATGCTCTACAACTTTGCTACGTATAGAAATTTCTGTAGGATGTACTGGAGGAATTATTAGAGAAAAACTTTAAAATGGGCAAATTTAGCTATCTTTATGAGGTCGCCATTTTATATTCCACCAATTTTGAGATGTTACACCATGATTTTCTCACTCAGAACGGACATAACAGATTTCGGCGGTTTCTCACAATTTCCTTATGTTTAATCACAAATTTCTGAGATTTCTCACAAATTTCCCATAATTGATCACTAATTCCTGTGATTTTTCGCAATTACTGGTCAGATACCCTTCATGTAGCACCTTTTTGTGAAGCCCTCATTAAGATCCTTTTAATGAGGGAGAAAAAAACCCCACAAAAAAATCCCCATTTTCTCATGATTAATCACAGATACCTATGATTTATCACAAATTTCCGTTATTAATCACTGATTTCTGTGATTTATCTCCATTTTCTGCGATTAATCTCCGATTTCTTTGATTAAGAGTTTATTATTAACCATACTCTATGATTTAATCATACTTATCTGTGAATTCGAATTTAATCTTATTCTTAATTACAGAAACGTCCTCCTGTGATTAAAAATCGTAATCATATTCATGAGTATGATTTTGCTCAACTCTGAGCCACACTGACTGGATTCGGGTCAAGCTCCGTTTCGGTGACAGAGGAGTTGTCAGGAGTTAATGGAGAATTCTGACCCCTCTCGGACACCAATTGTCTTACATAGTTTCTTGGTGAGCAGTCTTCGGGTTCAGAAGTTTTGTTTTCCCCTTTTTTAGCAATAATATCTTGTACATCAATGGAGAAAATAAACTTTGTTACATACCTATTAAAAATACAGGAAATAATAATAAGTTCAGATTCTAAGATTGCATTCTTCTGTAAATTAAAAAACTTCTTCATAAATTGAAATGTCTCTCGCTCGTTATTGTAATGAAATTAAACAGGTTTTTCAGTTTCTCCCTGATTCATGCGAATAGTTCTTCTACTCTCTGATCTCTTTAGCTCTCCCAATCCATTATTACATGTTCCATTTTCAAAGTCTTCCCAAAATCCTCAGATACTTTATTTACACTGAACCTCAAACCCTCACAGAATCGTCCTTCTTGTGCGTTGGAGTATTATCTTTTCCAATTTAAACAATGGTATCGCGTCATTATTGATGGATAGAATCCCTCTACTTCTGTATCTCTATCCATCATCTGATCTGCTTCTGCGCTTTCTTTAGCGAATCATTCTCATACGAACCGGAGTGCCCTTTGGTAACTAATTCTACTTTTTGGTTGGTGGAAGCAAATACGTTGAGGAAGTTATCGTCATTTCTCTTGGACGCACACATTACTTACTGATTTTCAGGAATGCAATGAATAAAATTATTTATATGGTAGCGATATCATGGTGTGAGCAGAGGGTAGTTGGTTCGTAATTTTGCTTTGCTTCAATGTGAAGTGTTGGATGAAATAGTCCATCAGTCCTCCAGAGGGCTGATAAGTCTTGAATACAATGAGCTATGGATGATTAATAACTCTGGGGGGAAAAAATTGATGTCGATTAACAGAGAAGGTAACAATGAACAATGGACTGGGGGGTTTTCGAGGTCGCTGAATCAGAAAATTACAGCCGTTTTTTCAAATTGGCTCGAATTTAAAGTTACAGCCCATACGCCTGTTTTTCCCTTGTTCAGTAATCTGATAAATTACAACTAAAATTTCTGCATCGCACTTCAAGGTTTAAACACCTTTATGTTTTTTGAGGGTGCTGAATCCGAATATGAAGAGAGATTTTAATTATCTAGCTCGTATCAGCCGCAAATCTCTTTAAATCCAGTAAAAATCGGTAAAACCGCCAAAAGCAACGTTTATAACACATTAAAAGTTATTTTTCTCTAAACCGAAAAATGATAGAAAAAATCCGGTTGAAAATTTGAATTTTATATTAAAAATCCTCAAATGAACACATATCTATTTTATCGAATTCTTTTTCATAAATTCAGAGGACGAGATTTCTCTGCACTTAAGACGTTTCTGCGCCAAGACTAAACTTGTGGAAAGGAATTGTTTCTGGATTATAAATAGATATACCTCTTGATAAAGATAACGGTAACACTTTGCACCGAATCACAGTGCTTCTTCGGGTATATGGGCGGGGTGGACAAAATTCCGTTATCTACGGATTCTTATAGGAAATTGGACGCTAATCACGAGTATACCATGCAATAGGGGTCCCTGAATGGCCTTCATGGTTATTTACCCCAAAAAACCACTTTTATAGTGAATTTTTGTAGAAAATGAAGCTATTGCAAATCCAGTTTCATATTCGGATTCAGCTCCCCGAAAAACATGAAGTAAGGTGATTAAACCTGGAAATACGATGCAAAACTTTTAGTTGTATTTTTTCAGATTACTGAACATGAGAAAGATAGGTGTATGGGCTGTACCTTTAAAATTTGAGCCAATCTGGAAAAGCGGCTGTCATTTTCTGATTCAGCGATCTCTAAAACCCCCAGTCTCACTGTTACTTTTTCTTCGTTACTCGAATTTATCGTAGTGTTTGATCTAAAGAATTTCAAGGTGACTCTCGCTGTAAAGCTGGTCACACACGAGCGTTCCAACTAGACAAATGGCTTGGTAGCGCGCCAATGGAACGTCGTGTTTGGCGAAACCCGATCATGATTGGAGCGACGGACGAGGCGTGATGGAATTCCAACAGATCCAAAAGCCATCGTGCCACGCCAAAACTCCATCGCGCCAACTTCTAGTGTGTGGAAAAACCCGATCGAGCGGGATGGACAGATGAAGCGATCGTGTATGTCGAAGCGCACGCGTTTTTGTCTCAGTTGATGATGAGCAGTCGGCAACACTGGGTCTCGGTCTCCGCCCTTTGGCTGCTCCATTCACGATTTTTACCCCAACTACATTGTCATCAAACGAAAATGAGTGCTCCAAACTGATATTGCTGTGACAAATTTAAGCTCTTCATAATTCATCCCAGTGGCCAAGAATCGTAGTGTAGCCGTGAGCCTTTCATGGGGAGTAATGCTCTGTCTCATGACTGTATTTTTTTTTTTCAATACTTGGCGTGACCAAATGAAGTAATTGACAGTAGGCCTCTTCGTCCATGCGTAAGTAATTTCTCCAGTCTGATGGTTCCAATCGCAGCTCTTCAAGTAAATTCAAGTGTGTGTGCTGTCTTCTGTTTAGAAACCAATGTTTCGCCCACTTTCGTCTGGGTTTTCTTTGTTTCACATACAAACATACCGCTGTCGCCAAAAGGAGAAACTTCTTCTTCGTCCATATCAAAGAAAGTTCACAATATCACAAAAACACATCTACAGATGACGGTAGGAGCAGCACTGGCGACAATGGAGTGGAATGATTGTCTGTGACCCCAACTTCCGACCCTTTCCTTCGTCATTCCAATACTGCCCGGCTTCGCGCCACGCCACTCCATTTGGAACGCTCGTGTGTGACCAGCTTAAGGATTATTTGCTCGTTAAGATATGGTCTTGTTTTTCCTGCTACGGTCAAGGGCAACTGGGAAGTTCTCTAGCTTTTCTATTAAATTTCTTCCTTGCATGACTGTTTTTATAACAGTGTATACTTAGTCCTGATAATGTTAAATATCCATCTTTGGTAAATGATGTTGATTTGTGATGTTCACATTTGGGATACTCCGCTTAATGTAATATGCCGTTTAAATTATGTTAAAAATGTTGAAAAGGAAGGTACTTTGTACACTGGTGAAAGTAATTGTGAAAACAATCTTACTATTTATTATTTTGTTTTTTTAATAGATCTAAGCATTTCTATCATCAATGTATTTCAGGACCAAGAGGGGTACTGTTGATGATAGTATCATTACTAGCGAGATGATAGAAAATGTGGATGTATCGATTGTCAGTGGCATTGTGTGAGTTTACTGGGAAATTATTTAGTTCTCACGGTGTATATCTAGTAATACTCAAGTAAAATGCAATAATCTAGTTAGTAGGTAATACCTTGGTAGTGGCTTTAACCAGTAAATTTGGTGAATTATAATTTCAAAAGTAGACCAGTTTTAACATCTAAAATAGTTAGGTAGGTATTTTTCAATTATGTAATAATTCAAGTAAAGGTATTTGAACATTTTTTAGTATAGCTCACTTTTTAACCCCCCCCCCCCCTCTCCCTCCTCATAAAAATTTATGGGTTTTTGTTTCAAATACGTAAGTTCCTAAAAAAACTAATAAAAAATATGGCGAGCTTTTTTCTCAATATTGGCCCTAAATCCTTGACATGACTTCCATAAACCTTAAAGGGTAAAATTTAATGGTTGAAACATAGAAACGGTACAAATAATTATTGTATTATGGGTAATCTTGTCATTCCAGGGTATTCAGTACTTCCCAGCATTCCCATACCAGTCTTCACCTGCAAGGCTGGTCTGGTGCTTGCATGGCTACAATTGACTTGAGTGCAGCTTAACTATCTGAGAATACAAATATACTCCTCTCACTTATTAGGTTCTCTGTCACACGGTCTAACGACACTGCGCGTGTGGCATACGTGCGGACCCAGGCCCAGGGGCAACTGTGGCCTCCCTGCATGTGCTGCAATCATGCAGGACGGGGTGGGGTTAAGCGGTAGGTGCAGGGTCCTCTTCTCTGTGGCGAGCCAGCGACCATTCTTGGCCTTTAAGGGCTGTGCCCATACTGGTACCGTGGGTGGGTGGGGCCCCAGGCTTTCAGCTCTTCCGGCGTCTCACTAGGCTGGGAAGCTGGTCTAGCCTGCCACCCATTTGAGGATGGTTTCGAGGGGGTAGTTGGTTTCACGCCCTTGTAGTTCTCCCCTGTCCCTATCCAGGGGGGCGGCGGCTAGAAAGTAGAGCCTTGTTGGGGGGCAGGTCCCCCTTCAAGGTGTTCTCCGACCTAAACCGGGGAACGCGTTAACAGGCCCTTAGGTCTATACGCTTACCAACGACAAACTGTCACACACTCCTTTATTTCAAGAGTCCTGTCTGATATGGTGTGGTGAAATTGCCAAAAGCAAATGATGCCTCTAGATGTGGTCTCCCACCAAATATACATGCCCCTGACCTCCCCTACATTCTGGAACGATCTGTGTACAGGTGGCCTGGCTTCTGTCTGCTCTAGTGATTTTTACCATACGGATTAGTATGGTCACTCCTTATATAGAGGATATCTAAACCAACATACCGTTAAATTCTTGCATATTCTTTGAAGTCTGTTGCATTCCATACATAAATGGCAAGTAGTTGGTGGGCCACTGCTGCAACTGTGTATTGCACAACAAGGCCCAGCATAATGATCATCCCTGTTGTAGGAGCGCTCCTAATGGTAATTCCATTAATCAGTAATCAAAAGACAAGCCAATCTGCATACTTTCTCCAGTTCCTTGCAGTTCTGTTTCGACGGCCTGATGATGAAAGTGTTTGCCCCCGGTACTCGACTTACAAGGGATGACGAATTTCTCCGAATGGTATGTAAATGATAAGTTTACCAAAGGATTTGATCCGCCCTTCCCCAATACCAAACACGATTCTTTTCTTAGAGAAGTAAAATCATATTAATACGAAATTCAAAGCTTTCACCTCCAAATTGAGGCCAAAAATCATCCCGTCGTCATCGAATAGGATCTTCTAGTCTTCATTTTCGTTAAACTGTGTGGGAGGGCCCAGCATTAGACATGTTGCAGCAGAAAGTGAAAGCTTCGAATAGGCTTAGCAGGGATTGCTTTCCTAACTTTCGACAAATTGCTTGAATACACCTACATTTTCAGTGCAGAATCTCCCCATTCCAGATCTTTCTGCGTATTTGCTCTATGAGCTTGCTCTCCGTAGTTTTGATGTTACAACTAGGGAGGCTTTTGAGACTAAGATGCCTGGTACTACATTCCCGGAATTCCCAGATTTGCAGAGGTTTGTTCAGAGTGGAGTTCATGTTCTCTGAATTACTCTCGGTCCTTCTGCATCGTCTGTCACATCATCTCCTCCAGCTTCTCAACCTATTATGTCTGGTGTTACTTAATCCAAGCTGTTCAGATCTCCCAACTGTATGCCAAAGTTGGCTAAGGCACCAAGCTACGCCTAAATTTTTTCTAATTTTTAACGATTTTTCAGCAAATATTAATGAAGTGTAAGTACATTTTTCAGCAAGTATTAATGAAGTGTAAGTACATTTTTCAGCTTATTTTTTTTTAGCAATTTTTAATGATTTCTTGAGCACATTTTTTGAAATTTTACCAATTTAATGTGCTCAAAAATTGCTGGCCAACGAACTTATCCTTTCTTTTGGAATGCCTGATTTTTGGCGAAAGAAAGGATTTTTAATATATATGAAAAAGCGTAAACTTCAGAAACGTTTCAGCATTCCTCAAAACTGATTTCCTTGAAGGGATTTTCCACTATTGTTTTATTTTAAAATTGTTGAAGCAATTGCAATAGCCTCATTTCCCACGAAAATTCAACAATATAAATGTATGAAGCTGAGAGTGGAGAAGAGTCAAATGAGCTCCATCCTCCATCCCGGGTCCCATTAATTTGCCTGCATCAAACCCAAACTTCTATTTTTCTTTCTGGCGCCTAGTAGTCGTAGAGACACTGCTCATAATAAATGTGAAGCACTAAATCTTGGTCTATACCCATAAATCTGCCTGGGCTTATACCATTGTCACTCAAAACCATGATTATCCTCATGATGAACCGATGACGTTCTCTGAGGAGAGCATCTTCCCATGAGCAAACCAGTGGTGTAAACGATCCTCTCAGCTCTTGTTCTTCTGCGTTGTACTTTTGGTGTATCTCATTAAGCTGGGTATGGGTAAGGTAAGAGGGTGCGTTGGTATTGTTACATCCATGCAGGCCACTAGGCATGGAGGAAGGGAAGGAGGTAGAACAAGAAGAAGACAAAGACAAGATAAGGTATCACTCCTGGTGGGCGACGTCACTGATAGTGGTTCACTGACTTTCCTATAATGATGATTTTGGACAATTTAAGTGGGTCAATAAAATATGGACGGAGGAGGGGAATGTCTGATGACGGGAAAATTGTAGCACAACGTGGGGCATTCTTATTCCAACGGCAGAAGGTTGAATATAGATCTCTCCAGTGAAACTTGTAGTTGGTCTGTTGTGAAAACCCTATTCCCAACCCTGAAGTTTTGGTCTGTGCTGTTGACTTTTTCCAGCATAGCACACTACAGTATTGATTAAGCGATTGTCCAAGAAAATGACCCTCTCCCTGCCCCAGACCCCTGTACTTTGATATTTACCACCAATCAGTGCACCTGTAAATTGCCTCTTTGAGCCCTGTTTCGTCTACGTCAGGCTAAGCTCGAGTCTTGTCCATTGATCTTGGCCATCTCACGGCCAAACTTCATGAGGCCGCCAAGAGGACATTGAAGTACAGAATCACCACCACCGTAGATGTGACAAAACCTTGCATGGAACCCGCTCATTTCAGTGATCTGTATAGTTTACTGGTCAGGATGCTCGCTATGTTTGCATCTCAAACATGAAATGAAAACTTCCTTAAATCGATCCTTTTAGAAAAATTTAAGATTGCATAGTTGGAGATAACAGGTTGATTGGTCTGCTTGGGTTGCTTTAATCGGACTTTGTTCAAGGTTGTCTGATAAGTGTGTTTCTTTTACTAGATATCAGTACACAGGTGGTGTAAGGGTGAAATCGAACATCTGTTATAAATTATGTTTAGTCTTTATTTAAACATCATCTTATTGTAGTTTTAGCAATTAAATGTGATTTCTAACTATAAATATCTAAATTAGCACGTTCGCGCGGTGCTGGTAAAACTTGAAACATGTAAAATCCCAGGACAACCAAACTCAAAGACCAAAGGAAGGAGAACTATACTGTAAGTAATGCATGCATTATAGGAACATCTTTTTCACTCAAAACCAGTTATTTTCGACACGAAAGTAAAACCAATACTTCCAGCACCATTAAGCTGGCCACTGACGATCGTTCCAACAAGCCAAATGGCGAGTTAGCTCGCCAATGGAATGACGTGAATGGCGAAACTCGTCGGGTATGGAGTGGAGTGACAGGGCGTGATGGAAATCCAACCAGTCCAAAAGCCACCGTGCCGCGCCAAAACATCATCACTCCAACTGCTCGTGAATGGGGAAACGCGACCGGGAAGTACGGACAGATGGCGCGACGGAACGAACGTGAGTGGGGAAACCGTGCTCTTTCCTGTGATCTACAGTTGTGCAGGTCTCATCGTCTTGTCTGTCGGTTCTTTCCCCAATATAGGTACTACGTTTTCTCGCCGCAAAATGAGTGTTGCCAATAAAGACTTCGTAATTTCCGTAATTGATTTATTCAAGGAACACAGCTGCTTGTGGAAAACGAGTGACCCAGATTACCACAACAAAGTGAAAAGACTCAATATAAATGAAAGACAACAATACTCTTCAGTATTGCTAGGCAAGTTGCAGGAATGATGACTCCCAACCTCTGAGGTGATATTGCAGTGACGAATTTTAGCTCTTCAAAATTCATCCCAGTTGCCAGAAATCGTAATGTAGCAGCGAGCCGCTCATGGGAGAAATGCACTGTCTCATCACTGTATCTTTTTTTTTATCATTGGAGTGACCAAACGGAGTAATTGACAGTAGGCCTCTTCATTCATTCGCAAGTAATTTCTCCAGTCAGATGGTTCTGACCGCAGCTCTTGAAGTACATTTACGTGTGTGTACTGTCCTCTGTTGAGAAACCACTGTTTCACCCACTTCCGTTTGGGTCTTCTTTGTTTGGCGTACAAGCATACAACTGTGGCCAAAAGGAGAAATTCTTCTTCGTCCATCTTGCGAGATTGCCTATTTATAATAGGCAATTTTGATCGCAGACACACACCACTTCCAGTTCAAAAGACAGAACGGCACTGGTGGATTGGAGTGGAGTGATCGTGAATGACCCCCACTTTCGACTCTTCTTTCCGTCATTCCAATATCGCCTGATTTCGCGCCGCGCCACTCCATTTGGAACGATCGTCAGTGGCAAGCTTTAGTGGACTCGGAAACAACAACGATGCGAGATATAAAGCCTGGCCATCCTGGAAAACAGAAAATAATGGGCCCCTCCAATTTCCCTTCCGAATCGTGATTTTGAAAATAGGTCACGCAATACAGAAGTGCCCAACGAAAATATTTAGGCTTTAACGCCCCCCTCCACTTCCACCTAAAGCAGAATTTTCAAATCTGGCGACGGACTGTTCAACTAGATGAATTTCCGAGTTGAACAAAGCTATTTGCTTGAAAACGAAGCAGCCTGAGTAATCCGAACTACATGATTAGCAAAAGGAAAAACGTATTTTGGGTTCTCTACCCTCTCTCCTCATTTCCCTCTGGGCCTTGGGGGGGGATTTAATCCTGGGCTGCAAGAACAAGATTTGGCCACATCAATGCATTCATTTGTACATAGTCATACTGACACCTATAGTTTTTTCCACGAAGTTGGTTTCGGGGTGATCTGAAACGGATTTCTATGCGATTCTTTTGTCTCACGGTTGAATGTCATTCTCATGTCACCTAAATCAAACACTATAAGCCGTACTCACCACTAAAGAACGTACTTAATTAGGAAACAGCAAGCACAGTGGAGAACAAGTTCAACTCTGTGAAGTTATGAAAGGCTGACCCCAATACCTGTACACAAAACTTGAGTTTTTAAAAAACTTAGAACGTTTGAAATTGTTGTGCCCAAAATGTGCTAAAATAGAGAGAAAAGTGCTAAACAATTGAAAATGAAAAATTATGGTTCTAATTATATTGCTCATTAGACATATTGTCAAAATAGGACTTTTACCCAGTCTGTTTCATTCCTGTGACGCATAATACAACGCTTCTACATTGTTCCAAAGTCGATCGCCAATGTAACAGTAGTGTACTACGCTGATTTCTAACATTAGAGGGAGTGAGCTCGCTCCTCCCACAAACCTTCACTGATCTTTGATTAGGTAGGTACCTGCCCTGTACCTACGACGAATGAATATAATGTTTGTAGATTGTGAAATACCATCTAATTCCATTAGATAAGAAAATTGAGCGTGAACCGTTCTAGTGTGTGTGTTTTTAGTTTCTTAGATTTTGTTTTAAATTGTCAAATATACATACTCGATCTTCACTTAATTTACCGTCAAGAAGCCAGGAGAGAATGACCGACTCTTCACTTCAACTGGATCACAACGTCTTACCTGATGGACCTTCTAACGACCTGTAAGTTTGTTCATCACTTTATTTAATTTGTACATTTTTTTAAATTCATAATATTCTAATGTTGGATTAATAAAAACTATAATGGTTTTCTGACAGTTTGGTATTAAAAGCCATGGTTTTGTCCATTTCTTACCCTTTAAATGTAAATGTGTTTTTGTGGGATAAACAGCAGTAAGTGCTTATGCACGTATTCGATTATGATTGGTGGCCAGGCTATGAATGTGGGGGAATGGATACTACCGAATTCGTTCACCGCAGGTAAGGCTGTAGTATTGTCCACTTTGAGAACAATAGTTCAATGTGTGTCGCAAGCAATGTAGGTATTCATGGCAATGAGTTTGCTGATGCTCTTGTGAGGAGATTCATTGGTGATAACTCCAAGAGACGTTTACAATACTCATCAAGGATCAATTCTCCTATATTCAATGCAGCCAATCTGGATTCAAAGCCAATCTGGCAAGAGCAATGGCAGGGTGAAGTCCTGGACTGTGTGGTGTCTTTCAGGACTTTGCCCAGTAGGACCTTTTGTAACCCAACTTCCAAGGAGGAACTAAGAGGACAACCGGGTCGCCACTGTCCATACTCGTCTTACTCATAGACACCAGCTTTGCGGAGAAGCTCGAGAAGTTATGTGTGGGGTTGATCTGTCCGTCTGCCACTTCCTGGAGCACTGCCCAGACTTTAAGGTGGGATACCGCATGAAGCAGCAGCATCCACATCCTGCGTTTGCTTTCCGGCTTTCAGCTGTCAGATTCTGAGCGCAGCTTCCGGACGCTGAAGAGGAGGGATTCCGTATGGGAGCTTCTGGGAGCAGTGTCTCTCCCACTCATGTTCGAATGAAGAACATTCATCTTTTGGAATTTCGAACTTTCGACCTCAGATTAGCACACTTGAAAACCACTTTGCTGCAATTTTCAGCCCAAAAGACCGTTTAGTTTGGTAAATGAACTGGTAGTTGTGCAAGGGAACTGATGAGTACCTTGGAGCTTCAGGCAGGCGGGGGCCGTGACGTCAACACGCAAATGAATTTCAAGAGCAGGTTTACTGATCAGGTACCCATCACATGACACCTTTTTGGAAAGCCCTTGATCAGATCTTTCTATTGGAAAAATACAAAATAGCCATGTAAACTCCCCATTCTCGTAATTTTACTTCATAGAAGCTGTTAATAATTTAATTATGGGAAAGAAAAAACTTTCTAACTAATGTTTGACTGTAAATACAAATTTAAACTTTTTGACCATTTTTATTCAGATCTTTATATTGGGTAAATGAAAAATACCCATGCATTATCGTAATTTTACTTTAGAAGCTGTTATTAATTTAATTATGGGAAAAAAACGTTGTAACTATGTTTGACTGTAAATACAAATTTAAACTTTTTGACCATTTTTATCGATAAAAAAAAAAAAAAATAATAATAAGCATAATTTTGTGCATATAGTTCTGATGTTTTTAGTTTATATTTTATGACTTTTTTAAAGTCATATTCCGCAAAACAATATAAATTGAACTATTTTAAAGTACCTTTCAGCTGTTTTTAGAGATTCTTTAAACGCATATTTTGGAATTTGAGAAATTTATTGTGCTCAAAAAGTGTTGTTCTGTGAACTTATCATTTCTTTTGGAATACTCAATTTTTTTGGCAGAGATGCTCCCCCCCCCCCCCCCTTCAACCAAAATTAGCCCGATCTTAAATTGTTTGTAATTTGCTTATTTTAAGAAATAATTCCGAGCTTTGGGATCGAATCTTTTTTTTTATGCACCACAACGTTGCAATGTATAAAAGGTCTATAGGATGTACGGTTTAGGAATTATTAGAGAAAAACTTTAAAACGTGGGTATTAATGCATCCTTATGAGACCGCCATTTTGTATTCCACAAATTTTGAGATGTCAGACAAAGATTTCCTCACTTAGAACGGACTAAATTTCCAAAATCTAATCTCAAACTTTCTTCTGAAATTACTAGGTACCTGTTTTCAGCCTCGGCTTCTGGACTATCCTGATCAGGAGCGAGAGACGTATATCTCCCCGTGTGAAAGGGGTCCTACAGAAACCCATACAATAATTTTTCTTTGTTGCTTGGCTTGTAGTATGTTTTAAAAAAATTGTGTGACTGCTAATATTCATCTGTTCATGTTGTTTTTATTTTATAGGGGAGTGCGACCGGAAAACGAATTTCTACTAGGACCCCAAAATCTGTACACATTTCAAGACAGTCTGTGAGTACCTATGAAAGCCTTAAATCTTTGGGTTCATGTATCACCTTTTCTAATGGCGTTGTGGGGCACTCTTTGCTATGGCTGACAAGCTGTGCAACATTTTCCCATTATTTCCAAAGTCAGATTAGATAGGTAGTTTGTCTCATGATTTTTTTCCTAAAACGCTTAAACTCACTAAAAGCTATGGCCAAATCCTCTACGAGCTATTTTCAGACAGTGATTCTTGTTATCACATCAACCTCATCTCATCAACTATGTGTTGATTATGATTGTGTCATGTTTGAATACTGTGTGCCAACATCAGCGTAGTGTAAGGACGTGATTTAATCGAGGCATTGATGTAACAATTACAGGGCCCGTTTATTCATTAAACTCTGTGGGTCGATTCTAGAGCTCATTTCTGATCGAAATTTCGACCTAGAGATTTTTTTTAAACGCTTAGTTTTCGAGTAATTCGATTTTTAGGATTGTTTTTTGTGTATTCGATCTTTTGTCACTAAAACTATCATAACTCCAATTCGCATTAAATTCCCTATTGGATAGTTGCCTGACTTTTTTAAGAATTAAGTTTTGTGACATGAAAAAACCCTCTGACAATTATACCTAAATTAGGAAACCTCATGTTTTTTCAATCAGAAATTAAACTATGAGTACTAACATTTTTTCAAGATGCAAGAACGATAAAAACTTGACCAAAATCTCACCTTTTCAACAGTGTGGTAAATTTTACTTTTACTTTGCTAATTGGAGGAGAAAACTATGTTTTAATGTTGAAAAATATTGTTTTTTTCAATGAAATCGACGGTTTTCTTGACAAATTATCTTCAATGAAAATACGAGTTAGGGGTCGGTTTCTACGTATTTTATTACACTCAATCAAATGGTAATATTTGCAGATCTCCCGAACCCCGTTATAACCTAGTTTTACATTTGAGCTAATAACTTGTTTCACCCCTAAAAACACATAAAATGTATCATACTAAATAAACTCAAACTTGTGATTTAAATTTTGTAAAACTTGGTTATAACGGGGTTGGAAATGCGTTTCCATTCGATTCAGCGTAAAACATACATAGGAGCCGACCCCAAACTCGTATTATCAAAGAAGGCCATTTTTAAGAAAACCCTTGATTTCATTGACAAACAAGATTTTTTCAAAATTAAAACATAATTTTCAGCCTAATTAGCAGAGTAAAAGTAAAATTGACTCCACCATGGAAAAGGTGAGATTTCGGAGCAGTTTTTACTATTCTTGCATCTTGAAAAAAATATTGGTTCTCAAAGTTCAATTACGGATTGAAATTAGGTAAAATAGTATCTTCAGATGGATTATTCATGTCTGACACCCTAATCCTTGAAAAAGGACAGGCATCCGATCCGATAAATCCATCCATCTATCCGATAGGAGATGTAATGCTCTTTCCAACGGTATCCTCAAATTTGAATTTACACAGCAAATTAGGGGAGTTAGGAGCGTTTTAGTGACAAAATGTCGAAAATAAGAAATTAAATCTTAGAAATTGAATTACCCAAAAACTAAGCGTGAAAAAAAAAAAAAAAAAAATAATAAAATAAAATAAAATAAATAAATAACTACATAAATAAAAAAAAGTAATGAAAATTTATAGAAGGAACTTTTGATTAGAAATGAGCTCTAAAATCGACCCTCAGGGTTTGATGAAAGCTGGGACACCCTGTATATGTACAGGGTGGAAAAAAATATATATATTAAAAAAAAAAATAATAATGAACATCTAAAGTAAAGTAAAATATTAAATTTTTATCTCAACCGTTCTTCAGGTATGATTTTTTTAAATTCTATTTTAAAAAAATTTTTTTTAATCCTTCACTTGAATTTTACTAATTTTCAATGTAGGCCACATTTTTGAAATCAAAGTTCATCATCGAATATTACGGGTAGGTGTTTTGTGAGGTAATTGGTCGCAATCCGAGATTTTTTTTCATTCTTCCACTTTCAGACATTTTATGTTGACATTTAAATTGTCTTGTCTCAGCGGGAGTTGTGACACGAGCAGAATAGTTAGTCAGAGGTTCACAATCTACAAACTGCAGTGTAAATAAGTTTGTGTATCCGCTTGTTTAAACGACAGCGTTATGAAGTATTCTCAACACAATTAATCGATAGTATTGAGTACAGTTCACTAACCACATTTAGGTTAACCAATATTGGCTAACCAATCGGTGTGATGCATGTTCACGCTCTGCCCGGAAACGAGCAGAATCTTCCTTCCCTCCAATTCTTGTCACTGTTCTTCTTTTTGGTCCACTTCCCTTCCTCCGCATCTTTAAGCCTTATCGATACTGGGTCAAGTTTCCACCAGGTCCTTCTTTCTTCTCAACGTAGTTTCGAACCATCTTCAAGCTGAAAAACTAGTTTTCTGTTTAGTTTGTTTTCTGTTGTCAGAACCCCAGTAAATCTGTGCCGTGTGAAGTCGAACAATGCGAATTGATCAATGGTGAACTTTCGTGTGTTGGAATTTCGCACTTGTGACCTCAGATTCGGCTTCAGCGCGCTTGAAAACCTCCATGTATCAATTTTCAGCTCAAAAGATTGTTTAGTTTGCCCAGGCGGGCAGGGTCTGTGACGTCATCGTGAAAATGAATTTCAAGAATTTTATTACTGGTCAGATACTCATAATATATGTATATATACCAACCTTTATCCCTTTCAATCCGGCTTGGACATATAAGTACGTCCCAAGCAGTGCCTAACCTGGTGGGAAAAATTTAGTCCTAGCAACAAATTGCCTACTGTTTCGATTTCTGTTAAGTATTTGCGTGCAATTTTTTGCTTCCCCAATGCCCCAAAACGGCTACTAAAAGGAGAAGTGATGTAACTGGCCTGAAAGAAGATTTTTTTTCAAACTCACCCTACTAAGGTAGCTGGACTAATATAATAATTGCGTGTGTGCGAAAATAATCGTTCCCAGTTAGAGAATGTAGAAACTCTCGATTCTCAGCCGGGCTGAAAGGGCAATGAGGAAATCTTTATATTGAGCATATAAATAACCATAAAAATTCCCCAGCAGGGTATTGAGCACCTTTCATTATCTCTTCATTTAGAAAAAATTAAATTAGGAACAAAAAATAATTACTAAAAAATAGATATCTAATTATACCACAGTTATTTTAACAATATTTGGAATGAATCACATTCCTACTTTTATTTAAAAAACTGGATCAATCAAACTCTGGTCGTTCGAGTTCGCTTAGATTTGGATGATAGTTGGAAGAAGATAATAGGTAAATGAGGAAAACTATGTGCCACACCAACTTGTCAGACGTTTTTCCCCTGTTAAAGTTATAGCCCTTACAGAGGAGAGCAGCCCTATGAAGTTACAGCTACCTGGCTGGTTTCTTTTGATTATTTGGGATAATATCTATAAATTATTATTAAATCCCGAGTACAGTAAACCTGTATTAGATAGCCCTTCACTGCAGAACACTGGTCCTAAAAAAATAATAAATAAATAACCTACCAAACGGAGTCTAAGGTGCACTATCGAAATATAACTGGACGATGTCACCGACCAAGAGAAAAATTTACACTACATGCAGATACATCGGTACTTGGATATACCTTATTTTTCTCCCTGTGAAGTATGTGTGTTGTGTCTCAAGTTAGAAATTTCTCAATTAATTCAGCTAAGTCAGCCGATCAGAAAAGAACCAATCAATTAAATCGTGTCTTTGTGTCCCAGAGTGTATCCCTATCAAATTTCAACTTCCTAGCGATAACAGGTGAGAATTTCGCTCACTGAATTGGTTGGGAAAGAACCAATATTTGCAATCGTCTCTTACTGTCCTAGAGAGTCTCCCTATCAAATCACAACTTCTTAGGACAAACAGAAGACAGTTCAGCTCATTCAGCTGAATAAGAATGAGCCAATCTTTTCAACCGATTCCTTATGTCCCAGGGAAACTCCCTATCAAATTTCAACTTCCTAGGATGAACAGGGGAGATTTGAGCACTCAGCTGATTAGTAAAGACCCAATAATTGCAAATGTTACGCTCCAGGAAAATAACTCACAGTCGAAGAGGTTTGGTCACCCTGGCCTCATGGCTCTGATCGTTAGAGTGTCGCAACTCCGGGAAATTAATAATAATTTCTCGTCTAGTACCTTCTGCTTACAAGTACCTACTACTCAATAGTATACCTACCATGTACCTAGTGCCTTCTTTCTACATTGTTAGTTCATTATGGTTTCTTAGCGATATTAGTTTATAACTTACCGTAATGAATCAGCTTTCCATGACACTACAATGGCTTAGGGATCATGAGATGTTGCAATAAAAGGAGAGCATTTCAAAATGTGGCGAACGATTTTCCTGCTATGAAAACTAAGGGAGTTACAGTTCGCTAGTAACGCATTGGTTGTACGTGAAAATCAATAGAAATGGAAAAACCTAAGTACAGTGAAACTTGAATAATTCGAACCTCAAGGGACCAGTCAAAAACTTCGAATTAACCGAAAATTCGAATTAAAGAAGTTTTTGATGAATTATAATAAATTATATTTTAACAAACTACAGTACGAAGTAAAGTACATACAGTAACATTGAATACTGTGTTGACGAACAGAATATTGAACAATAAATATAAAGACACCCGGAATGGTAGTATATTTAACTGTAACCATGAAAAGTAATCTATTGTTTTTCAAAAAAGGATGATATTTTGGCCTGTTTCCTTGAATTAAGTCTCTCGGCCATTATAAAAGATTCCAACGCATTCAAAGAGTTGAAGTATGAATCACTTACATTAATTCGGCTTTCAAAAAAACGTTTGTTTTGTTGCTTTGGGACGGTCGGCGGGCGGGAGGGGAAGGGGAGTTATCAGACTGTACGATGGCACTGACTTGCATGCATTTGGTCTAACGCAAACCTTTTGCCGAATATCTTTACTAAAACGAATTTCCCGATAAATTTACTATTATTTTGAGTCGCAGCTTAAAATGTATACCTTAATTAGCTCGCCGAAAATTCGAATTATCCAAAATGAAATTCGAATTATATTGTTTGTATAAAAAATGCCAGGGACCAAGAGAAATATTCGAATTAAAGAAAATTTCGAATGAAAGAAGTTCGAATTATCCAGGTTTCACTGTATGTGTAAAGAAAACAGTTTTTGGCCAATTTCTGGCTCACAGCATTGATGCGTGTGAAGCGATCAGGCTGACTAGATTCTAGGACCAACTAGACCCCAAGTGGAGTCCATGTGGGGAAGGGCGGATTTCCTTCAAGTTAAAGGCATCTTTTGGCCTGGACGGTGGACGGACAATGCACTTTTGGAACGTACGCACCTTGAAACGTTAAGTGACAGAGTTTGAGAGAAAATAATTTTTTTCCCTTTACTATCACATAGGCTTATTATTGGAAATAATAAACCAATACAGTGGAGTCAGGCTGGTTGCATACTCGCTTACCACCTTCTAGAATTACCTAACCATTGGATCCTTACCAGCGCCCACGCAGTGGCACCTAATAGGTAGAGAGTATTGTAGAAATGAGCTATGCTCCAAGGGGGCATAATTGATAAGTCGATTGTTTGTAAGTGGGGAAGGCATTACTCGCGTATGCGCGGTATCACTTATTTACTCCTCCTCCTTGGTTCCAATGTACAGAAGACCCCTTCCCTTAAATAACTTTGATACCTACCATAAAACGACTGTTTATTTTTAAAAAAGCTGTAAGAACGTATGTAGACAGTTTTATTATGATCTCCAAGTCAATACTCCAGCGAGTTTATTATTATTTTCATGTGGCTACATTTTGACCTGTAGGTTCATGAATAAATCATTCTAATTTGTAAAACTCGAAAAAGTGTGTCATTTAAATTGTACACTTGGAATTCCAAAAAGTTATAGTTCATTGTTTTCAATAATAAACTTTGTTTATCAGCCAAGAAAAAGCAATTGTTTAACCTCTCCTAAAATTGGTTTTAAGAGAGATAGATAGGTTTTAAGAGAGAGTTTTGAGAGATATTATTGAGTGATGAAGCGATTTGAATGGTACAATGAATTTTAGTAAATAGCTGCTTTATTGAAAGATACGTTCTTCCTAAGCCACCTAATAATTGAATAACTCCCTTACCCGATGAAGGTCTAAGAAATCCGAACAAGTGAGTTTAGCGTGAGGGCACTACTAAAATAAAATACAAAATTTGACAAATGAGAATATAGGGAAAATGTTGAAAAGCTTATATGACCCCATAAATGGCATTGAAAACTTTGGTGATAAGCAAATAAATTGTTGTAAATTATCCCTCGCTTTTGGCAATTTAAATATTCCTAGCTTTCCCATTGCTTTGATATTCTTCCCTTGTTCTTCTTAAAACTATTGTTTTGGTTTTTGATTTTGATTTTGTTGCAGGAACCCACTCTAGTTGCACCTATAGATTTTGAATCCTTTAGTTCTGATGCTGCTCCCTACACCCCAAAGTGTAGTTTGGTCCATCACACACAGTTATTTCCAGCCGAACCCGTCAATCGTACACTTGCTTCAAGCTTTTGAAATGAATTAGTCATTGGCATGTACTGAATTATATGAAATCGTCCAACTAATATTTATTACATATTTATTTTGTAATAAGTTTTGTATCTAAAAATAATACCTTGCCTTTTTCGAATAAACGTGTGTATTGGATTACTTGATTGATCAAATTTCTCATTGCCTACCTACTCAGAGTGGGATTCTATGTCACTTCGTTGTTGAATTTGAATTTGGTTTTGCAGATTGTTGCTCCTAATCATTATTGTGGACAAGTATGCTGTGTGAAAGTTACAATTCAGGCTAAGGTTGTAGGCGCGTCATTAAACCATAAATCCCTTTAATAGCTCCGTAAATATTTGAGAAATTATCCAGGGAATTGTGAGTGGTCAAAAGCGAAGATTGGTAGGGAGATCGAAGGCGAGAGTCCCCTATCCTCAGAGCTGTCGTACTATGGAACGTTGTTAACAGATCATCGTCTTTTGGTAATTTTTAGTTTTACAGAAAAATCGGACAATTCTTCACATGTTTCGTGTCTTTAGGATGGCCCGTGGTAGACCGGTGTACTTGATTAATCAAGAAAAAAGAAAAAAGAAAAAATAATGCAGTAGCACCTTTTCAACCTTTAGTCCAATCCGTGTTTCTGTTTTCTGTGTTAACTTTCTATTCTTCTTTGAAATGGTGAGGAGAATTATTGGCTTAAAAAAATTCAATATTATTTGGTCAAATTACTAAAAGTCGTTCCTTAGGTCCTTTGCCCCCTACCGCTCTTAGTGGCGGACCTTATTAGTTCGGAGCACCATTACAATAGATTATTCTTGAAATTAATTAACAAAAATGGGAAATTAAACGTCAGGAGGTGACTTGTAACAACAACAACATTGTTCCAAGCCACCCTCAGAAAGTCGACACTAACGTTATGAATTACAGACTAATGAACTACAGACCAACGTGAAAGTTGAATGCTGTGAGGAGTCTATAGATATGCACTACTGTAGTAAAAGTGAAAGGAATTTTTTCGATCCTCCCCTCGGTGAACCCGACTTTGTTTTATGTACGAGTACGAAGATTTACAAATAACCACCTGTTTTTCAAGTGTAGAAGAAAATAACATAAGTTAATTTGAATTGTTATTAGTTTTTATTCTCGAGGAGTGTGCAGTGACAAAATTTGGACTGAAAAAATTTAAATATTGGTCCTCTGAATGTTGAATGCCTGATGTAGAGCATTAATAATTGTAGTTCTGAAATAACATCCTCTAATTTCAACACTGGATACATAAGACGTTATTCCGGTCCTAATAGAAACCTTGTAATATGCTTACTGCTACAATAATTATAATTCATTGTACAGGGTGGCCCCCAAATTTAAATTTTCAACTTCCCTGACTTTTCCCTGACCGAACTTCAGATTTCTCTGACACAAAATATCAAATTTTAAAAAATAAATTTTTTTCTCGTAATTTTAATGTACCTTTAATGCTTCTAACATGAAAATCGTATAATTTAAAGAAGAAAAAAATAGACTACTACTACGTAGTCTACTCATATTTAACAATTTCATTGCCCTCGATGTGCTCAAATATCCTAACAATTTAACCTCAATGTAATACGATAATTTACGAAAATTCACCTATACGATCATGCTGCATAACTTTCTATTTAATATTTTATGGTCTCTCGATTTGTGATCTGAAGCTATTTGTTGAAGTACAAATTTTAATCATTTGAGTTTAATTTTTTTTCCCTTACATGAACTTCTTAGCTTTGGGGATAATTCAAAATTTTCGTCCTACAGCAAAAAAGTCACGATTTTTTCTCATACTACCAATTGTTGCCAGAGAGAGTATAACTTCCTGATTTCCCATCCCACAAAAATCGTTTGTTGGAAAATTGATCTGTGAATTTATAACACATGACTCCACATTCCAATGGGCCAATTTCCCCCTCCTGAGAAGTCCTAGCTTATGTATACAAACTAGTTTTTGGACTCTTAGTGGATCAATCCACTACTCTGCTGGGTTTTTTCTCCCTAGTTCAATACTCTGTTGATTTTTCTGAAAAATGGTTTAGTAGGTGAATAGTCAATAGTCATGTTTTGTCAACATACAAGCATGTAAATAACAAAGGTCAGGCGAGCACTACAAATACGAAAACAAATATAGCAAAAATATAACATGCTGGAATAACATACAGAAATAACAAGTGGTGACGAGTGATAAGAAGCGATATACACAACCAGTAGGCATCCAAGTAGGTAGGCACGGCTCTGGGAACAGGATCAGGAATATGGCCACAAAAACCGCTCACGACCCAACAACATCACTCACATCCGAGCTCCACACCTTCGTAGACATTTCTTCCACTGCATACGGAGCGATGTTCAGCAGGATTTCTTTAGTCTTGTTTGCAAATTTCTTCGGTGGGAGGGATCTCAGATGTTCAGGAAGACGATTGAAGAGCCCAACCCCCACAAAGTCAGAACTCCGACGTTGAACTAGAGTCAGGCGAAGGCACTGAATGCTCAACATATCCCTGTGTCTAGTTTCATAGTCATGGGTATCACCTAGGCGTGAAAAGGTTGTTCCTTATCCGTACGAGGGTGGACAGGATAAAAAGATCTGGCGATTTCAGCAATCCGAGTCTTCGGAATAGTGGCCTACAATAAGCTTCAGCAGATGCACCACTCAACAAACGGATTGCTGCTTTTTGGAGTCAAAAGATAGGCATAGCACCACCTCAGCCGCCCCACAGCAATACTCTATAATTTAGGCGTGATTCAAACAGGCAATGGTATGCATTTTTTAGGACCTTGGAGGACACCGCAAACGAGAGGCGTCTTAGTAAAAAGACAGACTTCCTGAGAGCCCTTGCCAAGGTGTGTGTGTGTGTGCACACTCCATGATAACCTCTCATCCAGTCCCAGACCCAGCAAAGTGACAGAGGAGCTGTCGTCCCCTCTGGCTCCAAACCTCAACACCTGAGTTTTGTCATCATTGAGTACAAGGAAGTTTGCTCTGCACCACTCAGATATAGAGGCCTTGGACCTCTCGACAGTCAGCTCAAAATCTACATGATTGTGTCGTTGACCTTACCAGGGCAGTTATATCGTTGGCATACAAAATCAACTGCGTGGTAGCATTACAGTCTCCTATGGGGTGAGTGAATGCCGTCTCAAGGTCAATGACAAAAATGTTAAAGAGGAGCTGCCCCAGGGTTCTTGTGGAACCCAAATTGGGAGCTTCCCAGGATGGAGTTACCTTCAAAATATTCCTGGACATGGTCGTTGATGAAGATCTCAGTCACTTTCAAAAAGTAAGATATAATAGAGACTGGGTGGTAATGGTTGTAGCTATTCGTACTTCTTTTTTTGTGTATATGGCTCACAACACTACACTTACAGAAGGGAGGTAGGTACCCAGTAGCGATACATCTGCTAATAAGGTACGCAAGTGGTTCTACAATGAGAGGGGCAACTGACTTCACAAATGCAGAGTCAAAGCCAAAAACACTGATGGCCTTGGAGTTCTTCAGCTTCATCATTCATCATCAGAGTAAATCTGCTCCACTGAGGCCTCCCTGATGGAAAAAATGCAGCTAGGTCTGTCCGCAGAGTGCTGGCTGGGAGTACTCTCAGAGGTGGTGTGGAGTGAGCGGAGAGGCAGGGTGCCAGCGCCCAACAACATCTTGGGGCACCACGTGACATTCATTGAGGGCTTTCGCTACCCCTTTCTGAATCCCCATCGCAAGATAAAGTGGTAGCACATTGTGCGGGCTTGTTTCCAGTCACAGCCTTAGGAATCCTTATGGAATCCAAACTGGTAGCGAAACGGGTACCACAACCCTTCCTCACACCCTCATAATGTTTGAGCTGTGGGAGTCCACTAAGTGGTTGGATGGGGATCCCTCATAAACCCTCATAAGGTTTGAGCTGTGGGAGTCCACCAAGCAATTAGATGGAATCCCTCAGGTGTGGATAAAGTGGTAGGTGCAGAGCCACCTTCTCTGTGCCGGGCCAGCGACCATTCTGGCCTTAATGGAGGAGTGCTGGATGGCGCTTTCTCCAGTAAATGGTACCGCGGGCGGGGGGAGCCCCAGGCTACCGGTGCATAGACTTTGTCGAAGCACCACCTGCCTGCCCCCCAGTTGAGGTGGCTTTGCGGGGGCAGTGGTTTTATCACCCCTAAGATGCAGTCAATTCTGCAGATGTGGGGGAGAGGTTCGTGGGAGTTGACTCGCGGGGGTGAGTCTCCTTCCACGAACCTCGGCATTTGGAGTTATGTGGATTTCCATAAACTCGGGTACCAACCTGCTTAGTTGGTAATGTGTGCTGCAACACATGCCTCAACCTGTAGGTCAAAACAGGTACTTGGCAGCTGTCAAGGACATTGACTGGGTGTGCAGTCTCCTCTCAGGAGGATCTTCCCGGCTTGTCTGGGGGGAAGACCACAAGGCATGACTGCCTAAGGACTCTTTAAACACGACTTCCATTCTTAGGAAGGAGATATTGGATACTTCTGTCCGCAGAGTGCAACATAGAGACTGTGTCAGAGAAACGAGTTTCCAAGTCCTGAAAAGGCTCACGTCTGGTGAAGGACCCCATAGTGTCAAGGAGATCATTCACACTTGAGGCAAAGAACTTGCCGAAACCACTCGCAGAAAGCCCGGAAGATGGGGACGGCGAAAGCCAAGTCAGCAGATTATGGCGAGTTTCCCCCCCCTGATCAAGAGCCAAGCTGTTTTGCTTGGATTTGAAGAGGTGGAGATCCGAGCATCATTCGACTGGATCACAAGTGATTGGACGAGATATCGGTACTTCCTTCTAGCAATACGAAGCACAGTGGCCAGTAGATCATTTCATGGGGCCAATGAAACCCTCTCCGCAA
This sequence comes from Adelphocoris suturalis, assembly GCA_030762985.1. Lineage (NCBI taxonomy): Eukaryota > Metazoa > Arthropoda > Insecta > Hemiptera > Miridae > Adelphocoris > Adelphocoris suturalis. The sequence goes on from CM061040.1 coordinate 182,690,308, forward strand.
GATCAATATTCCTCCTTCGAACAGACTCTGGATATTCGGTTTATGCCTGCGTTGAATTTTCTGTTTGACAAGTTAACAGGGACAGTAGTGATCAGCCAAGAATAGGAGTGACTCAAAGAGTCTAGCACATTCACCCACGCTCCCGGAGTAAATTGGGAGCCATGAGCAATCATTTAGAGAGGCGCATAGAGCATTTAGATTCTCCGGATATAAAGCTCTCAAATACCATTGTCTTTGGGGCTGCTGACTCCTTTCAATTGACGGGATGAAGATGTCACACTCCTGAGCAAAATGGTCAGAGAACATCATGCTAGCCAATCTGCTGTCACATTTATCAGTCAGTATGTTCGTGATGATATTGTCAATGCAGGATTGCCGGCCCATGACCGACACACCAGTCGGTCAGTGATGGTTATTCTAAGTCCATGGGATGCACATAGATCACGAAAGGATCTAGAGAAAGGAGAATTCTCCTCAAGATTAATATTGAAATCACCAGTTAGGATGATTTCTCCTACCAATGCGAGCCAGAAAAGAGTCCAATGTTACCAAAAAAATATTTCAAACCTCCGAATTTTCATTGGGAGGGCAGTAGACAGTGCAGATCTCCAATGATAGCTCTGGGATTCTGACTGCAGACAGCTCAGCCACCATCTCACGAGGAAACTCCGTAATGTGCCACCCTGGTGATGTAGTTACCAGGGAAGCCAATGGCATATCCATTCCTTTTTACGTGAGTGTAGCGTTGTTACTTTTGTCATTCGTATAACTCACCTATGAAATAATATGTACCTAGAAAGATTCAGTACGCTATTGAGTTGGTGATTGTTTAGGAGTTATACCTGGAAACGCTTTAAATTATTCGCCAAGTTTTCGTTTAAAAAATTCCCTTTACATTTCGTGGTTTTCGCGAAATTTCCTGGCATTTCCCTGACTTTTTCAGACGCAAAGAATTCCCTGACAATTCCAAGTTTTACCTGACTTTTCCAGTTGGGGGCCACCCTGTTTGTAATACATTTCAGCGTCTTGTTTTGCTTTATTGCAATCGCATGAATATTTTCTGCTAACTACAATAGATCTAAAGTATGCATTTGCTGTGCTATAGCGACTAACAATGGTTTTATAGGGGCATGACAGTTACGTCTGGAGTGGTCAACATAAAGAAGGATCAGTCTAACCTCATCGGGATCAGCATTGGGGGAGGCGCTCCCTTGTGCCCTTGCCTGTACATCGTTCAGGTACTAACTGCGCATGCTTGAGATGAAAACTAACTGCGACATAGGTAGAGGTGAAAGAAGGATCAATTCATGAAATTGATTACGTTATGTGCTTATTATGATAAGCAATAAAACGGAATACATTCAAAATCAAACCAGTGCACTATTATTCGTAAAGATCATTAGGTATTACGTTGAAACAAAAGGACCGATAATGATAATGAGTGAAATGATTACATGATCATAAAATGAAGCATTAAGGACCTAAGGTAAGGGAGATCGATCCACTACTAATAGGGTACTAATCCACCTAACAGAAAACCACATGCTCACACAGTTCCCAACTTGTTGATAACACTGTAATCATTATTCTAATTGAACCAAACTAAACTTAACAGCAAAAAAACCGGCGCACCCTATATTTTGTTCTTTTTCACCTTAGCTTCAATTGGTTAATTTTTTTTTTGCATGTGCCAAGTAAAGTCGGTATCTTATGAGAGAACAGCAAGGAACAGAGTGGCAAATAAAAAATACCCGTTCGAAAAAATCAGCTTTATTCACAAAACTTCGATGTTTGGACAAAAGTAACAAAACATTCTTCTGTAGTTATCGTGTGAAAAAAAATTAAAAAATGAATTTTTTTTTGGAAAATAAATTTTTTTATTATCGGGTGGTACCTTCTCTTGCTTGTACCACCGCCTGTATTCTTCTCGGCATGCTGTTGATCAAATTTGAAACCCTTTCTTGTCTGATGAGGTCCCATTCTGCGAGGACCGCTGTCCTGAGGTCTTGGAGGTTTACAGGAGGGTTCGGTCGCTTTCGGATGCACCTCTCTAGCTCGTCCCATAGATGTTCTATGGGATTGAGGTCGGGGCTGCGAGCTGGCCATTGTAGGGTGCGCATGCCTACCTCTTCGAGGTAGTCAGTAACCACGTTTGCTACGTGTGACCGCGCGTTATCGTCCATAAAAATAAAATTATCGCCGGTGTAAGGGGCGAATGGCACTACATAATCTTCCAGGATGTCAGAAATGTACCTCAGTGTGGTTAGACTCCCTCGGGGATACACATGGAGTTCCGTTTTCGTCTCTGAAGTGATTCCACCTCAAACCATTTCAGACCCACTCCCGTAAGGCACCCTTTCAGCACTCTTAATGTTTTCCGATTAGTCCAGGTTCTTACTATTCGCTTCAGATCGTTGTGTTAGAGGGTGGAGGAGACGAGGGCAGCGTTTCGCTCAGTGCAATATTTCTGAAAGGGTGCCTTACGAGGGAGGTTCTGAAATGGTTTGGGGTGGAATCACTTCAGAGGCGAATACGGAACTCCATGTGTACCCCCGAGGGAGCCTAACCACACTGAGGTACATTTCTGACATCCTGGAAGATTATGTAGTGCCATTTGCCCCTTACACCGCAATAATTTTATTTTTATGGACGATAACGCGCGGTCACATGTATCAAACGTGGTTACTGACTACCTCGAAGAGGTTGGCATGCGCACCCTACAATGGCCAGCTCGCAGCCCCGACCTCAATCCCATAGAACATCTATGGGACGAGCTAGAGAGGTGCATCCGAAGGCAACCGAACCCTCCTGTAAACCTCCAAGACCTCAGGACAGCGGTGGTCGCAGAATGGGACCTCATCAGACAAGAAAGGGTTTCAAATTTGATCAGCAGCATGCCGAGAAGAATGTAGGCGGTGGTACCAGCAAGGGATGGTACCACTCGATATTTAAAAAATTTATTTTCAAAAAAAATTTCATTTTTCAATTTTTTTTCACACGAGAACTGCAAAAGAATGTTTTGTTGCTTTTGTCCAAACATCGAAGTTTCGTGAATAAAGCTGATTTTTTCGAACGGGTATTTTTTATTTGCCACTCTGTTCCTTGCTGTTCTCTCATAAGATACCAACTTTACTTGGCACATGCAAAAAAAAAAAGAAAAAAAAGTAACTAATTGAAGCTAAGGTGAAAAAATAACAAAATTTAGGGTGCGCCGGTTTTTTTGCTGTTAAGTGTAGTATCGGCAGTTTGGAATTGAAATAATAAACTAACAGAAACGAAAAAATAAACTAAAAAATGTGATGGTCTGGAATTGATTCGTGATTAATCCATTTGGCTAGTCTTGATCCCATATTAATAATTCGCATAGATTCATTTTTTGGTTCGATCTATGTTCGAGATTGTCTCATTTGTTTGTCCATGTTCGTGTTGTTGGTGATTTTACCTTCTCGGTTTTAATGGTTATTTCGATGCCTATCTAATTATGTAATACAATAAGATAGTGAATTTCATTCTTTATTTGGATTTCAGGTGTTTGATAACACTCCTGCCTCAAGAGAAGGAACGTTACAGAGTGGAGATGAGCTGGTTGGCGTCAATGGGCAATCAGTCAAAGGGAAAACCAAAGTTGAGGTGGCGAAGATGATTCAAGCTTGTAAAGTATGTTCATTTGTTCTACACCTTATTTGAAATCAGTGCTTGATTTTTGTCAATAATCGTTAGAATTATGCTCATGTGTATTCAGTTTTCAAATTCGTCTATGTTTGTGCTGCTGTTATGGTCTCTAGGTGAACCTTTTTAAGAATCAAAGTACACCATCCTTATAGAAAATTCAACGCTGATTCTGAAAATGAGGCCAGAAGTTAAAATTAAATTGAGTAAAATCGGGAAATAAGTTTAAAGGAAAAACACCCGGTTTTTCTTTAAAAAAAAAAAAAAAAAAAAAAAAAAAAAAAAAAAAAAAAAACAAAAAAAAACTTTTAAAAACTCGGCACTCCACAAGCAAGCCCCCTGGACCCCCGGTTACTTCTATTTACATACTTCGAATGAAATTATTGAAACACAGAATGTGTTTTAGCTCACGCGTTTCACATAAACCTGTGAAACTCAAGTATAAGAATGGCTCAGATTTTGCGATGTGATTTATCACTAGATGTCAAGTTGTTTTATTTATTTATCACCTGCGCCATATTTGAAACCTTCTCGTCATAAGCTTTCATTTATTCATATAACATGAATTATCAGAAATTAACAAGCGGTTGCAATCATGTTCACAATATCAAATACTAAGAATGATCGCCTGTGTGTAAACCAGGCTCATAACTCAGCTTGTTGGCCACGCACTTCGCTGTAGTTAACATAATATGGTTGTATAAATCGAGAGCGTTTGAACGAATGGCCCACGAATTTTGTGGGATGAAAAATGACGAAGTGCCATTTCTCTAGCAACGACTCGTTTGTTGGCGGAAATCATCAGTAAATTGTTGAAACATATTTTCGTTACACAATAACGCAACACATTTTCGTTAACACAAAACGTTTCGTTTTCGGTTGAATATGCCAAGGCTAAAACGCATTCTGTGTAAAAATCATATTTTGAGAACGAATCGAGATAAAAATATGCAGTTGGTGGTATTTACTTTATTTTTGATGTACCTACCTAGTTTTGTCCAAAAAAATTTTTGCATCTAAGAGCGGATCACTTTATACTATATGGATATTAGAATATTATTAGAAATTTGATCAAATTGGTCTACTGGTTTGAATACAGCGACCATTCATCGGAAGCGCAATGCAAGCAGAATTGAGAGGAATGAATAATTTTCAGGCTCTGGCAGCCACTCGTGATCCCTATGCTAAACTGCTAAAGGGCTTGTATCCAGTGATTTTCAGCCCTACATCCATGGAAATGCTGAGTTGTTACGTGTTTTAGGAGGAAGTCAATATAAAATACAACAAACTTCATGCAGATCCTGCTCAAGGAAAATCTTTGGATATAGTTTTGAAGAAAGTCAAACATCGACTTGTGGAAAACATGAGCACTTCTACAGCAGACGCTCTTGGCCTCTCAAGGGCGATTCTCTGCAACGATACCCTTGTGAAGAAGCTGCAGGAGTTGGATTCCACTGAAGCAATGTACAGGGGACTTGTGGATCACTCCAAGAGAGTAATGAAGGCATTTTATGGTGTTCTTCAAGTTTATAAAGGTTGGTATAGTTGTTGGTTGAAGCTTAGCTGCATTACTACTTTTTCTGTATATATTGTTTGCACAGCTAACTAAAATACATTTTGTCAGTCTACAATTTCTACACAGAAAAGTTTTTGAGGGTATAATGATACTTTCAAGAAGTAGGTATCTCTCCTTGTATTTTTTACACTTTTCATAGGAAATCAATATCTTGATATTTGAATGGCCTATCAAACTTGATGATTCATATCTAAAAATAGATGATAAAATTCTAAGTAATGCTGTTTTTAGTGAAATATAGTTATTCGACTGAAAAGATCTAAAATCCATTTCTAAACCAATTTACGCAATAATAAAACTTTGCTCTGAAAAATCAGAGAAATCTAGAATTCATGTTTGAAACCAGGTTCAAAATTATTATTATTGGATCCAAAATCAATTTAATTAAATAATCTGTTGCTATGAATTGTTTGCAGCATTCGGTGATGCTTTTGCTGGAATTGGAGTAAGGGAGCCTCAGCCAAGAGCAAGCGAAGCTTTCAGGGCTTTTGGGGATTATCATCGCCTGATGGAGAAAAACGGAGTTCAAACATTGAAGACAATAAAACCTGTGAGTGTTTCGAGTTATGTTTAGTGATGATCATCTGTGCTGTGTAACTACTATATTGCTTCCTAAGTTCAAGGTAGCAATAAAACGATGGTTCATGCTTCAATAGTAATAAATTATTACAATCTCTCTAATCTCAATAAAATATTGTAATCTCAAGAAGCTGCTAATAAAAATGTTCTCTTAAAGAAAAGTGTGAGATTCTCTTCGGATTTGTTATTTGAGGAGTTCAAGGCCCTGACTTCTCAAAACTTAGCGGAAAAATTACAATAATTCAAATTCTTAAAGACTTATACCAAGGGAAAATGCAATTTATTGATAAAGGTGCCACTAGCAGAGTTGGGATACCCAAGTACGTTGGTATTTAAAGTATTTTCTACAAGTACTTGAGAAAATCTACTGATATTTTACAGCAGTCGAGGAAAATCAGTAATGAGAATGAAGAGGTATAGCTGCACAAGACACAAGTACTTCGAAAGTACTTGACAAGTACAATTACATGTACTTGCAATTCCAATTTTTAGTGTGTACAAGTACATGTACTTGCGATTCCAACTACAAGTAAGTGTACCTTTACTTGTACTTGCAGGCTTCGAGTACAAGTAAAAAAACGGAAGTTAGTGAAAAAACGTTGTCTATTTCCACGAAAAATAAAGAGTTACAATGTTAAATCGATTTCGACGGTTAGGCCATCATCAGTAACAAATAATAACTGAAGACACATTAGAAAGGACACAGCTTTTATAGTCACAGGTGAAGGGAGATTGAATCCCATTGGTCAAGAGAAAGGAAAGGGGGCAGGAGGTACAACCAATTAAGTGCAAGCTAAGTGAAGGGGGATTATAGCTAATCAGATGAAGTGAAAGGAGGGGAAGAATCAATCAATCAATCAATTTATTGTTGACGTACAGCAACGGTACATAACAAAACGTCATAAAAGTACAAGTCATGTGATAACAACATACGTCAAATATATAATATAAAATATAAAAGTCTTAACCTAATCATAAATAACAAATTTAAAAAAAAAACAGGGACGGCACACCGCCAACAGGAACCACAAAAAGGATTTACAGCTAACTCCAAAAACCACAACAACACAGAAAAACAAGCATCACTCAACATCTGCTCTGAACTCGCCCACCGAGTATGGTGCAGCAGACACGAGAATTTCCCTGATCCTCCTGCTAAACTTTCGAAGGGCAAGGGACCTGAGGTGCTTCAGAAGACCATTGAACAATCCGGTTCCTACGGCGATGGCGCTGAACGGCGAGCTGGTTACAATTCCTCGTGTAGTACTCATGATTGTCGCCAAGACGAGGCAAACCATCCTCACGAGCCTTGATCCTCTCCAAGCTGGCCAATATGAACAAGGCCGGCTATGTCAGAAGCCCAAGCCCAACAAAGAGGGGCTTGCAATGGGCATCAGAAAGCACCCCTTTTATTATTCTTATAGCCGCCTTCTGCTGACGGAAGATGGCCTGTGCTCCACTGGAGTTGCCCTATAAGAGAACTCCATACCTCAGACGAGATTCGAACAAACAATAATAAATGGTTAAAAGAACTTTGGCAGATATTACTGAGGAAAGTCTTCTGAAGAGGAACAACAACTTCTGTTAATAAGTGGTTTCAACAGTTTGAAGGGCTAATTCCATTACAGAAATGGACTTATCAGTGGTGAAATATATTGAGGGATATCCTCATTCAAACATTTACCAGATCAGTCACTTTTGATAATTTCGAATTTTTCAAGTACATTCAACATACCTCCCTTTGGACAAAAATGAAGAAATTCTACAAACTGTCTATCTGTCAAATCAAAATCGTAACTATGATTGGATTCCTTAAGATGTTTCGCAAATGTAGACTTACCCTTATTTTCCTTGAAATCCTCCTGATGCTCGTCTATTCTTTCCCTGAATTTCCTACCAGTTTGACCGCAATATTCGTAGCCACAAGAGAATTTTGGTTTATAAACCCCACTTTTATCTTGAACATTGATTTTGTCCTTAATGGATCCTAGTAATGCTTTAAGACTATTTTTAGTTTTAAGACCTACTTTTTAACCTCTCGATGATAGAATATTTCCAAGTACAAGTACTTCAAGTACAACAAGCACATTTTCTATTTTTTTAACCTAGAATACTATGGAGAATGATGGGGAGGAATTTCGGACACCCTGCCCCACTATCCTTGTAATGAGAGGGAGAGGGGGTGGAAGGGCGTCTGTAATTCCTCCCCATCATTCTCCATAGAATTCTAGGATAAGTACAAATACTTGCGTTCTTGTGCTTAGAACTTCAATTACAAGTACTTTACTTACTAATTTTATTTAAAGTACAGTGTATCAGGTACTTGTAATTGTACTTGCGATTTTTCGAGTATTGTACCTGTACTTCGTACTCGTAAGTACGTTTTCCCTTCCTCTGGCCACTAGATCGCTTGGCATGTTTAAAGTGGAAGCTCCTTTTCGAAAAACTACGCTTGGTTAGTTGTCATATGATTACCGAGGAGCGAAATCATTTATCATGTTGCCGACTTGGTTTTTAAGAGCAATTGAAAAATTAGAAAGTTGAAGGAAGCAATAAAACGATGGTTTTGCTTCGATAACAGCAAATAATTATTGCAATTTCAAAAGTCTAACGTTATTTCATAATCTACGTTATTGATCTAACTTTTTTTCCTAGTTATTTTACATATATTTTGTATTTACTATCCTTCTAAATAGAAGCTGTATTCGATTTATAGTTGTGTCGATTCATTAAGAAATTTTCAAGTTTAAGATGTATTATAAGATATATATATATATATATATATATATATATATATATATATATATATATATATATATATTCGGGAGGTTGAATGACCAGTCTGGTCTTGAGTTTATAGTTGTTCATTCACGACGTTTCATTGTATGTCAACTGGCTTCACCAACAACATGTGTGTTCACTACTTCTCATGAGACTTCGAAGATCCAGTACATCAATCATTCACATGAATAGGACCCAGCTCCAGGGTTGAAACGTCGTGAATAAACAACTAAAAACTCGAGGCTAGACTGGTGATTCAACCTCCCGAATATAGATATATATCACTAGTCAACCAAATAACATATTATATGAATATATATCTTTTTTTCTCTTATATAGCATAACACGTAACAAAACTCTTCCTCACAGCCTAAGTTAATTCTTAAATTCTTAAGGTGAGGAGAAGCATTTGATTTAAACTTTATTATCATTATAGTTTTATAAAAATAAATGCAAATATTTAAAAAAACTCCAAGAGCATTGATTTTCAAATTTTTGGACAGATACCAGGCTTTTATGTACTCCTACACAATTAATTTTCTTTGCGTAAGAGCTTTCTTCCTTAGTGAATAATTATTGTCAGGAATCAACATTTAAGATTTATGGAGAGAAGATTTATGTTTATATTTTTCGGCGCATCATCAAGACTCTATATGCTAGCTGCATTAAATACATAATCGTGAAGAGACTTCCCGTGCCATTGATTTCTTTTTCCATAATTTTCCCTCACTAATTCACACAAGTGAGGCACTTATTAATTTTCAGTAGATGTTGTATTTTTGAATTTTTGTTTGCATTTTAGTATTGTTCTTTTCATACATTCCAACAGAAGTAATGCAACCCCTTACAATGTCACTTTTTTATGCAAATAAATGTATTGATTGATTGCATATGAAATGTCAATTTACGATGACGATATTGCCTTGCTTGTCAATAAACCATTATCACTACAAGTGATGATAAACGACATCAGCGAATACTTACAGCATTGAAACCTGACTCTTAATCGCAGTACATCGCAAATAGTAATTCTGGGAAAAGGAGTTGGTAAGAGAACCAAAAATGAAAAGTGGAAATATCAGGGAGATTCCCTCGACTTTATTTGGAGTATCAATACATAGGCATTATCTTCAGTAGATCTAGGAGCCTCAGTTTGAAAAGAAAAAAGTTCTTGAAACTGTATGGGGAACCAAAAAACGTAAAATACTAGTAGGTGACGATAGGAGTAAAACATTGCATCCACGAGATCAGTTGGTTGTGTTACAGGGGGGGATGTCAGGAACTGGAACAAGTTGAAAGACTCTATCGTTATAACATTAAAAAAAACTAAATGCGAAGTTGAATAGATTACCAGGAGGGCCAGATAACATGAGTATGGTTGACTTAGCCAAATAAGAATAATCGATGGTTAGGGGGTGTGAGGGGATGAGTAGATAGTTAGGCACGTTTTATCATTAGTTTATTTCCTTCCGAGCGCTTTTGCCAATATAGGCCTCATCAGGGAGTATTATTATTTAGTTGGGCAGTATGGCTTTTATACACGTTTTGTTGCAGGTTATTTGGTAGCATCAGTTAACAGCACCCACTGTTTGGGGATATTTATAAAATTGACTGCTTAAGTTGTATGATTTAAAAGAATCCATTAGTATTAAGTAATTAATAACTTGTCCAGGGTAAAATAAAGTAGAAAGGTGAATAATTGGAGAGAGCAAGGACCTCATGAGAATATTGCACTGATTTGAGCTATGAATCCTTCTTCCATGGATGCTACCAAATAACCTGCAACAAAACATGTATAAAAGCCATACTGCCCAACTAAATAATAATACTCCCTGATGAGGCCTATATTGGCGAAAGCGCTTGGAAGGAAATAAACCAATGAGAAAACGTGCTTAACTATCTACTCATCCCCTCACACCCCCTAACCATGGATAATGAAAGGCAACCTACCCAATGGATAAGAATAAGCTGTAGAGCTCGCACAGAGATGCTGACGAAATTACTGCTGGTGGAGAGACGAATCGGGAAATAAGTGAAGATAAAACTCCCTTACGTTTCGTGGTAGTATGCCCATAATGAGCGACTGTAGGATTGCGCATTTTGTCAGGTCCAGACTGTCGAAAGCTAGTTAATCAACACCTTGAAAGGAAGTAATAAAAACCTGGTTAAATTTATCCGGGAAACTGATAATTACCGCAAGTACCTCGTGAGCAAATTTAATTAGGTATGATCAGAATGAATGATACGCTGTCTTCCTGGTTGATTAAGCCATATTCCAACATTGTCCGAATGGAGTACCTAAACAGTTAGTCCATTGGAACCTATACTTCTTTTCTTCTAAATTCAACATAACTAACCTTCAAATTTATATGTTTTGAAGGGGAGAAGTGTGATGGTTCCCATCAAAAACTTCCTCGTGATCTATCTTGAAGTTTACATTCTAGAGAATTCTGTATGCAGTAACACTCCTCTGATCAAATTTGGTGATGTGGGCCCTACCCTTCAGAGATCATGCGTATTCCTCATTCTTCTAATCATAAATAGCACAAACAACCACTGAGTAGTTATTTCTTCGCAGGTTTTGATGAGTATTCCAATTATGACACCTTCATTTCAGATTTTATCGGATTTGGGAACGTACTTGAATAAAGCCATACCTGACACTAAACTGACCATAAGGAAATACGCTGACGCCAAATTTGAGTACCTTTCGTATTGCCTGAAAGTCAAGGAGATGGACGACGAAGAATATTCGTATGCTGCTTTACAAGAGCCACTTTACCGAGTTGAAACTGGAAATTACGAGTACAGGTAAATAAATAGGAAGTATACATTTTTAAATTAGGGTTTTCCACGAGTGAAAATTTTAGATTGCACATCAATCAATCTACCATAGAATATTTCTGAGACGATGTTAGTGTTGTATTGTTTTACTCCAAGGTTGATTCTGAGATGCAGGCAAGACGCTAGAGCCAGGTTTGCAAGGCTGAGGTCTGATGTTCTTGTCAAACTTGAACTGTTGGATTCGAAGCACGTCGAAGACGTTGTTCACCAGCTTCACAGGTGAGACCAGTTATTATATTTTTGGTTCTATTTGTCTCTTCCGAAATGTGATGATTACCGTAATCGTTTGTTTAATGTAATTAGTTGTTTCATTAAAATTATATTTTCATGTTAAAAATAAATTATTTAAATTTTTATAAGTAACTTTGGATTAGGCTCGACATGATAGCCAATGGAGTTGTTACATTGCATTTGGATCAATGCATCAGAAGCGTGAAACAACACAGATAACTTTCACAATTCTTCCCACTTCTATTTAACTTTAAGGAATTATTATTTAGGTATGAATCTAGTTTGATTCATAGATTTCAATGAATTTAGATTCAGTCTACTTTGGATCGCATTGCATTCAAAACTATGATAGTCATTGTGCATGCCCAAAATGGTACCTATCTTTGGTCTGTAACAAATTGTATTGCCTTCCATGCTGTCTAGATAACCCAACTGAACCTCTTATTCTATTAACCAAATATTATTTTATAGTTATTAATTTCAAGTCTTCCAGTGTAGAGAAACATTGCATTTAGTTTAACCTTAACCCCTTCGCGACGGGCGTCGTTCAGCCACTGCAACGCGCCTGGCCTGGCTGCCTCGGAGCCTTCCAACCTGAATAATTGGCCTTCCACGCTCGGTGAACCACCTTCGCTTTTCGGAACTGGATCAAGAATATTAGAATTTGAAATTTCCCGAGTATCATGATCACCATCATCGAGAAAATCGTCAAAACTATCGTCTTTGAGTTGATCCAAAAAGTTTGTTGAACGAAATTCAATTTCAACGTCAATCACATCACTCCCTAACTCACTGTCACTCTCGGTTATTATTTCTTTAAGAATTACTTCATCCATCCACTTGCGTGGTCCATGGTGAGGGATAAAAACGCAAAAGAAAGTACAAGTATGGAAACAGGTATGAGTAAAATTATGACAAAGACCGAATGCGGGCAAAAAACAAAACAGTGACCGAGATGAGGATAGAAACTCTCAACAACGTCTTTGATCTCAGTGCATTCTATTAGATACTAGACGTAAATGTTAGTTATAATGCCTCTCAACGGATGGCATGAGAGTCGATAGAATGGAGGGAAACTCGAAAACGCCAAAATACGTCAGCAGGCGTTACGGAGCACTTGATGGCCGACGTATTAATACGTCGTTAGGCGTTACGGAGCACATCTGTGCCGACGTATTAATACGGCGGCCGTCGTGAAAGGGTTAAGATGAGAAAATTCGTTTGCTTCAAAATCGATAATTTCACTACTGGTATTTTAATTTTTTTTTAGACCTTTCCAGCCCATTCTCACCAAGCGTGTCGCCGTTTTCTTTCAAAATTATCATCGGATTTTGATTAAATTCTTTAATGGGAATTATTGGGGTTAACCCCTAGATCGTTACTTCGAAATTCATTGCTCGCAGATTCATAGAATAATAATAATAATAATAATTTTTATTGCCATAAACATCGTCAATTACAACAATAGAGCAAACGTCAATTTAAAAAATAAGTGAATAAATGTCTGAGGGGAGTAGGACAAGGGTACGGAGTGTGGAAGAAAAGGGGGGAGGCACAAAGCTCCCGAGTGCAGCCGGCCGAGGACAGAGCGGCCCGACCGGCCCGGGCCCACCCACCACGGCGGCTCCCGGGGCCACCTGCCCATTTTTGAACAGGCAGCCCTAAAAAGTGACAAAGGTCACTCTGACCCGGAAAAAACGCCAAGGGGGCCGCCCCCAGGCCGGCTGGAACACCCAAGCCACGCACCAGCAACAACACACTCATCCCATAGTCACAAAAATAAATAACATTCACTCCAAAACAACATACCCTAAAACCTACTATCACAGACACATAACAGTAAATAACAACAAGCCCGCATAGAGTACTATCATAAAAAATTCCTCTGCTGCAAGATAAATCTCAATTCTAAGATGATAAAAATATTAGATAAATAACTTTTTATAAAATAATAATAATAATAATAACAAGCAATCACGAAGCACGAACAAACATAAAATCCTCCAAACATTCGGGAGTTTTACCGCTTGCTCCCGGCTGAGCAAAAGTGATGGTCGCCCTTCGGTCCTGGTTGACCGTTTGCTCCCGACCAAAAAACTTTTGAGCTATGTGAGGACGTTGCTCACGTTGTCCCCCAAATTGGTACCGAAGAGGCACCTCGTCAAATTAATAAGAACATACCATAATAATTTACAAATCATCCTGATTGAGGACTAGTCTAGTCAATAAAAAAACTCAGTTATTCATCCTCATCGACGTGAGGTCGCAGTTTGAAGGACACCCTTTGCACGAATTCGTAACCGGAAATTTCCCCCTCCTCGTGTCTCCGAATATACCGCCTTACCCACTCTTATTTCCGCGTTATGTCTGGTCTCAGCTCGCGGTTGTTGCCGCCGTTGATGGAATGTATCTTGGCGTAAACCTCCACTTGAATTTCGTTTAGGACTTAACGGGAGGCGTGGGGGTAATACCAATATAACGTAAAAAAGGGGGTACTTCAGGAACATGCCCTGCCCTCATTTTTCGTTCAATTGAGCTGATTTTTTTTAAATTCACTCTTCATGTTGTCATCTTTCGATTGATTGGAAAATTTTCTTGTATACGATACTACATGATGGTTTGCATGAGTTGGCAAAATTGGAGGTTTTATCATGTCGTTCCTTCATCCACCAGCGCATGTCCCCAGGAAATTTCCAGTATTTTTTTTCAGTCATTCAATTCCCACACTTCTCACGGTAATTTAGAAAAAAAATTCGATCCGATACGACAAACAGGCCGGTCAAACAATGTTCCCAAAGAGTGGAAAACGTTGTTTCGAGGAAAACGCGATTGAAAAAAAGTCTGCTCTCGCGAACGCGCCGCGACTCCGGCCGAAGCACTTGCTCGTTTCGTTTGGTGGAAACTTCTACTTCTCTCTCAAGAAACTATTGAAACACTGTCTGACACTGACGCAGGGTAGGACAAATAAAAATGAACAACACAAGTAGAAGAAGAATGAGATAACCTCATCTTACATTAGCTTTATTTTGATAAAGCTGACTGTTAGCTGTACGCGAGACTGTACTTCAGTGGGTTATTACGGTATGCTTTCATGTTTGTAAAATTTTGAAAATATATTCATTTTGTTCAGAAAATGATGTAGTTTTAGAAAATGTATTCACCCCAAAATCGAATTTCTTGCCCCCCCCCCCCCCCCCTCGCCTCCCGTTAATATGAGTTGTGAATGTTAGGGTGGGGACTGTTAAAATCTCGAAATAAAAAACGTCATGAAATAAAACGTCTTTTCCTCGGTTCGACCCACTGGCAACGGCTTGCGGTTCCATAACGAGATGACGACTGAGCTAATGTTGGGAACAAACAGTCAAGTCTCTGAGTCAAGGCCACGACTTCTGAACCGCCCGGGAGCAAAGGGTCAACCATCAAAAACAATCACCGGCACTTCCGCCAGCCAGTAGCAAACAGTAATACGCCCAAACATTCTGCTTATATTTTCAATGTGTTAAGTAATAAATCATCTTTATACTTTTTCTTTCAGTTATGCTCTTGCTAATGATTTAAAGTAAATATGATTTAACCTGATCGCTCCCACGGCCATGTTTAAGCGCAAAACAACAGCGTCGCCGTCCTACCAGGCCCGTGTTTAAGCGCAAAACTCCGATATAACCCCTGTTCCCAGGGCCGTGTTAACGCGCGAGCCGCACCAACACGCGATCTGAACTCATCTGCCATCTATCTGCGAGGCTAATGAACTTATTTTTTAGATAGTGTTTACTTGGGTATCCGAGAGACATCGTTGACGTCATAATCAGCCTTGTTAGTTCTAGTGTCACTCGGAAGATCAGAAAGTAAACATCAGAAATCAGAAAGAAATGAGAAAGAGGGATGGGAAACACACTTATTCTCCTTTGCATAAACAATAAACAACTATAGCGCATTCCGTTTATTCATAAGCTGAATCGAAATCGTAATGACTATATTCAGATACCATTGAAAATAGAAATATAATAACAAAAAAGACAATGTAACTAGCGAAACATTGTTTGGCTATGATGAAACTTAATCCACAAAAAAAAAAGAAAAAAAAAAAAAACGGGAAAACATGTATTTCAAAGAAAATCATTAAGTGAACAATTTGCTTGTCTAAGGGCCACTTTCACCAACAACATAAACGAGTTTAAGTTAGAAAAGATTAACAAATAATCGAGATTCCAGCTAATCGTCTTTCACCAGACCACTTTACGAGTTTAAACTCCTAACGAGGTGGCTTGAGGTTAATCTCCCAAGCCCCGGCCAGTTACACTTCCCAATCTCAGATTAGTGATAAAAATGATATCGAGCAATATGGCCGCGCACCAACAGCTGATACCTCATACCTCTACAGTTTGGTTCACAGTTTATTATTATAGTTTATATTATAGTTTATTGTTATTCAAGTTTTTGATGATGAATTCACGCGATTTATCGCTCGGATTGATTTGATTCCTCGGATGAGGACGATGTCCCGCAAAGACGCCCAAGGACGATCCGACGGCGCATTCCACATTTTGACGGGTTGGACGACGTCGAATTTCGGCGGAGATTCCGGCTCTCAAAACCGACAGTTTTGAAAGTCCTCGAGCTTATCGACACTCACCTGAAGTTCCCTTCGAACAGGTATAAGTTGGAAAAAGGCTTTTATACCATCAAATCGATGAATTATAATACGAAATTGATGTAGGATGGTAGGAAAATAAAGTATAATCGATGATGATAGCACGTTATAATACGATGTTGAATTGCTATCCCTTGTACAGTATGTACCTACCTACCTATACCACATAAAATAACTTATGTACATTTAAATAAGGTGGTCAACCGTCCTGCTTCCGTCAAATGATGTGTCACACTTTCTTTGTTGGAAGTCAACGAAAAGTTGCGAGTAGATAGTAACTAGGTAACTAGATAAAAACGGCGAGGGTAATAATTGGTCGTGATTCACCGCTTTATTGTCTTGATGTGTCAGACACATGGCGGGGTTTCTAACTGTCGTTTCAAATTGTCCAATTTTTCATTGGACAGTTTCCGGAATCTCCGTTAGGGAAACTCGATTATTCCAATCTTGGTTTAAACGAATTTCGGGTTGGTGAAAGACGCCAAGGTTTGATCCTCGAGATTATATTTAATCGAGTTTGGCCAATCTTGACTTAATAAGTTGTTGGTGAAAGTGGCCCTAAATGTAACATAAAGTATGACGGGATTGGCGAAAATAGAGGGGAGAACGCCGCGAAACCGTCGGGAAAAGGCTGAAAAAGCTTGGGCAGGAGGGTGAAACAGCACCACAGTGTCTCGGGCCACAGCGGGAGACGGGCGCGCGATCGCTCGGTAGCTATCAGGTTAAACCCTCTCTATCAACACATTTCAAGCATCTATACCTTCATCATGGTGTGGATACAATAAATATAGCCCAACTTGCCTGCCATATTTTGTTTTAGGTGCGTTCAAATTATTTGCACTATGTCCAACGCACATACGAAGAAGCTGATGTGCTACCCCCATTCTGAAAACTTTTTCCTTTGTTGGTTTGATTTAATATTGATTTGTGATAAGTGGTTTGTACTACTAGTAAGTTCATCATCTGATAATAAATTGTTTAAACTCACCAGCGTTTCTAACATTTAATTTCAGGTTCGCGTCGCAGTTTGCTAAATTCTATGAAGAAGCAAAAGAGACTCTTGCTCAGAATGCCCTCTTTCCCATTGAAATGGATTTAGCTAGATCAGCATTCCAGTACAACAGTATTAATCAACAAATTCAGGTTAGTTGGATTTCACCACAGTATTTATTTCAGGAAGAGTGGGGAATTATTTAACTACTTTTGGTTTATTATTTTCAATAATAATCCTTTGTAATCGACCCAAGAAAAAACAAAATCCCCCCCCCCCCCCCCCCTCACCCCTGCAATTTTTTGGTTTACGTTTCAAGATGCGTAAAACCCAAAAATCGAACAAAAAAAATGAGAAAAATAAAATAAAATAAATAAAAAAATCCGTCGGTGCCATTTCTCACATATTAATAGACCAAACTTCATGAAAGTTGCGTTAAAAATCGCATTTGGGGTCTAGGTGGTCCTAGAAGCTCGGCATCAATCTGTGTCAACAGCATTAAAGAATTGAACACTCGAAAATCGAGATATCAGAAACTTTCATGGTAACAGTGATGGTTTTTTGCTTGTCAATGATAAATACTGAGAGGACGGATGGTTTTAAAAAAATCATAAAATAGTTAATTTTTACTAAAAAACAAATTTATTGATGCAATCAGGTCGCAAGGAAATAGCATTTGAGACAGTCAAGTGTGAAAAATCACATCAGGCATGTGGTGGCCGAAATTGTTGATGCAGTGCTGGAGGCGTTCTTGGAAGTTCGCGTAGACTCTCTCTAACATAGCTCTCTCAACTTGGGCGACTTCCACGCGAATTATGTCCTTCAATTCGTCCATAGTTCGGGGCTTGTTCTCGTATACTCTAGCCTTGAGGTGTCCTCATAAGAAAAAATCGCATATGGATAAATCTGGGGGCCAATGAACATCGCCAAACCTAGAAATAAGGCGACCAGGGAAGAGAGGGCGAATAACGTCCATTGATGCTCTGGCTGTGTGGGCGGTCGCCCCATCCTGCTGGAACCCACACGTCGGGTTGGAAAACATCGCCGTTGTAATTCAGGGAAAAAGAAGTTGGTAATCATTTCGACGTAGCGCTCTGAGTTCAGGGTAACAGCACGACCATTACCGTATTCGAAGAAGTAAGGGCCAATGATGTAAGGGCCAATGATGCAAGGGCCAATGCGATTTTTTCTCATGGGGACACCTCAAGGCTAGAGTATACGAGAACTCTGGACGAATTGAAGGACACAATTCGCGTGGAAGTCGCCCAAGTTGAGAGAGCTATGTTGGAGAGAGTCTACGCGAACTTCCAAAGAACGCCTCCAGCACTGCATCAACAATTTCGGCCACCTCATGCCTGATGTGATTTTTCACACTTGACTGTCTCAAATGCTATTTCTTTGCGAACCTGATTGCATCAATAAATTTGTTTTTGAGTAAAAATTAACTATTTTATGATTTTTTAAAAACTATCCGTCCTCTCTGCCGCACCCTGTATGATCCCAAAGAATCGATTAAAACCTTCCGCGACGCTGTACGTTAAACAGTTCGTTTTCCCAAAGGGCTCGAACATCGAAAACCACCTTCTAATTTCTAAGCACGATTTCTGATGCACCGCTAGTGGATCTATTGAGTATCCGATCAAGTTCTAAATTCCATCAAAGATCGCTAGATAGTGATGCTGGAATACGTAAAAATTTCCTTGTAAATATCAGCTGATATAATGCCAATATTGGAATTATCAGGTGATATAGTTCCAATGGAATTTAGTCTAACATTGCGAAATCGAGTTTATTAACTATTGTCCGTGTGGATGTACCTACTAGTGAAGTATTGGTATGGTACCTAATTGCTGAATTTCATCTCTTAAATTGCTCCCAAGTCTACCCGTAAGCAGCGGAAGCATTGTTTTCACTTTCGAGGGATTGGAAAGTTGCAGTCACCACTAAAATCAAACGGTTGTTGTTTTTTTACAGTGGTGAAATTTCCACTCGAATTTTACGTTTTAGACTATTCTGAGTCGTTCAGTGTCTTTCTCCCTCTATCTGTGTGTGTGTGTTTTGTGTGTGTATGTTTCGCAAATCCTTGTAACAAGCTTAATTTCCACAATATCCAACCGTTTCTTATGAAATTTTCATGGAACTTACTGGTTAGGATGAAGATGGTCCCCTATGAGTTTCGTTGTTCCCAAATCAATACTTCACTCGGCGCATGCGCAAACGTAAATTCCATCAAGCATCATTTTCTCATGCTCCTGTTTTCCGATCTCGCTCAAATTTGGAGGATAGGTGGAAGATAATCCTAACATCATTTTAATCCTATCATTAGTAGCTACTGCGCATGCGCGAATATTCGTTTTTTTTTTTTTTTTTAACAAGCCTAATTTCAACAGTTTTCATCCGATTTATATGAAACTTTCAGGGAATGTGCGGGTTAGGCTGTAAATGATCCACTATTAATTCCATACTTCTCAATCCATTACTTCATTTTGCGCATGCGCAAACGTAAATTCCTTCAAGCATCGTTTCCCCGTTTTTTAAAAACATCTTTACTGTGAAGTGTAAAAGTGCGGGGTCTTGGAACTGTAAAAGTTTGAATCCTTCTCGGAGGCACAATGCGCCATGTTCTGATCATATATTACATACGGGGTTTAATAATTATAGGCCAATGCTCTGCGTAGAATGGCTTTCTAACACAGAAATAATAAACCGTTGTGTAATAATTTGCAGAATTTTTTAGGTCAACTAGCGCTGTAACTAATAACTGTTAGTACAGTCAAATATAGTTATTGGTGGTAACTAATAACTGTTATTAGTTAGGTACTTACCACCAATAACTGATACCCCCCCTCCCCCTCGATCACGGTGTATCCCACTGATTGCCCTCTAGGAGTTGCAGCTGTTATAATACAAATATCATTAAACTTCACGAGTTTGTAAAATTTAAAACCGAGAATATTTTATGTTCTACTTGACATTTGAGATGTACGAATTATTATAATGTAGTTATTACTTACTAAGATTGGTTAACCAATAACTACTAATTTATAAACCACTTTGCTGCTGATATTATCTTTACCCTCCCATGCTCTTTTTGACCCTTGATCAAGTAGGTATTGGATAATCACTAAATTACCTACATTCGGTTTTTGCTTTCAGTATGAAGACGATGATGATGATGAACTGATTCAAGATGGCGTCGAGGCAATAGAAGACACACCTACTCCACTAATAGTGGATCTTATAGATCCGTCTCCTTACCCTCTGGACGAAACATCTGATTTGTCTTGTCTTCTTGGTCAACCTCACTCTGAATTCAAAGAGTCTCCTTCTAACGAGTCAGCTGTTCTCCCTATCGAATCTCTCATTGAAGACCTAGCACCTTTGCAAATCAATAGTGAGCCCACAGTTGGTACACTGATAGGTCTAGACTAACGTAGGTATCGTCTTTACCCACGCACCATTACCATTATCAAACCAACCATACTGTATGAATACCATTGTTACTTATTACTTTATGCACATAAAGCATTACTGCAAACTGATGTACCTTATTTATTATGTGTTGTTAACCATATGATAGTTTGTTTATACTGATGAATATTCTTAAAATATATGCATTCGAATTCTTGACTTCAATGTCCTATTTTCATACCTCAAATAAATGTACAGTTACTACATTGGCGACAAGAAATACCAAGAACCCATAGCAGCGTAAGATGTTCAGCTGGTAGTGATGAAGAGCTACTACGATTGGGAGAGTCAAGAAGATATCCCAAAGTGAATATCTAGATTTTCGATCCACACGAAGAAGCTTGGTTATATTATTGTACAGGGTGCGGCAGCATAACTTCCTTTTTAAAAACTTAATAAAACGCATTGTATGAATCAGAAAATTTGTATTCGTTTTTTATAATATAGGCACATACATAAAGTTTTGTTTTACCCAGTTTTGAAGATCAAATCAGGTAGGTGACGTCCCCCATTCTCCATACACTGAGTAAACCGATTTCTGGCGTTTGTCATGACTCCAGCCAGTATAGCAGGCATAGTTGGCAATTTCTTCCTGGATGTTGTTCTTCAAATCTTGTAGGGTCCTTGGACGGTTCACATAAACACGAGATTTCAAAAAACCCCATAGAAAAAAGTCACAAGGGGTCAAATCGGGAGAGCCACTCCAAATCGCCCCTAATTGAGATAAGGCGCTTGTTGGAACCAAATGTCCCCTAAGTCCAACTTTTTCTATGGGGTTTTTTGAAATCTCGTGTTTATGTGAACCGTCCAAGGACCCTACAAGATTTGAAGAACAACATCCAGGAAGAAATTGCCAACTTAACGCCTGCTATACTGGCTGGAGTCATGACAAACGGCAGACATCGGTTTACTTAGTGTATGGAGAATGGGGGACGTCACCTACCTGATTTGATCTTCAAAACTGGGTAAAACAAAACTTTATGTATGTGCCTATATTATAAAAAAAACTCATGAAATAAACTCATAAAATTCATACAATGCGTTTTGTTAAGTTTAAAAAAAAGGAAGTTATGCTGCCGCACCCTGTATATTGCATACAATGGGTATATACTATCTCCCATACTTCAAACTGGAGATAAAATTGCAAGAGAACTAGAAGAGGAAGATAATTAAGATCTTTTGGTAATAAAGGTTGGTTCACAAACATTCCGCATGTTAGTTGGCAATTTTCGTCCTGAAAATGTGTATGAGCAAACTTAATATGATCTGGTTCAAGTGATTAATAACTTTTACGTACGAGAAAATTTTGTGACTGCCATCCAGGTGGCATTAACGCTACAGAAAAGAGAAGTTGATGAAAACGTCGGGAGAACATCAATTCCTTAAAAGTGCTGGCTAGAAGATGTGATTTTGGCTTATCTCAGAGAAAGGGTGCGAGATCAAGTTATCGTTGGAATCAGTTATGCCGACTGGCAGTATGAACTTCTCAAGCTTTTCTCAGCAATAATCATAGTAGTCTTGTTCGAACTGCCGAAGAGGTAACATCGGAGAGCGAAACAAAAAAAAACGAATGTCAGTTGTTTCCGCGAGTGTTTTTGCGCGTTTGCGGAATGGAGGTCACTGTCCTCGAAGTGATATCGCGAGCGCTAGCCCAAGCAAAACAACAACAAGAATTTGTCAACACCTCTCCAGAGCTTCGTGATTCGCCTGCTGTTCATAGCACAGTTAGTGAGTTATTAAAAATCATTACCCATTTATGTGATATTTTGAAGGAAGCTAATGACGCTGGTCTACAGGAACGTGCTCGAGTCAATCAACTGGAGATTGAGATCGACACAATCAAAACTAAAACACTGAGCAAAACAAATCAGCCAGCCCCTCCCATTGAGTCCTATTCAACAGACGAAGAAATCCTAGCCGAAGAGACCGGCGAATGGGATAACGTCATTCAAAGAGGACACAAAAGAAAAAAATCTATTTCACGTCCACTAATCATAAATTCTATTGCCAAGCCAAAACCAAAAAAAGATCCAAAACCTCCTCCCGTTTATATTGAAAGGGTTACTTCCTTTCCAGCCCTCAAGAAAATGGTCGAGGAACAAACCGGCGAAGTTAGTTTTACCACTATGTCAAATGATGTGGTCAAAATTAACACGATGGATTCAGATGGCTTTCGTGCTATCACTAAGTGTTTTGCGGACAAAAAAATTCCGCACTATACATACCAAAATAAACAGGACAGGCCCATCAAAGTCATGATTAAAGGAATCCACAAATCATGGACAAATGAGGAGGTCCTTGATGATCTGAGAAACCAATTTGGTTCCCACAGTGTACTTCAAGTAGACAGAAAACTCGAATGGAAATCTAAAAATCCATTAGATATGTGCATTGTCGATTTTCGTAAAGATTTAGATCCCGAGAAAATCTATGAAATTAAGCAGGTTCTCAAAGGGCGTGTGACAGTGCATCCGATCAAATCTTCGAAACATCCATCCCAATGTAAAAGATGTCAAGAATTTAACCACACCAAAAACTACTGCTCCAAGCCACCTAGATGTGTTAAGTGTGCTAAGGGCCACTTCACTGAAGAATGCACCAAGGCCAGAGATACACCTGCAAAATGCGCCAACTGCTCTGGAGACCACACTGCAAATTATCGCGGTTGCCCAGTAGCTATTGAAGCTATTAATAGAAACAAGAAAATTCCTCATCAACAACAGATGGAAAAGTTAGAGCAAGTAAAACCCAATAAAGAAACATTCATACCAAAAAAGCCGTTACTCTGTAATAAAAAAACGGCCCAGGTGGCCGCCAGTCAGGTCTCTAATCTCCTGTCATACTCGAAAGTTCTGCAAAATCAGAAAAAGCTACAACAACTGCCAACCGGGCAATCGGTCGATCCCGTGAACAAAGACACCCACTCAAAAATAAATCAGATTTTCGAAATAGTCACAAAACTCAGCCAGAGTATCAGCAACCTGGATGAGCGTGTTCGTAGAATCGAAAGCACTCGTCCGGAAAGATCAACATGAATAGTGTCAAAATACTCTGCTGGAATGCCAATGGGCTCATGTCACGAAAAACTGAGCTTCAGTTGGCTCTAGACTTCAACCAGATTGACATTTGTCTCATTTCTGAGACACATTTTACCAACGAATCGTACCTCCGACTCAAAGGCTACAAGTGCTACCACGCCATTCATCCAAGCAATCAAGCGCGCGGCGGCAGTGCAGTATTGATTAAAGAAAGCCTTTATCACCATGAGCAAGTCAAAATAGAAACTGAAGCGTTCCAGATATGTGCCATTGCAATCAGGACCACTTCATTCATGATTAATGTTGCAAGTATATATTGTCCGCCGAGGCACCAAACGACATACGATGAATACATGGGTATACTCTCCCAACTTGGGAATCGTTTCATCCTAGGAGGGGATTTCAATGCTAAAAATACACTTTGGGGTTCAAGACTAACTACTACAAAAGGTCGTAGATTGATTCAAGCAATCAATGATAAAAACTGCGAAGCATTTTCAACCGGGAAACCAACATACTGGCCACAAGACCCCGACAAAACACCCGATCTGATTGACTTTTTCATTACGAAAAACATTTCAGCGAACTACCTGCTAGTCGAAGAAAACTTTGATCTCAGTTCAGATCATTCACCCATCATACTGACACTCAGTGATCGAATCATTCAGAAGCCATCCAACCCTGCCCTAGTCAATCAGAAGACCAAGTGGGAGCTCTTCAAGCAAGAAATATGCAGACATATCGACTTGAGTAAGTCCTTACAATCACCAGAAGAAATTGAACACGAGCTCGAGCATCTTGTTTGCAGTATACAAACTGTTGCTTGGGAAAATACACCAACACTTACAAGGCGACTCCGAGGGATTAATTACCCTCGGGAAATAGTCACTGCAATAAAAGAAAAACGCAAGGCCAGAAAACGATGGCAAGTAACTAGAGTACCCAGCCATAAATCAGAATGGTACAAGGCAGAAAGTGAACTGAGGTCTTTGACACAGGAGATCAATGAAGAAACCCAAGAGCACTATATCATGGGACTCACAAGTCATCGTGATACTGATTACTCACTCTGGAAGGCTACCAAATATCTTAAAAGACCAATAATACAAGCTTCACCCATAAAAAATTCCGATGGGAGTTGGGCTAAGAGTAATCAAGACAAAGCAGCGATTTTTGCTGATTACCTAGCAAACATATTCACTCCAAACATTGCTATGACAGATGAACTGACTCTAGAGGTCCCAAATGGTATTGATCATGATGTCGACATTCCACCCGTTACTATCAAAGAGATTAAGCTCATAATCGATAAGGAAATCAGTCCAAAAAAGGCTCCTGGCTACGACCTTATCACTGGTCAGATCCTTAAGCATCTCCCGCGTAAAGCCATTGCAAAAATAACCATGATTATTAATGCAATTATAAAACACCGTTGCATTCCTCAGTTGTGGAAGATTGCCGAGGTCATAATGATTCCTAAACCTGGAAAGCCTCCCACGGAGCCAAGTTCGTACAGACCAATCTCACTTCTACCAGTATTATCAAAATTATTTGAAAAACTAATCCACAAGCGACTAGTACCCATAATCGAAGAACGTAAGCTGTTCCCAAGGCACCAGTTTGGCTTTCGACAGAAACATTCCACTATCGATCAAGTCCATAGAATAACACATATAATTGAACAAGCCCTTGAGGAAAAGAAAGTCTGCTCAGCCGTCTTCCTAGACGTCGCTCAGGCGTTTGACAAAGTTTGGCATGAGGGACTCAACTACAAACTGCGCAAAAATCTACCAATAAAGTATGCTGAGCTGCTTCAGTCTTATCTCACCAATCGCTATTTCAGAATAAAGCAAGAAGACGCCTACTCAGAGCCAAAGCTAATCAAGGCAGGAGTCCCACAAGGGAGTGTTCTTGGACCGCTCTTGTATGTCCTTTATACCAGTGATCTCCCAGAAATTGGAATGAACACCACAGCCACCTTCGCAGATGATACAGCGATTTTGGCAGTCGGAGAATGTAACACTGAATCCACCAACAAGTTAAACCAATCAATATCCAGCATACAAAAGTGGACAGCAAAATGGAGAATCAAGATAAATGAAACTAAGTCGGTACATGTCGATTTCACCAACAAGAGAATCGAGTATATTCCGGTACATTTCATGGGAAAAGTTATTCCGAATGCTAATGAAGCCAAATACCTAGGCATGACACTGGACGCCAAACTTAGATGGAAAGCCCATGTCAAGAAAAAGAAGGAAGAACTCCTTCTAAAATTCAGAAAAATGCATTGGCTAATGGGGAGACGGTCGAAGTTGTCAATCCAGAACAAGCTAACATTGTATAACCAAGTCCTTAAACCAGTCTGGACTTATGGAGCTCAGCTTTGGGGCTGTACGGCTCAGTCAAATCGAGACATCATCCAAAAATTCCAGAACAATGTGCTAAGAACGGTGGTCAATGCACCATGGTACTTTCGAAACGAACGTCTCCATCATGAGCTTCGGATCGAAACAATAAACGATGCTATAAAGCGACAAGCTGTGAGACACCTACAGCGGTTAAGATGTCACATCAACGAGGAAGCTGTCCAACTCCTTGATACAAGTGATATCATCAGAAGATTGAAGCGTACCAAACCACTCGACCTTGCTTACTTGTGAAGCAGTGAAGTGAAACATCCACCATAATCAACAAAACTCAGTGATGTATCTTAGTTTTGAATTAAAGTCCATATTTTCAAAATAATATTGTTAATAAGTAATACTTGGTGCAATAAAGAATATTGGAAAAAAAAAAAAAAAAAAAAAAAAAGCAATAATCATACTTTAGCACAAGTCGAAGCATTGACAAGGAAACTTGAACAAATCGCAAGGAGCAGAAAAGGTTGACAGAGCTGGCTGAAAGATCTCCTAGAGTAAATATCGTGAATTAACCTTTTCGATACTACACCCGAATATATTCGGGGTGGAAGTGTCTTACATACCATGCTATTCCCAAGAATACTTGGGCTACACGAGACTGCTTTGGTGTGCAAAGCACAAATATATTGGTGCTCGTTCCCTCGTCCTACTGTTTGCGTTTATAAGTCTTTATTTCACCACTACCCCTACAGGGAGCAGCACTGCTTGGATCCAACGATTGTTGCCATCTTTATCTGCTTGATAACAGTTGGGTTTGTTTTGATTTCCCTGGCATTCACAAAAAAATTGAACTCAAGATGTTGTGCTGCGTTGACACTGAACAGGAAAAATACACTGCCAAGGAAATGGCACATGAGCTTCCTCGTGACCTTCACAGTACGTCACCATTAAATTCCAGAAAACTAGAAACGACCGGTTCTGGCATCAGGGAATTAATAAGGTGGGAAATTGGAAGCTGAATGGTACATATAATAAATGAAATTAATAAGGAAAATTTTGATTTTAATATGGGACCATCCAGGATGTAGTCCGCATGTTCCCTGAAAATTTGACCGAAATCCGTTCACAATTGCCTGAGTTATGACCGAAACAAGAAAATTTTGTTTGCGCCTGCGCAGAGGCTACCGTTGATTCGATCATGACGGAACTGATAGGGGACCATGTAGAGCTATACCCGCACAATCCCTAAAAATTTGAAGAAAATCGCATCAAAATTGTGGAAATTACGGCTGTTGCAAGGACCGTAAGAAGAATATTTCGTTCACGCATGCGCAGAGCGTACCGCTAATGCAATTATGATGATTGTCTTATAGGACCTCAAGGGACCTTACCCACATCATCCCTGAAAATCTGATCGGAATCCGTTCAACATTGTCCGAGTTATGACCGTCACAAGGAATTCACGTTAGCGCCTGCGCAGAAGCTACCGTTGATTCGATCATGATGAAGTTGATAGGGGACCATCTAGAACTTAACCCGCATGATCCCTGAAAATTTGGTTAAAATCTGATCAAAATTGTGGAAGTTATGGCTGTTACAAGGAAATGTGGGCGGACAGACAGACACGGAACCAAATTTGTTCAGGAGGCTCTGAAACGCAAAATGCGAGTGGAAATTTTGATTTTGCAGCAAAAATTTTTTTTTTCATTTCGAAAGTGAAAACAAAGCTTGTTTTCCGCTGCCTTGCAGTCTCGGAAACAAAATATTAAATATTCTCGAAAATAGTGATCATGAAGATGAATCATTTCGTGATTTATTATCTAATGGTTCAACCGCAAATGGTTCCCTGTTGAGTTACCCATTTGCCGACGTCCCAATGATTCCAGCAGCGATTCTGATGAGGAAGAGGAACCAAAAGCCGAACAAGTGAGGGACTATACGTGGGATAATTCCAAACCAAATATTGTTTTTTACAACTTCATGGACAATAGAAGTGGGATTCTGGCCAGCAACATCAATGATCAATCATCCAGATTGACCAAATTGCATGTTGCTCGTAAAAAAAGTATTAGCACAGAGAACCTGAATGAGTGTAGAAGCATGCAGATAGCCGGCGCCAACTGGCTCAGCCTAGTGCAGCAGCTAAAAGGTTAACACAGAATCATCAAGTCTGAATAAAAATTTGTTTCAGTAAAGGACGAGTAAGTATTGTTTTAAATGTGGAAGGCGGCAACAAAATAGGAATGAGAAATGTCCAGCTACAGATAAAACGTGTAATTTATGAAAGGGACACAATATTTCTCGAAAGTTAATCGTACAATTGTAAAAACAGAATGAAATGAATTACAAACATGCCAATGCAGTGCAGGACAGGGAAGATAGCTAACAGCGAATCCTCGGTTAAGTGGCCATGGTTCAGAAAATTTCTAAGAAAGACTCCAAAGTCACGTTAAACATAAGAATAAGAAACAAAATGAAAAATCTATAAGAACCAGGAGCCAATGACTTGATCGTAAGTAAACTGATGTCAAAATACCTTGGACAACCCTCCATTGGAAAAATATCTAAATTTTGGAGGTAGAGATGCTAGGTGTGACCGAAGTAAAAGTTGAGGCGTTAGAAAACGATGGGTCTTCGGCTTATAGTGTTTAATAAACATGACATACCACTTTTGGACTGGATCGTGTATCAAGTTTGACCTTCATCTTCCACCTGGAGGAGAAGTATTTTCAGTCCAACAACATGCAACTAACAAGTATGATGATCTATCTCCAATCGATTCACATTCTAATATTCCCGCAGATATTAAAGTTTTGATTGAATGTTATCCTGGATTATTTATAGGACAATACAGGGGTGTACAATTAAGATGATGCAGCTCCAAAAGTGTTTGAACTGAGACCAGTTCTCTTTGCACTAAAGCTTGCAGTTGAGGCAGAACTTAACCTTTTGAAACTAGGGATAATATAATCTATTGATCCAGCTGTTACACCTATTGAAGGGGTTTCCCCACTAGTGGTAGCCCCAAAAGCTAATGGAAAAACCCGACTAGTTGGGGTTTCAAAGTCACTATTAATAAGTATACTATCATGGACATGCATCCTCTCCCTCCCTTCTAAAAGGTTAGTCTAAACATGGAGGGAGGAAAGCAGTTTCCAGTAATAGATTACAGGGATGCATATTTACAATTCAAAAAATTACCCAGAAGTTTCAAATCACAAGGGATTTTTTCCTTACAAAGATGCCATTCGAGATCAGTTCATCCCTGGCCTAACTCCAGAAAATCAATGAGATAACTAGCTGGTATTGAGTGGGTGAGCTATTACTTCAATGGTATCAATCTGACAGCTAATAATAGGGAATATCATGTTAGAACTGTAGAAAGAGAGCTTATGATCGAGCTGATTGATGATGATCGTCAACGTCATAGTTCATTCAGTGATAGATGTTATCGCCGGTTTTCATTCACACTCATGTTGGCCGTATTTTTTTCCTGCCCTCAGGGAAAGCAAACATATGAAAGTAAAGTGACCCAGGTTGGCTCATTCGATTCATTGAAATGATGTTTATCAATAACAAATAGAATTACTGGTAGATTACCCGGCCACTGCCAGGAATCGGAGTGTGTAGATTAGTAACAGGGAGTTTTTGCAATCTTCAATCGGGGTCATTTAGCTTAGTCGTTGTACGGAAAAAAAAAAAAAAAATTGGCACAAGCAAAATAGAAGCTACCCATTGAGTTGCACTGTATGAATAGGGGATCGTCGTAAGATTGACTGAAACGATTCAAAAGTCACACTAACGTCACTACACAAAAGTAAATCTTCAAAGACGAGTGTGATTGCTTGGTCACACCAAATTCAAACAGAGATTTTGAAGTGTGACAATGAATAGAGGGTTTTTAGTCCCTGCCAAGGTCCTCACTAGACCGTAGGTGGTTGTGCCCTCAGAAAATGTGTATCACAGATTTTTCGTTGAAAATGTACCTCTCTTGCTTCGGTTTTGGCGAATCATTTTTGTGAGCACCCTGTATCCTTTACTACTGTCCAGCATACTGATTGTGAGTGGTTTTATCCCTATACGTACCCTCCCATATTCCCTGTTATGTACTAGTGTAACAGTAATGCTTCAGTTTTTATTCAACCATCATAGTGTAGGCTAGAATGGTCTAAAATGGAGTGTGACCACCACTCGTCCACTGTAGGTGCTCTCTACAGTCACTAATTTTTGGGTGGGACTGAAGGACTGGGATTTTAAGGACCGAACGTACAGTGTTCTTCCATTTCATGCCCGCGGTCTTCTCTTGTCTTTTTACGCATTTCAACGAAATCTGTGATAATTGTAGAATAACAATATTATAAAATGTTGATTAAATGACTAAAAATAAATTATTTCTCTATATCTGTTATTTCCCTACCTTTCACACCAACTGTATGAGATGAATGACATTTTTCATCTCTCGCTTCACGATTTTTAGGCTGTGCTGATTTTGTTCAAGTTAATCAGCATGTTTCACTTCTTTTGTTTTAAAAACGATGTTGCATTTAGATGTTTGATCGATTTTGATGTTCACCAAGGTAAATTTCACGTACCTGATTTGAACAACTATGGAAAATTATTTGTAAAATGTGCAGCTCCACTTATTTACTTTCTCAACCAATCGCCACCCTTGAAGAAGCATTAGCCATATACTTTGTCAACTGATTAAATGGTTCCAATCTCCTTTTTCATTTGAAACAGATGAGTTACAATGGCACTGAAAACCGGAATCCTGTTAAAATGAACATAAACGTGCCCACTAACAAGGAAATGAAAAAGAAACCAAGGGGATGTATTTCTTCAAAGCTTGTGAACGTATTGCCCATATTCTCGTGACATCACGCCTGGAGTAGGTTTGAGTTTTTTCCAAGGTCCGCCATGACGTGGTAGGTGTTACTAAATCGCAACTCAACCAACTGTTACGCTCCAGGAAAATAACTCTCACAGTCGAAGAGGTTTGGCAACCCTGGCCTCTTAGCTCTGATCGTTAGAGTGTCGCAACTCCGAGGAATTTCCCGTAATTTCTCGTAGTTGTGACGACGCGAGTTTGAACTCCTGTCGAGGTATCAAATATTTTTAGCCCGTTACAGTGGCGCAGTCGAAATAGGACCCGAAATCATACGAAACAATAATTAATTAAATCCCTCTCAGCCAATTTAAGTGGGTCAATAAAATATGGAAGGAAGAGGGGAATGCCTGATGCCGGGAAAATTGTAGCGCGACGTGGGGCATTCTTATTCTGGTTGTAGAAGTGTTAATAGAGATCCATATTTTCACCAGTCAAACTTGTAGTTGGTGTTTTGTGAACCCTGTTCCCAACTCTGATGTTTATAAGGAATTTAGGTGCCCCCCCCAGAGGTGCAATGGGGGCCTAAATCCTCATAAAAAGGTAGAGGAGGTAAAGAGGCATCCCGTCAGAGAGATACCACAACTAGTCATAGCTTTTAATGAGCCAAGTTCGGGGAAGGTTGATATTCCTGTCACCAGAAAACCATCTGACGCCAAACCAGCTGTCTAAAACGATCGAGGACAGCGCGTGGTTCCCATTGATTCCTCAACGGGACGCCGCCAACGCTATCTCTGGTGCTCTGACGGGAGCTTGATGGACCTCTCAGGAGGTAACTCTGTTACACTCCTCCCCTTAAAGACATACTTGATTGAAGATCAAGTATGGTAGTTGGGTGGAATAGTGAATAGCTGAGAACTAATGCTCATTCAATCATAAATAGCTGCATTGGCGTTTTGGATGGGGGAATAGAAATTAAAACTGGATTGTCAATGAAGCTTCATAAGAAGTATCTTCATTGAACAATCGAGACAAAACGGATGCTCAACTATGGAGACTTATACCTTAGGAAATCAAAATATATATAGAAATTAATTTGCCCAACATTGGGGACTTAGAAATTAAATTGCCCAACTATGGGGACTTGAATGGCGCACTAACCTGGTAATTGACATCTAGCAATACTCAGGTGGCGAAAAAATTGAAAGAAATGAATTTTCCCAACTTAGGGGACTTAAATTGTGCACTCAGGTGGCATAAAATTGAAAGAAAATATGGTATATAAAATATAAAAAGGGGAATGAAAGAGAAATTATAATTCAAAGACCAATGAAATTATTTATATACCAAAGGGTGATAATGGGAATTCCTTCTGGAACCCCGGGCCATGTTTCTTCTGAAACATTAACGCCCCAAAAAATAGTGGATTGGACTACTAGGCGTCAGCCGTGCATAATCCAAACCACGCTCTGCTACCATATAAGGAATTTAGGTGCCCCCCCCCCCCCCCCAGAGGTGCAATGGGGGCCTAAATCCTCATAAAAAGGTAGAGGAGGTAAAGAGGCATCCCGTCAGAGAGATACCACCCCTAGTCATAGCTTTTAATGAGCCATGTTCGGGGAAGGTTGATATTCCTGTCACCAGACAGAAAACCATCCGACGCCAAACCAGCTGTCTAAAACGATCGAGGACAGCGCGTGGTTCCCATTGATTCCTCAACGGGACGCCGCCAACGCTATCTCTGGTGCTCTGACGGGAGCTTGATGGACCTCTCAGGAGGTAACTCTGTTACATGTTTGGTCTATGCTGTTGATTCTCCAGCATAGCACACTACACAACCTATTTTACACTTGAAGTTTGCGTCTTATGTGAACCTAATAAGTTGTTATAATGACATTTTTCAACAGCTTTGTTTTGCGAAAGTAATATTGTAGTAGGTAATACAAAGTTTCAATTCAACTAAATGGTCGCTGTAATCATGCCTGCCAGCGCGATGATTGGTTGTAGACAAGGATACCGACCAAGTAGTCAACAAGTTTTTATTTGAACTAGGGACTAACTACGGGTATTTTAGGAAATCAGTGTCCGAAAACTAAAGAACTTCATTCGTTTAGACTGAGAATAAATAACCTGAAAAATAATGGAGAAAAAATAATTGAAAATTCCTCAGATCTCTGTACTGCGGTGTAGGTACCTACTACATAGCCATTGCCCTTACAGTTTCATCAGCGTTTTAGACATGTTCTTATTACTATAACTGAGGCAGCTTTACTTGTTTTATTGAATGAATGAAAGGATAGATTTGGTAGTTTGTCGAAGTAAACAAGGCAGGTTGGTGCTCCACCAACAAACGAAACTACGTAGGTACGTACAGCCTACCAAATTCGCTGTTGGTTAAAAGTAAACTAAGTAGGTAGATTGTTGCTCTGCCAACGATTTTCAACTGCTTATCAACAAGTTTGTCGAATATCGAATCAGGAAATGTAAATAAACCAGTTGTAATGAAAAGACCTTGAAATTCATTCTCCTGAATTTCTACCTTCCTACCTTTCCCTTCTGGCATTGCTCTCATGGAACGTCCTTCCAAATGACCACTTTAAAAGGACCAGTGGCGTAATTTGAGGAGGGGCAGGGTGGGCAGAGCCCCCCCCACGATCACAGAGGATGTAGAAGTTCTTCTTGAAACGGATGCTGAGTGAACAATAATTAATAATTTCACATTACTAACGTCAGTACCAATTACGGTAAGTTCGAGAACGCAACCCGCAAAGCACGCCTGTTATGTGGGTCCAGTTACCTAGCAACTTCAAGGCTAACTAGGAACGCTCCTCCAAGGCTGGTTCCAGGGAGGGCCAAACGCCGTGGATAATATAATTGCCCATAATGCCCATCCAACAGAAGCGAAATAACTACAGTAAAAATAATGGTATGCTGGATACTATAAAGTGAAACAGTGGTGAAATTATGTCGTTCCCCCTCTCCTGAGGCCCATCCTCATTTCCCTCCTGGAAGTCATTTTCGCCCCACTCTCACTGCCCCTACCTTTCTCCACCTTCACAGCCCTCCGATTCACGTTCGATTGATCGATTCAATGCAGTAGCATCGATTGCGTCCTTCTTACCATCAATAAGTTTTCTTACTCATAAAAGTCTTCAATTGTCCCTGATTTTTGGTATGAGTCCCAGTAGGAATAACGGTAAAATAAAATTAATAGAATCTTACAAGGACTAAAAAATGTCTGTGCTGTGGTGATTGAAATATCCATAGTCGAATGGAAACGATTGAAAGAATCGATATGTGAACCAACCGATAAATCATTTTACTTCAGTTTGTTTACGTTTGTGAGTCTCTCATAAACGTTTAATGCCCTATATCCTGTATCTTATTCCGTGGTAATTGTCATACAATGTTTAACATGAAAGGAACCGTAATTAGTGTAAAAGTGAGTGCTAAAGTTACGAGTTATGAACCCCTTGGAGGGATACATCAAGATCTACAAAGACGATTGGATTGGAAACGGTAAGTCAATGACAAGCCTTGTGTTCCCCAGTTCATGAGCATTTTCTCATAATAAAGACAGATTTAGTTTGGTAAGAATGTTCTTTTTGTGTCCATCAAAAGAAGGGTTAATTACCTTAATTTAAGGTACGTAAGGTTATGCTGTAAAAATAATACAATGTGTCTGCTCTTCCCTATTCGCCTCCCTACATAATGATTACTTTTATGTTCATTTTCTCTCGGTAGGTAGGTAGGTACCTAAGACTCAAATTCAAATTAGGTAATTCTAAAGTGATTGTTTTCGTTTAATTTTTTTCAACAATGAACCTTTGCAATAAACTATTTCTGGCATCGAGGGAGGCATTTCTCCTCTGCGAAATCAGATTGGTAAAAATACCGATTGTCACTTCAAGGTTCGTTCGGGACAAAGTACAAAATAAATACCTATTGTGCGTCGTACTAAGCATAACGCTTTTTCCCATCTACTTCTTACATTCTCCTCTTCGTTATAATTTATTATATATTTATCAGATTTCCATTGATTTTATATGACCCGGACTTTTTGACAAGGACTTTAAATTTGGATTTTCGGTTTTGTGCATATATAAGGTATAATTTCGGTGATTTTACATTTAATTTGCTAATTGCTAAACTTCTGGTGCAAGTGGTGCACGCGAAAGTATTTTTCCTGAGGTCTACTTAAAAAATTATGAAGAACATCATTCTTCATAATTTTTTAGGCTGAATTCAGGGGAAATGAGGGGGGGGGGGGGGGGGTAACCTTTCTGTGGGACACCCTGTATACATGCTACAATGCCCTCTTTGTGACTAGTAGTACCCACCATACACATTTTATACTATATGTAGTGGATTTAGATATGTTTTACTTGGCGTAGGTAGGCCAAGTCGGACATTTATATCCCGGTTATGCGGGTTGGTCCCCGGGTCATTCCCCCGGGATCCGCCAAGGTCAACTGGTTTGGCGGACTGAAAGGGGAGATAGTTCGTGTCGCAGCCGCGTGGAGCGCTGGGCTCGCGTAGCAAGTGCTGGGTTCGATCAGTTTGGTACTGAGCCGTTTTGTAATATTCCGGCCTTAGATTTATATCTGAAAGGGGAATATGTTGAGCTTGGTTGAGGTACTGAAAAGTATCCTTCGCTTTTTGTGCATTTGGAGTGTATTTGACACTCGGATCGGCCGGGTAAGCCTGCGTCGAATATCGTGGGTATTCGGACAGCTTGGTCGAATCGTAATGATCGGCTTCAGAGCGAGTCTGAAAGGTTTCCTCGATCTTTTGAATAGGCGAGGCTTGCTCGAACGTTTCTTGAACGAATACGTCGGGCGAGAAGGCGATCCGGACGTGAGGGTCGCGCCTTGCGCTGTCGCTGGGTTCAGCGGATTCGCCGTGTAGCCGGTAGGGAGCACTACGTGGGCTACTCGGCCCGGCTTCGCCGTCGTCCGCCTCCCCTTGCAAGGGGAAGTAGGACGGCCGACGTTCCATCGAAATGACCGAGTTTTAGCTCGTTTCGATGCCTCTATGTGTGAAAAATAGAGGGTTTGGGAGGTGGACTCGCTTGACAGAGCGTCTTTCCAATGCTCGTATGTCAGGGTCCTACCTCGTAGCCTTGACAAAGGCTTCCTTAGACGGTAAATTAGAGCGGAGGAGCAGAGTAATTTACCGGCGTGCCCACAGCGGTCGGTTACGAGCTTAATGCTACGAAACCCGGGCGACACGGCTCGGAACGTCCCTCGGGCGTACTGTCTAAAGAGAATATCGATAGAAGTACCGGGTGGCGTCCTGACAGATGAACTACGTTGGGCAATGAGCAGGATGAATAATCACTGGACTCGTAGATGCCAATGCGAGATCTGTGTGGAGAGAAGGTAGAGCTTGTAGAAAGCAGTAGGAAGCCGTTCTTGAGATGAACTCGTAATGCAGAAGGTTCGTCAGCGTAGAGCGTGTAGAATTCTTCGTACTTCAGAGGTGTCGTCGTCGAGAGCGGAGAGTGGAATGAATTTCGGAGGGCTCCCAGCGGGGTATTTATAGGGAGGTGGCCGCCTCCTGCCGCCTCCTGGTTGGTCCGCTTAATTTCGTAAATTCGACTGTGCAATCTTATTGGTTCGCACATTGTTTTCTCAGTATCTGTGCGTATGATAGCTGAGTTGGTCTTTCGAGGTGGTTTCCCTGCGTCCGTCGCTGTGACGGGGTCCCCGGGGGTGGCTGAACGACCTTGAGTTTTCCTGTTTGAGGTTTCTCATTCAAGGCGACTTGTTTCGAGATGTTTGTCGCATCTCTCTCGCCCAGTAAATGTTTGGGGAGGTCGCCTTGTGTGTTATTCTTTAATATTTCACTTTTGAGAGAGAATTTAGTATTTTCTCTCTGGTGAAATATTTTGTTTGACGGAGTTGTAACTCGACGTCTTATAAATATTTTTGTGTTGTGCCTACCTCTTTTTGGTAGCCCTGAAAAGGGCTGTTGAAAAGAGGTGGTGGATTTCACCACAGGGGCCCCCCCAAGACGTCGTGTTATCAACGACGACGCCGATGGGGGAGAACTGGGAGGTCTACACGGAATTCTCCGTAGTTGGGAAACCTCGCCAGTTGGGGCGGAGGCGGAGGTGCAGGCCTCGCGTCCCGCTCCTGTGGTGCGCCCCGGCCTCGTCGGTTTTGAGCGCCGCGGGGCGGCCGTGGCCGGCCCGAGCTTTGCCGACGGGAGCCAAACCCGCGAGGGTTTGGCCCTGCGGCCGCGGCTGGGCTGTTGCGGAGGTGCTCGAGATGTGCTCGGCTCCGACCACCCCGCAGTGCTCATCTCCTCCCACCGAGGCACGGGCACGTCGCCCGAGCTGATCCACTTGCGTGGTATCGCTGAGCGGGTGGAGCTGTAGGTAGTGGTTGGGCGGGTGGAGCTGGTGGCTGGAAAGGCCGGGGCCTTGTCCACACTACCTCTCTGGGAGCGCTGTCCGTTTTCTCTGCCTCCCTTGTCGGTGAAGGCGGGAGCGGGCCGAGCGGAGCCGGTAGATTCTCCTCTGCGAGGAGGAACTCTTCCACTTCCTCTGTAAGCATGTCTGTAGGACTGGAGGCTGCCATGGTTGAGATTGGTATGATCTCTGGCTGTGGGGTGTTCCATATTTATACCTCCCACTGTTCCTACCCGAGAAAAATGGGCGTGGCTTGTTTTGAGTGCAGTCACCCATTTCTCGTCAAATTTGGTAGAGGGGACGCGCCCTCTGGCGGATTTCCGGGGAGTTTTCTCCTTACTTTCTGTCTGATTTTGTGACACATATTGTCCTTGTGATACAGCTTCTTCTGAGTGTAGAGTATAAGCTGGCTTGATTTGCTGTTTGGGAACTTTTTTAGTATGTTCGCCAATTTGCACTGTAACCGAAAACTTATCTCTTTTAACCACTTTGAATGGTCCCGTGTAAGGACATTGCAGAGAGGTGAGCTGTGTGGGCACTCTGATATAGACATGAGTACATGTATCCAAATTTTTGGGCATGTTTACGGCATATTTCGTATTATTATGTTTAATATGCGTAGGCCGGAAGAAAAGAGGTTCCGAAAGGTTCGTAGAAGTTACGAAAATGTCTCCTGGGAGTGGTACGTCAATTCCGTAAACTTTTTGGAAAGGCGTAGTTTCGGTCGCCGGGTCTACTGCCGTACGCATGGCGAGTAGAACTTTGGGAAGTGCGTCGAGCCAATTTTCGTTTTGAGCTTTGAGAGCCTCTTTCAAAGATCTATTTCTGCGTTCTACCATTCCGTTTGTTGATGGTTTGTATGGTAACGTGTGAGTATGTTTTACTCCGAGACGTTCCATAATGGAATTGAACAGATCTGATTCAAATTGAGTGCCTTGATCACTTGTGATGTATTTAGGTACGCCCTTTGAAGCTACCCAAATATTGATAAAGGCGTTTGTGATTGTGGTTGTTTCGATGTTGTTAAGAGGGACTGCCTCTAGCCAACCCGTTGCTCTATCAACCATCATCAAAATGTAACGTTTCCCTCCTTTAGCTAAAGGTAAGGGTCCGGTAATATCAACGTGTACGTGTGAAAATTTGTTTGCCGTTTCAAATTCGGAGTAAGGGAGCTTCACGGAGCGCGTGATTTTTGCTCGTTGGCAAGTTTCGCACGCTCGGACCCAGTTTGAGACATCTGCACGGAGTCCGTGCCAAAAATATCGTTGTTTAACTTTATACACTGTAGAGTGTATACCTGGGTGTCCCAAATTGTGAATTTGGCTTATTATTTCTTCCCTTATTACGTTTGGAATATAAGGTCTAGGGTGTCCTAGGTCTAGGTTACACCAAATTTCTCCTTGAGAGAATTCAACTCGTGTGAGTTTCAATTTGTCCTCCGCAGTAGGGGGAGAACGAATTTGTGAATTTGAAATGTGCAGTAGAAGATTGCATTCTATTGCAGCCGTAATTTTCGAAATTTCGGCTATGGGTGGACCCTCGTCCGTCTGGGTTGAAATCGATTTCGTTTGAATTTCAACCGGATCGAAGGGTCTGGAGAGTGCGTCGGCGACGACGTTGCTCTCTCCGGAAATATGACGAATGTCACTCGTCATTTGAGAGATGTATGTTAGCCATCTTAATCTCATTTTAGAAAAATGTGCATTCTTCTTAAGCATCGTGCCTAGCAGAGGCTTGTGATCCGAACAAATATGGAAAGATCTGCCGTCCAAGTCGTTGTGCCAGTGAATGCACGCTTGGTAAACTGCGAACATTTCCTTGTCGAACGATGCTTTGTTCTTCCATTGTTCTGGAATTTCTTTACTGAAAAATCCCAATGGTTGGTACGATTTCGAGCCATGTTTGTCTGTAATTTCTTGTTCTAGTGCCGCTCCGATGTGTGTGTCGGATGCGTCACAGACTAATCTCCACTCAGCCGTAGGGTGTGGGTGAGCAATGTTATGCAATGTTGCTTTGATCATTGCTTGTTTTAAGCTGTTGAAAGCTTTTTCTCTCTCTGATGTCCATTCGATAGGTGTTTCTGTCATTTTTTTTGTTTGACTGAATGGAGTCATACAGAGGTTGTGCCGTGTGAGCGAATTTGCTTGAGCATGCTCGGTAGAAACCACACATACCTAGGAATCTGCGTAGACTTCGTACGTCTACTGGCCTAGGAAATTGTTCTATGGCTTCTATTTTATCTCGTTTAGGAATTATCCCTTCCTTCGAGATAGTGAAACCCAGGAAATCGACGGTAGGTTTTGAAAAAATGCATTTATCAAAACCTACTCGAAGTCCGTGTTCCCCTAGTTTGTCAAAAATTTGTCTGAGGTGGTTCATGTGTTCGTTATAATTTTTAGAAGCCACCAGGATGTCATCTAGGTATACAAATGCGAAATCAAATTTTCGCATGATGCTGTCCATGTATCTTTGCCATGTTTGAGCCGCTCCGGCCAAACCCATGCTCATTTTCTTAAACTCATAAAGACCGAAAGGTGTAATAATTGCAGTTTTATGAGCGTCATCCGGGTGCATTGGAATATGATAATACGCTGATTGTAAATCTATTGTCGAATAGATTTGCGTATCATGTAAATTCGCTTGGAAAGAGCGAATGTGAGGAGGAGGGTAGGCGTCTTTCTTCGTTTTCGCGTTGAGGAAACGGTAGTCGCCGGTGATTCTCCATGACCCGTCTTTATTTGGCACACAGTGTAACGGGGATGCCCATTCGGAATCCGATGGTGCAATTATGCCTTCTGAAAGCATTTTGTCAAAAGTACTTTTGACTTGAGCCCGTTTTTCGCCCGCCATGGGTCTTGCTCGGAAGTGTACTGGTGTTCCTTCCGTGGTTATACGGTGGTAAAACCCCGTTGTTTTTCCATTTACCATGAATTTTGCTCATTTTATCATTGTATTTGTCAATGATAGAGCGAATGTTTTCGTCCTCCGTGATTTGCACGTCCTCTGGTTGAGGGGTATTGTCACGATGAGGGATATTAGCTGCTATTTGTTCGTCAGTGAACTTTTTGTTCATGACTGCAGCTATTTTTTGATCGGCATAGCACTTTATTTTATCTTTATAAATGTACTTGTGTTTGACCCGTATTCCGATATCCCAAGACTCGAGGAATGGAATACCTAGGATCGCTAGATCAACTTTCGTGATCATAAACTCGGTGGTCATGTCCCCGAGGCCGATGTTAATTGTTGTGTCAGCTCGCCCTAATGTGTCTATAGGGGCTCCGTTAGCTGCTGTGAGCTTAACGTTGGACTTAAGAATTTTCAAGCCCAATTTTTTTGTGACATTGTGGGGCAGAATGTTCACTTCTGCTCCCGTGTCAATGAGAAATTCAGTGCCATTTAGTTTGCACTTGAAAAAGAGCCTTTTATACTCAGTAGACTGCCGGCGTATAGGCTCAGATACACTGGCAGTTATTCGTTTTTCCGAACTCTCTGTGTCGGAGGTTGGAATGGTACTTTCTTTTACCGATCGCTGAGTATTTTCGGTAGAAACCCGGGTTTTAGGCTGGCTTATAGTCGCAGCTTTTCTGCTAGTTTTGGAAGCAGTGTTCGTCTTCCAAGTGCAGTGTTCTGGGTCTGCACATTTGCGAGTTTCGTTACCGAAACGTGCGTGGTTTCGACAGACATAGGCCGTCGGTTTGTGAGGCTTACTCTCCACTGGTTGGGGTTTGAACTCAGCTTGTTGTGAGAGGGCCTTTTTGAAACCAGTATGTATGGGTTTCGGAGTAGATTCTACTCCTCGTATGTTCAGAGAAGTATTCTCTGTTCTGTACGCGTGTAGCGTATCAGCTAGGTCGAGCCGGGAGGTCGTGGTAGGCTGAGCTGCGACCATACCTCGTGCTTCGATGGGAAGAGTCTCGATCCACTTTTGAGTGATCAGAGCTTCCGAAAAGTACCCAACAGCTTTCGAGTACATTTCGTGGTACTTGGTGCTGGGTTTTTTGGCGAGAGATGCGGGGTCCTCGAGTGCGAGGAGCCTGTCCTGTAAGGACAACCCATATTCTCGCTGGAGGCGCTGTTTGGCCTCTTCGTAGGGTGCGTGGGGTGCCGTGAGGTAAGCTGAGTCGATAGCTTCCCTCATCTCTTCTGGTACCCACTTGTATATAGCTGAGAAGCATTCGTTTTGCGTTCTCAGATGTTTTCGCACGCAGTATTGATTGAACTCGGCGAGTGCACGATCGATATTCTTCTTTTGGAAGATTGGTTTTTGATAATCTCCCATCTCCTCTAAAAGTGCTTAAAAACCACCTTGTGTAGAGGGATGTTGCGTGAGATGTGGGGCGTAGAGGCCCGGCGGGGGTCGCACGCCCGCAGTGGTTCCCTGAAATCCACTAGCTTCATAAGAGGGAACGAAATGCTCCGTGTTGAGCCTGTTCAAAGGCGGGGTCACCATTTGTAGTGGATTTAGATATGTTTTACTTGGCGTAGGTAGGCCAAGTCGGACATTTATATCCCGGTTATGCGGGTTGGTCCCCGGGTCATTCCCGCGAGGAATGTGAGCGGATCCGCCAAGGTCAACTGGTTTGGCGGACTGAAAGGGGAGATAGTTCGTGTCGCAGCCGCGTGGAGCGCTGGGCTCGCGTAGCAAGTGCTGGGTTCGATCAGTTTGGTACTGAGCCGTTTTGTAATATTCCGGCCTTAGATTTATATCTGAAAGGGGAATATGTTGAGCTTGGTTGAGGTACTGAAAAGTATCCTTCGCTTTTTGTGCATTTGGAGTGTATTTGACACTCGGATCGGCCGGGTAAGCCTGCGTCGAATATCGTGGGTATTCGGACAGCTTGGTCGAATCGTAATGATCGGCTTCAGAGCGAGTCTGAAAGGTTTCCTCGATCTTTTGTATAGGCGAGGCTTGCTCGAACGTTTCTTGAACGAATACGTCGGGCGAGAAGGCGATCCGGACGTGAGGGTCGCGCCTTGCGCTGTCGCTGGGTTCAGCGGATTCGCCGTGTAGCCGGTAGGGAGCACTACGTGGGCTACTCGGCCCGGCTTCGCCGTCGTCCGCCTCCCCTTGCAAGGGGAAGTAGGACGGCCGACGTTCCATCGAAATGACCGAGTTTTAGCTCGTTTCGATGCCTCTATGTGTGAAAAATAGAGGGTTTGGGAGGTGGACTCGCTTGACAGAGCGTCTTTCCAATGCTCGTATGTCAGGGTCCTACCTCGTAGCCTTGACAAAGGCTTCCTTAGACGGTAAATTAGAGCGGAGGAGCAGAGTAATTTACCGGCGTGCCCACAGCGGTCGGTTACGAGCTTAATGCTACGAAACCCGGGCGACACGGCTCGGAACGTCCCTCGGGCGTACTGTCTAAAGAGAATATCGATAGAAGTACCGGGTGGCGTCCTGACAGATGAACTACGTTGGGCAATGAGCAGGATGAATAATCACTGGACTCGTAGATGCCAATGCGAGATCTGTGTGGAGAGAAGGTAGAGCTTGTAGAAAGCAGTAGGAAGCCGTTCTTGAGATGAACTCGTAATGCAGAAGGTTCGTCAGCGTAGAGCGTGTAGAATTCTTCGTACTTCAGAGGTGTCGTCGTCGAGAGCGGAGAGTGGAATGAATTTCGGAGGGCTCCCAGCGGGGTATTTATAGGGAGGTGGCCGCCTCCTGGTTGGTCCGCTTAATTTCGTAAATTCGACTGTGCAATCTTATTGGTTCGCACATTGTTTTCTCAGTATCTGTGCGTATGATAGCTGAGTTGGTCTTTCGAGGTGGTTTCCCTGCGTCCGTCGCTGTGACGGGGTCCCCGGGGGTGGCTGAACGACCTTGAGTTTTCCTGTTTGAGGTTTCTCATTCAAGGCGACTTGTTTCGAGATGTTTGTCGCATCTCTCTCGCCCAGTAAATGTTTGGGGAGGTCGCCTTGTGTGTTATTCTTTAATATTTCACTTTTGAGAGAGAATTTAGTATTTTCTCTCTGGTGAAATATTTTGTTTGACGGAGTTGTAACTCGACGTCTTATAAATATTTTTGTGTTGTGCCTACCTCTTTTTGGTAGCCCTGAAAAGGGCTGTTGAAAAGAGGTGGTGGATTTCACCACACTATAGTTACATATACCTATAATCTTTGGCTGTTGTTGTTGCCCCTCCGTGATAAATTGCTTTGCTACGCCACTGAAAAGGACTCTAAAGATTTTTAGTTTCTTAATTGATTCAAAGAAAACTAAATATCAGTCCTAAAAACTGAATAATCCATAACATTTTCGTAGCGCTGTCTGGAACTTCCAACACATGTTTGTCAACTTCACAACACAAATTTCAATGGGATCTCGACTGCACAAACTAATCTTGAGTTCACGACGTTTCAGGTTATTGCCAGATTACAGCTTCATATAATTCGCATGAAATTCATTACCTGGCATAATAAAATATACTGAACTATTAACTAGGTAAATACTGAACCTTCAGATAAGTAGGCATGTAGGTGGTGACTCCTAATGGCGCTTTTTCGTGTTGTTTATTCGTTACCATGACAACAAGGTGAAATAACCGACTTCGCCTTGCATAAGGATGCGCTAGTGTCAAAGTCTCGAGAATATCACCCATTCACCCATAGATTGTACTGCGAATGGACTGTAGTCCAGTTACTATAGCGTCAACAGAATTTGAAGTAACACCCCTGGTCAAATCAAGGAGGATATTCTTATGAGAAATCAAATAAGGGGTTTTCCCAGCCGTACGCTATTTCTATGTATAATAGACATATGGGGGAGACCGGTGAGTTTCTCAATATAGAATTTCTATTCACTTGGCACAAATGTGGTCTTGATGTTGCGATAGTTCAGGGGGTGAATATAACCAACCTTGACTTCAGGCGTCATGTCGTTCAAACATACCTGGCACGTTAC
The DNA here is from genome assembly GCA_030762985.1 of Adelphocoris suturalis. NCBI lineage: Eukaryota > Metazoa > Arthropoda > Insecta > Hemiptera > Miridae > Adelphocoris > Adelphocoris suturalis. Next base: position 182,734,645 of record CM061040.1, read on the forward strand.
AAGACTGATAAGAAGAAACTAAGTAGTGCTGGTGGATCCACATCATCGGGGCAAAGATCAAGCAGAGTGCAGAATGGCGTAGGCTGTGACCAAATTGAATATTACGTCGAGCAAATTGAAAACAATGCAAGGCGAAGTGCGAATGAAAGGTGTCCATCAGTTGTGGGTACCCAAGCAAGAAGTGCAAAGTCGGCCTCTGCATATCAGGTTTCGCCATTTATCATCTAAAATTCTCAGCGCTTACCCAAATTTTGAATGTCTTTTATAAACTTTTGGGTTTTTGTTTTTGTTCTCTAGGTATGTGTGTAGTGGATTTAAATATGTTTTACTTGGTGTAGGTAGACCAAGTGGGACATTTATATTCTGATTATGCGGGTTAGTCCCTGGGTTATTCCTGTAAGGAATGTGAGCGAAACCGTCAAGGTCAGCTTGCTTGGCGGGATGAACTGAGAGATAGTTCGTGTCGCAGCCGCGTGGAGCACTGGGCTCGCATAGTGGGTGCTGGGTTCGATCAGTTTGGTACTGAGCCGTTTTGTAATATTCCGGCCTAAGATTTATATCTGTAGGAGGAATATGTTGAGCTTGGTTGAGGTACTGAAAAGTATCCTTTGTTTTTTGTACATTTGGAGTGTATTTGACACTCGGATCGGCCGGGTAGCCTTGTGTCGAATATCGTGGATATTCGGAAATCTTTGTCGAATCATAATGATTGACTTCAGAGCGGGTCTGAAAGGTATCCTCGAACTTTTGTATAGGTGAGGCTTGATCTAACGTTTCCTTCGTGAATACGTTAGGTGAGAAGGCGATCTCGTCGCGAGGATCGAGCCTTGAGCCGTCGCTAGGAACGGCGGACTGGCCGGGCAGCGGGTAGGTAGCGCTGCGTGGGCTAAGAGGCCCGGCCGCGCCGTGTTCTACCTCCCCTTGCATGAGGAAATAGGACGGCCGACGTTCCATCGAAATATCCGAGTTATTAGCTCGTTTTCGATGCCTCTATGTATAGAAATAGAGGGTTTAGAAGGTGGACTCGCTTGACAGAGCTTCTTTCCTTTGCTCGTATGTCAGGGTCCTACCTTGTAGTCTTGAAAAAGACTTCCTTGGACGGTAAATTAGAGCGTATGAGCTGAGTAATTTACCGGCGTGCCCACAGCGGTCGGTGACGAGCCTAGTGCTACGAAACCCGGGCGACACGACTAGGAACGTCCCAGCGGGCGTACGATCTAAAGAGAATATCGATAGATGTACCGGGTGGCGTCCTGACAGATGAACTACGTTGGGCAATGAGCAGGATGAATAATCACTGGACTCGTAGATGCCAATGCGAGATCTGTGTGGAGAGAAGGTAGGCCTTGTAGAAAGCAGTAGGAAGCCGTTCTTGAGATGAACTCGGGAGCAGAAGGTTCGTCAGCGTAGAGCGTGTAGAAATCTTCGTACTTCGAGGTGTAGTCGTCGAGAGCGGAGAGTAGAATGAATTTCGGAGGGCTCCGAGCGGGGTATTTATAGGGAGGTGGCCGCCTCCTGCCGCCTCCTGATTGGTCCGCTTAATTTCATTAATTCGACTGTGTAATCTCATTGGCTCGCACATTGTTTTCTCAGTATCTGCGAGTATGATAGCTGAGCTGGTCCTCCGGGGTGGTTTCCCCACGTCCGTCGTTGCGACGGGGTCCCCGGGGGTGGCTTACGAGCGTCCGTCGCGGAGCCGACGACCTTGAGTTTAGACGGGGACCTCGGGTGGTTTCCCTGCGTCCGTTGTTCAGACGGGGTCCCCGAGGTGGCTGCTGGACCAGAGGTGGTTGCTTGCCGCCTCCTGGTTGGTTCGCCTATTGTCTCTCGTGTAATCAGTGTTTCTGATTGGCGAGTAGGCTTGTTTGAATTGTCCTTGTTAGTTTTAGAGGACGTTTGATTTTCTGTTTGAGTTTTCTCATTCAAGGCGACTTGGTTCGAGATACTTGTCGCGTCTCTCTCGCCCAGTAAGTGTCTAGGGAGGTCGCCTTGTATGTTATTAGTTAATATTTCACTTTTGAGAGAGAATTTCGTATTTTCTCTCTGGTGAAATATTTTGTTTGACGGAGTTATAACTCGACGTCTTATAAATATTTTTGTGTTGTGTCTACCTCTTTTTGGTAGCCCTGAAAAGGGCTGTTGACAAGAGGGGGTGGTTTTCACCACAGGCGCCCCCCCAAGACGTCGTGTTATTAACGACGACGCCGGCTGGGGTGTTTCGAGCGCAGTCACCCACCTCTCGTCGAATTTGGTAGAGGGGACGTGCCTTCTGGCAGATTTTCGGGGAGTCTCCTCCTTATTTTCTGCCTGATTTTTGTTTAGTGACACAGCTTCGTCTGTTTTTAGAGTGTAAGCTGGTTTTATTTGCTGTTTGGGAACTTTTTTCGTATGTTCGCCAATTTGCACTGTAACCGAAAACTTATCTCTTTTAACCACTTTGAATGGTCCCGTGTAAGGACATTGCAGAGAGGTGAGCTGTGTGGGCACTCTGATATAGACATGTGTACATGTATCCAAGTTTTTGGGCATGTTGACGGCATACTTCGTATTATTATGTTTAATATGTGTAGGCCGGAAGAAGAGAGGCTCAGAAAGGTTTGTAGAAGTTACGAAAATGTCTCCTGGGAGTGGTACGTCAATTCCGTAAACTTTTTGGAACGGTGTAGTTTCCGTTGCTGGGTCTACTGCCGTACGCATGGCGAGTAGTACTTTGGGAAGGGCGTCGAGCCAATTTTCGTTTTGTGCTTTGAGAGCCTCTTTCAAAGATCTATTTCTGCGTTCTACCATTCCGTTTGTTGACGGTTTGTATGGTAACGTGTGAGTATGTTTTACTCCGAGACGTTCCATAATGGAATTAAATAGATCTGATTCGAATTGTGTGCCTTGATCACTTGTGATGTATTTAGGTACGCCTTTTGAAGCTACCCAAATATTGATAAAGGCGTTTGTGATCGTGGCTGTTTCGATGTTGTTAAGAGGGACTGCCTCTAGCCAACCCGTTGCTCTATCGACCATCATTAGAATGTAACGTTTCCCTCCTTTAGCTAAAGGTAAGGGTCCGGTAATGTCAACGTGTACATGTGAAAATTTGTTAGCCGTTTCAAATTCGGAGTAAGGGAGCTTCACGGAGCGAGTGATTTTTGCTCGGACCCAGTTGGAGACATCTGCACGGAGTCCGTGCCAAAAATATCGTTGTTTAACTTTATACACTGTAGAGTGTATACCTGGGTGTCCCAAATTGTGAATTTGGCTGATTATTTCTTGCCTTATTTCGTTTGGAATATAAGGTCTTGGGTGTCCTAGGTCTAGGTTACACCAAATTTCTCCTTGAGGGAATTCAACTTGTGTGAGTTTCAATTTGTCCTCTGCGTTAGGGGGAGAACGAATTTGTGCATTTGAAATGTGCAGTAGAAGATTGCACTCTATTGCAGCCGTAATTTGCGAAATTTCGGCTATGGGTGGACCCTCGTCAGTTTGGGTTGAAATCGATTTTGTTTGAATTTCAACTGGATCGAAGGGTCTGGAGAGTGCGTCGGCGACGACGTTGTTCTCTCCGGGTATATGACGAATGTCACTCGTCATTTGAGAGATGTATGTTAGCCATCTTAATCTCATTTTAGAAAAATGTGCATTTTTCTTAAGCATCGTGCCTAGCAGAGGCTTGTGATCTGAACAAATATGAAAAGATCGGCCGTCCAAGTCATTGTGCCAATGAATGCAAGCTTGGTAAACGGCGAACATCTCTTTGTCGAATGATGCTTTATTCTTCCATTGTTCCGGAATTTCTTTACTGAAAAATCCCAATGGTTGGTAAGATTTCGAGCCGTGTTTGTCTGTAATTTCCTGCTCCAGTGCCGCTCCGATGTGTGTGTCGGATGCGTCGCAGACTAATCTCCACTCTGCTGTAGGGTGTGGATGAGCGATATTATGCAATGTAGCTTTAATCATTGCTTGTTTTAAGCTGTTGAAAGCTTTTTCTCTCTCTGATGTCCATTCGATAGGTGTTTTGTCATTTTTTTTGTTCGACTGAATGGAGTCATACAGAGGTTGTGCCGTGTGAGCGAATTTACTTGAGCAAGCTCGGTAGAAACCACACATACCTAGGAATCTGCGTAGACTTCGTACGTCTATTGGCCTAGGAAATTGTTCTATGGCTTCTATTTTATCTCGTTTAGGAATTATCCCTTCTTTCGAGATAGTGAAACCTAGGAAATCGACGGTAGGTTTTGAAAAAATGCATTTATCAAAACCTACTCGAAGTCCGTGTTCCCCTAGCTTGTCAAAAATTTGTTTGAGGTGGTTCATGTGTTCTTTATAATTTTTAGAAGCCACCAGGATGTCATCTAGGTATACAAATGCGAAATCAAATTTTCGCATGATGCTGTCCATGTATCTTTGCCATGTTTGAGCCGCTCCGGCCAAACCCATGCTCATTTTCTTAAACTCATAAAGACCGAAAGGTGTAATAATTGCAGTTTTATGAGCGTCATCTGGGTGCATCGGAATATGGTAATATGCCGATTTTAAATCTATTGTCGAATAGATTCGTGTATCATGTAAATTCGCTTGGAAAGAGCGAATGTGAGGAGGAGGGTAGGCGTCTTTCTTCGTTTTCGCGTTCAGGAAACGGTAGTCGCCGGTGATCCTCCATGACCCGTCTTTTTTTGGCACACAGTGTAACGGGGATGCCCATTCGGAATCTGATGGTGCAATTATGCCTTCGGAAAGCATTTTGTCAAAAGTACTTTTGACTTGAGCCCGTTTTTCGCCCGCCATGGGTCTTGCTCGGAAGTGTACTGGTGTTCCTTCCGTGGTTATACGGTGGTAAACCCCGTTGTTTTTCCACTTTCCTTGAAGTTTGCTCATTTTATCATTGTATTTTTCAATGATAGAGCGAATGTTTTCGTCCTCCGTGATTTGCACGTCCTCTGGTTGAGGGCTGTTGTCACGATGAGGGACAGTAGCTGCTATTTGTTCGTCAGTGAATTTTTTGTTCATGACTGCAGCTATTTTTTGATCGGCATAGCTTTTTATTTTATCTTTATAAATGTATTTGTGTTTGACCCGTATTCCGATATCCCAAGACTCGAGGAATGGTATACCGAGGATCGCTAGATCAATTTTCGTGATCATAAAATCGGTGGTCATGTCTCCGAGGCCGATGTTAATTGTCGTGTCAGCCCGCCCTAGTGTGTCTATAGGGGCTCCGTTAGCTGCTGTGAGCTTTACGTTGGACTTACGAATTTTTAAGCCCAATTTTTTGGTGACATTGTGGGGCAGAATGTTCACTTCTGCTCCCGTGTCGATGAGAAATTCAGTGCCATTTAGTTTGCACTTGAAAAAAAGCCTTTTATACTCAGTAGACTGCCGGTGTATAGGCTCAGATACACTGGCAGTTATTCGTTTTCCGAACTCTCTACGTCGGAGGTTGGAACGGTACTTTCTTGTACCGATCTCTGAGTATTTTCGTTTGAAACCCAGGTTTTAGGCTGGCTTATAGTCGCTGCCTTTTTGCTAGTTTTGGAAGCAGTGTTTGCCTTCCAAGTGCAGTGTTCTGGGTCTGCACATTTGCGAGTTTCGCTACCGAAACGTGCGTGGTTTCGACAGACATAGGCCGTCGGTTTGTGAGGCCTACTCTCTACTGGTTGGGGTTTGAACTCAGCTTGTTGTGAGAGGGCCTTTTTGAAACCAGTTTTCATGGGTTTCGGAGTAGATTCTACTCCTCGTATGTTGAGAGAGGTATTCTCTGTTTTGTACGCGTGTAGCGTATCAGCTAGGTCGAGCCGGGCGGTCGTGGTAGGCTGAGCTGCGACCATACCTCGTGCTTCGATAGGTAGAGTTTCGATCCACTTTTGAGTGATCAGAGCCTCTGAGAAGTACCCAACAGCTTTAGAGTACATTTCGTGGTACTTGGTGCTGGGTTTTTTGGCGAGAGATGCGGGGTCCTCGAGTGCGAGGAGCCTGTCCTGTAAGGACAACCCGTATTCTCGCTGTAGGCGCTGTTTGGCCTCTTCATAAGGTGCGTGGGGTGCCGTGAGGTAAGCTGAGTCGATAGCTTCCCTCATTTCTTCTGGTACCCACTTGTATATAGCTGAGAAGCATTCGTTCTGCGTTCTCAGGTGTTTTCGCACGCAGTATTGATCGAACTCGGCGAGTGCACGATCGATATTCTTCTTTTGGAAGATTGGTTTTTGATAATCTCCCATCTCCTCTAAAAGTGCTCGAAAGCCACTTTGTGTAGAGGGTTGTTGAGTGAGATGTGGGGCGTAGAGGCCCGGCGGGGGTCGCACGCCCGCAGTGGTTCCCTGAAATCCACTAGCTTCATAAGAGGGAACGAAATGCTCCGTGTTAAGCCTGTTCAAAGGCGGGGTCACCATTTGTAGTGGATTTAAATATGTTTTACTTGGTGTAGGTAGACCAAGTGGGACATTTATATTCTGATTATGCGGGTTAGTCCCTGGGTTATTCCTGTAAGGAATGTGAGCGAAACCGTCAAGGTCAGCTTGCTTGGCGGGATGAACTGAGAGATAGTTCGTGTCGCAGCCGCGTGGAGCACTGGGCTCGCATAGTGGGTGCTGGGTTCGATCAGTTTGGTACTGAGCCGTTTTGTAATATTCCGGCCTAAGATTTATATCTGTAGGAGGAATATGTTGAGCTTGGTTGAGGTACTGAAAAGTATCCTTTGTTTTTTGTACATTTGGAGTGTATTTGACACTCGGATCGGCCGGGTAGCCTTGTGTCGAATATCGTGGATATTCGGAAATCTTTGTCGAATCATAATGATTGACTTCAGAGCGGGTCTGAAAGGTATCCTCGAACTTTTGTATAGGTGAGGCTTGATCTAACGTTTCCTTCGTGAATACGTTAGGTGAGAAGGCGATCTCGTCGCGAGGATCGAGCCTTGAGCCGTCGCTAGGAACGGCGGACTGGCCGGGCAGCGGGTAGGTAGCGCTGCGTGGGCTAAGAGGCCCGGCCGCGCCGTGTTCTACCTCCCCTTGCATGAGGAAATAGGACGGCCGACGTTCCATCGAAACATCCGAGTTATTAGCTCGTTTTCGATGCCTCTATGTATAGAAATAGAGGGTTTAGAAGGTGGACTCGCTTGACAGAGCTTCTTTCCTTTGCTCGTATGTCAGGGTCCTACCTTGTAGTCTTGAAAAAGACTTCCTTGGACGGTAAATTAGAGCGTATGAGCTGAGTAATTTACCGGCGTGCCCACAGCGGTCGGTGACGAGCCTAGTGCTACGAAACCCGGGCGACACGACTAGGAACGTCCCAGCGGGCGTACGATCTAAAGAGAATATCGATAGATGTACCGGGTGGCGTCCTGACAGATGAACTACGTTGGGCAATGAGCAGGATGAATAATCACTGGACTCGTAGATGCCAATGCGAGATCTGTGTGGAGAGAAGGTAGGCCTTGTAGAAAGCAGTAGGAAGCCGTTCTTGAGATGAACTCGGGAGTAGAAGGTTCGTCAGCGTAGAGCGTGTAGAAATCTTCGTACTTCGAGGTGTAGTCGTCGAGAGCGGAGAGTAGAATGAATTTCGGAGGGCTCCGAGCGGGGTATTTATAGGGAGGTGGCCGCCTCCTGCCGCCTCCTGATTGGTCCGCTTAATTTCATTAATTCGACTGTGTAATCTCATTGGCTCGCACATTGTTTTCTCAGTATCTGCGAGTATGATAGCTGAGCTGGTCCTCCGGGGTGGTTTCCCCACGTCCGTCGTTGCGACGGGGTCCCCGGGGGTGGCTTACGAGCGTCCGTCGCGGAGCCGACGACCTTGAGTTTAGACGGGGACCTCGGGTGGTTTCCCTGCGTCCGTTGTTCAGACGGGGTCCCCGGGGTGGCTGCTGGACCAGAGGTGGTTGCTTGCCGAATCCTGGTTGGTTCGCCTATTGTCTCTCGTGTAATCAGTGTTTCTGATTGGCGAGTAGGCTTGTTTGAATTGTCCTTGTTAGTTTTAGATGACGTTTGATTTTCTGTTTGAGTTTTCTCATTCAAGGCGACTTGGTTCGAGATACTTGTCGCGTCTCTCTCGCCCAGTAAGTGTCTAGGGAGGTCGCCTTGTATGTTATTAGTTAATATTTCACTTTTGAGAGAGAATTTCGTATTTTCTCTCTGGTGAAATATTTTGTTTGGCGGAGTTATAACTCGACGTCTTATAAATATTTTTGTGTTGTGTCTACCTCTTTTTGGTAGCCCTGAAAAGGGCTGTTGACAAGAGGGGGTGGTTTTCACCACAATGTGTTATTTAAACGAATTTTACTTCAGTTTACATACATTTCTTTCCAAACCCTCTCTTAATTGGAATGCCAATGTGAAGGACGTACGTGACCGCATGGCCACGTCAGATTTTAGGTACTTGTACCCATAATTTCAAGGATGACGACTATTTTTGCGGTTATTTTTCATAGCTGTGGGTAAAGTGAAAATGCAATTAAGGTTAGATTTTTAAATGTTAACTTGTCGTCTTTAAGCTCGAGTCATAGAATTCTTACCTATACTAACGTGGAATGCATTCTTTAACAATGGAAGAAGCAATGATTTATCAACAATTTTATCTATGTGGTCTAATTGTTTCACTGAAAATCACTGTGGTACTGGAAGAGTACTTGTTAAGGCAACATCGAAATTTCCCCATGGGTTAGGAGAATCTCATTGGGAACTTCAACGTTCGAACTTCAAGGCTTCGCGCCTCGCCGGATCTTTTCTCTTTTCTACTGCGTAGAAAACGAGGATAATTTGCTATGCAATTCTTAGCCTCAAAAAATTTGTATATAAAAAAATGTTCAAGCCTGGCTGGGATTCGAACCCACGATGCGAAAAAAATTGATATAAAAAAATTTGGATATAAAAAATTTTTCAAGCCTGGCTGGGATTTGAACCCACGAACTCGCGCTTCATGTCACGGACGATAGCAACGGTTGTACGTGAAAATCATCTTAAAAAAAGTTTGGGACATTACATTAAAAATTATTGGGGGTCGGCCTAAGAATTGCATAGCAATTAATATATATGCCTGTATCTGTTATATATGTACAATATTTTACACTTTTTTTCAATTATTGAATATAATGAATGATTGAAGATTGTATACGTCAATACGCGAAAAAGTGCGGAAAACAGCATTCTCTATCTGTGGCTCTCTTCTCTGTAAATCCCATATCATTTAATCAAAATCGATCCACCAGTTTCAGAGCTTCGTCTTTAACAACCAATTTCAGGATTGCGCGTGAGTAATAGTTACCACCTATTTCAACGAAATCAGTAGGATTCCATCATGAGACTTGTACCCAAAATCCTACAAATTTGATCAAAATCGTGAAGTTTTAGATTCCAATGATAAGGTATCAGCATTATTTAATTAAGGATGAGTCCTGCAAACCAACCACCTTTTTTTGAAAATCACGACTTTTACAACGTGCAAGTCATGCCACCTCAAAATAGGAACCAAAAAAACTTTTATAGGTTATCATCATGGAAGCTTACATGCATATTCGAAGCTGTATTTGGCTTACCTTGAGCTACCAATAGGATTTTTCTATTGGTACAACGATTCGACCGCTAACCATTATCATTTTGTGGGCTTCTGCGATGCTCGATTTCTATTGGTAGCTCCTCCCACTCGAATACGAGTCGGCGTTGCGAAAACTCTCTAATTACTTTACCTACTCGTGGTTAACTTGAATTATAATGTTAGCTTCACATGTGCTCCTCACCACAACGAGGGTGGACGACCCCAGGACCTTCTTTGGTCCCACTTAGGACCTAACAGTTAAAATTAAAAAACATGGCCCACCGTACTTACATTGGTGATTGGCGATGGTCAGATTGGCCCACCTTACATACATTGGTGACTGGTGAGGGTCAGATTGGCCCACTTTACATACATCAGTGACTGGCGAGGGTCAGATTGGCCCACTTTACGTACATCGTTGACTGGCAAGGGTCAGATTGGCCCACCTTACATACGTCGGTGACTGGTGAGGGTCAGATTGGCCCACTTTACATACATCGGTGACTGGCGAGGGTCAGATTGGCCCACCTTACATACATCGGTGACTGGCGAGGGTCAGATTGGCCCACCTTACATACATCGGTGACTGGCGAGGGTCAGATTGGCCCACTTCATATACATCGGTGACTGGCGAGGGTCAGATAGGCCCACCTTACGTACTTTTGATGATAGGGGAGGGTCAGACTGGCCCACCTTACATGCATCGGTGACTGGCGAGGGTCAGATTGGCCCACTTTGCATACATCAGTGGCTGGTGAGGGTCAGATTGGCCCACCTTACATACATGCGTATATTCAGCCAACTGCCGAATATATTTTTTTCTTGCTCGATTAGAAAGATTCATTGTTGGAAATAATTAACCAAAATAATTCTAAGCTGGGTAACTGAAGATTTGATATAGATTTCATTTGAAGAAAATGCTGTGAACTCCAGATAGCTCTAAAGAAGTGGATATGTAGGAACCTGTGACACCTTTATTAGGCCCAAGTTGTTTATTGGGTCAATATTGAAAACATTCGAAATTGCACATACAAAAGGTGGTTAACGTACCTATATTTTAAATTCTCAAATAAATTAATCAAAATAGTCTTAATTAAATTTAATTACAGTATTATTTTATTTAATTGTATGTAATGATTTTATTATACATAGATATATACATATGTATGCATTGCATTTATGCATGTTTACTGATTTTCATTAAATAGTTGCCTCACCTAGCACAGAAGTATGGGCGTACGTACAAGTAAGTGCACCAGTTGCCATTCAGGCTTATTTCCAACAATTCTTTCCATAATGAAGGAAGATTCAGAATTAACGACAAAGAGTCATACAATCACTGAACTATCGAATCGATTGACGGCAACCTAATTAAAACAGTAATAAAAAGTAGTCACCACAGTGTCACATTATAGAAGCATTAGCTGGTTTTAGTAGCTTTGGTCTTCCGTTTTTTAATGTGTTTCTTGATTTTTGTTTTCCTCTTCTCTGCCTTTTCTTCCTTAACAGCTTTCTTTCTCATCTGCAAAGATATAGGAGATGCAATCAACTAGATTATAATTCAACTCCATAGAAGCCTCTCTACAGCATCATCTCCTCCAGATGCCGTTTCAAAACAGATGAAGTAGGTACTAGAAACTTCTCAGACTTTAACATGACCCAAAATAAATATTCAAAACCAAATTTAATAGTACCTTTTCAATATTTAAAATTTCAAGCCAAGAGCTTAACCATCTCCCTATCAAATTTCAACTTTCTAGGGTTAACAAGAGAGAATTTAGCTCACTCAATTGATCACGAGTGCGCTCATAATAATCCCAGAAAGTGAAAGTGCTCTTGATATCCCAGAGACGCTTCTTACCAAATTTCAAACTCCTGGGGTGAAAAAGATAGAATTTAGGTCACTCAGCTGATCGGGATGGAACCCGTTATTTAATTCATTAATCACATCTATCCAATGGTTTATCAATCACATTTATCCAATGGATAAGGGGGATTTATCTGAGGGATAGCATTATCCTCCAGTTAACACAATAGGGGGTGTTTATCCATCCCTAGTTAAACCCTGTCTGGCATTTTAATTTATCTGGTCCCTGGACGGCTGGATAAAAATTGAGGAGCTGACATGGAAAACCAGTCCAAAAATCGAAAGAACATTTTTTTTTCGTTGAAGTGCAAGTAAACAGTCAGGCCAACGGCCTCAGGTCCTCCCGTCCTTGCTAGATCGCACCTTGAATAAATGTGTGATCTTTGCATGAAGAAGAGATTATGTCCAAAAAAATCTGATAAGAGTTCAGAGGGAGTTCCTATGAAATTTGATTTTTGGACTAAACTGGTTTTCCATGTCAGCTCCTCAATTATAACTGGAGGTTAATGAGATACCTGGAGCTTTCTAACCTCAAACAAGTTTATTTATTTACAAAACTCTTATTTGAGTCTCAAGTTTGATTGCCTTCATTCTTGTACTTTTTATAACTGATATATTTGGGGATTTGTCTTCAAATAGCAGTAGCGGCGAAGATTCTATCGTAGCATAATTCGTTAAATGGAAAAAAGACCGTATATAGTGAGACCCCGTGCAGATCACCTACTAAAATGGGACGAGTGCGTATTTTTATTAAGGTTTCGGTTGTATAAAGATAGTTCTTTACATTCTAACACAGATCGAAGATGAAATCAAGTCCACAACTTACTATCATAATAATTCGGGTTGTAATATCGCATTCGTACATGCATTTCTCTGTCTCTAGCAATGAAGCAAATAGGCAAATAGGAAACGGCAAAAATGTGGCGGTTTCTTATTTGCCGAGCTTGATAATATGATGGACACTGATGTGGGAACCCGTCAGACCCGTTTATTTTTAATAGTCGATCCATGAAGAAAATGTAGCTCCTACTCCGCTCTGTGGTAACTCCATGAGTAAATCGCCCTTATTTTGTCGACAGACACCAATGAGGATGCTAATGGCGCTATCCGCCAGACAGAATTTATCTGAGGGATAATTTTATCCGCAAGGTAATTCACATCCTTTATCTGGACAATAGCGCTATACTCAGTATAGCTATCCTGCAGTTAATGTAGATAATTGATAAACCGGACCTTAATGTTCCAGAGAGTTGCCTTATCGAATTTCAACTTCCTAGAGTGAACTGGAGAGACTTTAGCTCACTCAGCGGATCAGGAAAGAGCCCATCACTTTATTAGTTTCTTGATATCCCAGAAACACTCCCTACCAAATTTCATATTCATAGGGTAAACAGAAGAGGAGTTTAGCTCACTCAGCTAATCCTGATGGAACCCATAATGTCTATTGTTTCTTAATGCCCCATAGTAATCAGATAAAAAGTCACTGATTCTTGCGTATCTCCGCACTCCGGATCAGTCGTTGAATGTTCGTTCCGACTGAAAACTAACTACGAATTATTCGTCAAAACCTAAAGGTTTTTTTTTTACCGATCCATTATCTGGAAACCATTTGCAGATCTTCCTGATTCTCTGCAGGGTCATGCCAACATCGTCAAATTGTAAGTTTCCAGTATGTGGATTTGAAAAAGAAGAAAATGTTTATTAATAATAAAGTGGTATACAATATTTTCCGAGATGAAAACCACGGTTAGCAACCGGGGTTTGAGGTTATAAAGCGACAACTTCAGGACCAAAATACAGAAGGGAAGTAAAATAAAAAATAGTGATTATTCTACTGATCTGATTTTTGAAATTAAATTGCCCTGCTGACCGATAGTACATGATTACTCTAGTCCAGCCTGAATCACCATTCAAGTTCTTTAGGGCATATTCTCGTGTGAGTGTGAGTAGACTGAAAGCATGAACTTGAAACTCCTGAGGAACTGGACACTCACATGAAAAGTGAAAAAAATCCTCGCGAGCTCATAAAAAGCAGAAGGAACATTCGTCCCTGGAAATCCATGTGGTTTAGCGTTTAAGTTAATAACCTCGGCCCTTAACTTGAACAGCCACCGAGCAGCGTACAAAGGAACTTCAGACGTTCTAAAGAAACTAGCCATCTTTATGTTGGGATCCAGCTCTTTATAAAGAGGGTAAGAATTGCAATCAACCGGTCTCTGCATAAAATAAGCATGTTTTTCGTTTCCGTAACTAGCAAGGATTCCTTCGGCGTCCTTCTTCAACTGTTTCGTATCAAGAAGAGATAGTGCACTCGAGAAGTTATATTTCAGTGCCATGGTACTCCAGTTACTTTCCCAGAAAACTCCAGTTCTGATCGATTCGGCTGCAATGATTCTCGGTAGTCATGACTTGGGCATGCATGAAACCTTCATCAAATAGTCTGTATGTAGGTGCAAAGTAAAAACAGAAAGGGTTTCAAGCTCAGAGTCCAGATAAATCAGGTGATTGGGGGTCGACATAGGGAGGTGGATCACCTTCATGGCAAACATGAGCTAGCCTGATTCCACAACAGTGTACTCCAGGAATCCCCACACCTGTGCCACATAGGTTAGGATAACTCTCACAATACCGAAGAACACCTGCAGCTTAGCAGGAAGAGGCATTGATGCACTAGCAACAATCTTCCCCAATAAGAATTTCTCTGTTTAAATTCAAAAGTGATTTTCAGATTCCAGAATTATGTCCTCTTCACCTCATCAAAGAGCATCAGGGATTCTGGCGTGTAAGCGTTGGTGACTTGTTTAATGTACAAGTGTCCTCCTACATGTGCATAGAAGGGGAGATGACCAGTGACGTGCACCTATTCTCTCAGAATATTAAACTGTACTACAGCTAATTCTTGAAGCATTTGATGATATGTTAAATCCGTTTGATAAACATTTGGAACCAGATTTGTTGTTCAATTTGTGTACAAGGGAGACAGCAAGTCAGAATGTATCCACATTCCTAAATAAGTCGGGATCATCAAAGGTCGAGAACAATATTTTAAATTTAGAGCAGAATGTTTGAAAATTTTCAAGTTTCTGCAAACCTATTTGTCGAAATCAGATTTTAAACTTCCAGCTGACGCAAACCTTGAAGATGAAGAGGAATGTATTTTTTGTCTTCTTACTGTACTTCTTAAAAACAACATTGATTTACAGTCCATATTAAGATTCCCATTAACCCCTGTACCACATCCCATAGGCCACCCTGACGGAACGCCCTTAAAACTAAAAAAAGTGCTTTATTGAAATATTTGGAACGACTCACTTTCCATGAGATAGGTACAACCTCCGGCACCCCCTTAAAGTTGTAGTTTTCACATCAATCACAACTATCTCACATATAAATCTATTTACATACGTACTATGATGATAAAATAACAAAATTTCAATTAGGTTGTACCTTTTTTTCTTCAAGAGTTTCCTCTCGATTCCTTGAAGAGTTTACGAATTTAGAGCTGCCATCTACTTCTTCCGAGTCGCTCTCCTCCTCTGTGGAGGTTCCCTCGCTTCCAGTCACACCAGTGCTGTCCTCCCCTTTATTCAGGAATGCTGGCTTCATTACAGGCTCTAGACCTTCGTCAAGTCCAACAACCTTGTTGTATGTTAGGTCATTCTTTTGAGCCTTTCCTGTTTTAACCAGATTGATGTCCCGCTCAAAATCAACGACCTGAAATTTAAAGCATTTGAATCACCATTGGTAGAGTTTTAAGATCATAATTCACTGCATTAACTCGTTCATCCAACCACCCAAAGGGGTCTTGGAAATGTATAGGGTTCGGCAATATGCCCAATGAGACATTGTCGGAAAATTACTTCCGGAAACCATACCACTCAAGGTCTAATGTTCCCTACAACCCTATCGGTGAACCTAAGTAACTGAAACCGGTTCCCCTCGTCACCACGTTCCATGCTATCGAGGTGCCTAGCAGTTAATTGTTGGCTACAGGTTCGTCTTCTATTTTTTCATTTCTTGAGACACAGTTACAATGAATCATATATCATGTTTACTTCTTACAGTAAACCTGGGCGTCCACCCCACTATCCCAATTTAGTTTTGCCGTTTTCTGCTAATGGTGTCCCCCCCCCCCACCACAACACACACACACACACACACACACATACATTAAAGAGTCTTATTTAAAAAAAGAAAAAAGTCAAATGGGTGGTGAGGAAATGCGTAGCTAAGAAAAGAGCATGGGCAGCGGACTGGAGAGGGATTTTGAGTAGGGATGGGCATCGGCTAACAATTAATCGATTATTGGAATCGACGATTATTTCAACCAGATTAATCGATTAACCGATTAATCGGGGCCTAAATAATCGATTAATTTGGAAAAGGCTGAGAAAAGAGAGGGTACATTAAAAACATCGAATTTTTAATATAATAATGTCATTGTGTACAAGAGAAATTTAATTCACAATTTAGAACAGTTGAAAACAAGTTAAAAGAAAAAAACTTTAATTAAAAAAAAAAGTTAGTTCCAGAATGAATCATCTAGATAAATATATCTTTTAGGAATATAAGTTTATTGGCCATGTCTGGTGTCAGCCGGCTTCTCTGTTCCCTCAGAATTCGACCAGCTTCAGAAAAAAGCCTTTCTGAAGGAACAGAAGTTGCTACCGCTGGCACATATCTCAAGGCGATTTTGGAAACTGCTGTGAACGTCTCGGCCATCTGCTTCCAATATACGAGTATGATAGGGTTTTGTTGGATTCTTTCTTGTCAAATACAAGGAATTGGATCTCAAATACAGGCTGAACTCTTCATTCATGCCTAGAGCGTCCCGGCCACGGGGTTCCACACGACTTTTGAACCAGATCTTGTGAATACTCTTGTTGTGTTTTTTAAACAAAGACGAAGATGGTACACCTGAAAGGAAGAAAATAACTTCCCACATATTTTAATTCTCACTCCACAATTCTCACTTTTTATGACTTTTCACTTTCTCAAAATGTTCCCAAACCGCACTTTTGGGTGGCATCTTGATCGAAGCTCAAGTTTCGCGTCAACAAACGAACGATAACTGAAAAAGGTTGTTTCTGATATTGATAGCCGATAAGTCTTATGTGATAAGACCGATAAGTGATAATAACGTGAGGCGAGGTGTTGTTCACTCTCTTGCCCTGGGTATTGTTCCGTAATAGACTTGATTCTGAAATCTCAATTGAATAATCGTTACAAACTAATCGATTATCCAATTAATTATTCTACAAGTAATCGATTAAACAATAATTGATTATTTGAACAGTTAATCGATTATTTCGATTAATCGATGCCCATCCCTAATTTTGAGATAAGCTAGCTCAAGAAGAGAAAGTCCAGCTGCTTGGGCTGGTTGCGGCTTTGAGTTTGCACACGCATTACCAGGAAGTTATCAATATCACTGAAATGCGCCTGACTATGCTAGTTGTAGGGATTGGAAAAAAGCCAAATGGATATTTAAGGCAAGAGGAGGTTTAATTCAACCGAATTATAGGAAAAAACTCAGGCACAAAGAGAAAACACTTTCTGAGTAAAAGTTAAAGAGCATTAAATTTCCTATAAAATCACTAGTCTTATGACTTTTTTTAGCCAAAATGTTTTCTCCAAAACTACTGGACAAAAGTTTATGCATTTCGGCTCAAAAACCATACATCAGCCGGAGAAGTGGCTGTAATCTCGGCATTCCTTTTGAAATTGAGTTGAAATTTTAAAAAAATCGAAATCTCAACACTTTCGAAATGAAAGGGTAGGTATTTTTTGTTTGATTTATGGACAATTAGTTTCAATTAATCGAATAAGGCCATCCGGGTTGTAATACGTTCATTATTCGTTCCCCATGACAGGGGAACTTTACTGGGTTGTTGATGTGGATGAGGCAGTTGTTGAAAGGGTTGCATTGCGTCCTAGGCAGGAACGCACAATGCAGACAGTGATAAGTAGCCACTTGGATTTCGATATTAGTCAGTTCCAATATTAACAAAATCGAGGAGAGCAAACTCGATTTCTGATCAAAACCGGATCGGGAATGCAACAGATAGAGATTAGCTGGTTCCTATGATAAGGACAAAATGGTGAAGGAGAGAAACCCCATACCGGATCGGGAACAATAAGGATGAAGAACTCTTTGGACAAAGAGTCAGGAAGCGGAAGCGTAGAACCACAGTGACTACGACTGTACCGGTACGGTTATATTGAGCTGTGGACAGTGAGACATCGACTTTTGCTTACAACACGTTTCGCGATACTGGCGGTTTGGTAGAAGCTATGGGGTCTGGCTTCCATGGCTTGTCTCACTCTCTCAATGTTTTGGGGGGTTTCCGCTGACCGATCTCCTCCATGAACATGGATTTAACGAACCACTCATTCTAAGGTTTGTAACCTATTTTAAATGGTATTCCCGGTTGGCACAGCTCCTCAACAACCGACGTTGAACTCTCGTTAGAATGCGCGCTGTATAGCAAGTACCAAACTGCCTGCATCGTGAAACGTGACTAACACAAACAGTCCATGTCTCACTGTCCATAGCTACTGAAACAGTAAGTTGTAAGGGGTGCATACCAACTATCCTGAGCTGTCTCCAAAACGTAACACCTCCCTGCCCCACCTTGTACATTGGTGCTTATTTTCTAAAGTTCCCTCAAAATAAGTCTATAAAGGTTAATCAAACCTTTAGGTTGATGACGCACCTGAGTGAGGCGCTGGGGGATATAGGCGTTTTTGAATACTGCTTCTTCAATTTCTTCTTCATTTGTGAGATTTGGAGCTTCACCAGCTTGTTCCGAGATGCAATCTAAATATTTCTCAACTTTATCTTCTGTGATCGTAGGGTCAGTGATGAAGTCAAATAGAGTTTTGACCGTCATAGTTGCTACATCACGTTTCCGGAAAAATTCTAAAAATAGAAACAAAATATAAATAAAATTAAATGAATATTATGGTAAAATATTATAAATGTAAAATATTATAAATATAAAATATTATAGATACAATATATAATGTCTGGCAAGTATGCATTATTCATTAACAATGGTTTGATTATTGCCCCAAATTTAAATCCCAAATACAATGCCTCCTATGCTGCCATTCGAGGCAAATCCCTCAGAAGCATACCTAGGTGGCTCTCGCTCTATATCAACTGTAGCGCTGGCCTGTACATGATGCTTCTGCCAGATGTGGGCACTGAGGCCACGCTTGGAACTGAAGTCTCTCTCACAGTGGGCACACTGGTGAGCATCTCCAGGGGCATCGGAAGAGGAAAAAGGATAGGAAGATGAGGATGCAGAACTAGGATAGGAAGGCCGTCGGCCCCAGCCTGGGGCGCCACAGAGCGCCTCCCCTTGAACCCCCCGCGCCAATGGACCAGCAGGGGTTATGAGGCTCACTGAGGTTTGAATTCATAACAAGAAAGCGCTTTTGTAAGGGACAGGAGACCCGACCCATTGACAATTGCCTTCCCCTTAATCGCCAGCTCATCCTTTCATTTGGAAAGCTTGATTTTTTTGAAGCAAGAACAGGATTTTTATCTCAATCCTAAAGAGATATATCGTCTGGAATGACACACACACACGTCGAACGGGCGCGCACGCATACACTCAGTCACTCTATATATATGAAAAAGCCCAAACTTCAGGGGTAATTTCACAATGCCTCACAATGGATTTCCTTCAAGGAATTTTTCAAAAGTGTTTATTTTAAATGTTTTGGAGCCATTGAAATAGCTTCATTTTCTATGAAAATTCGCTAGAACGATCATAAGTGCTGGTAAGAGAATCAAAGGAAAAATATGATGATAGCAATGAATACGTGGAGACCAGGTGAAGAGTAGTAGTAGATGGGACGAATGAGGAAGGTAGACTAGAAGAAGTGCAAGGTGGAAGATCTGAACGATGGTTGATGATGATGGATTTTAAATGGCAACTTAGCTCGTCAAAGCACTTCGAAAGTTGGTGGCAAAGGTGGTAATTAGCTGAGGCCAGGTGGTGCAGGCTGGTTGGCCCGTGGGTTGTCACCTCATAGGTGCAGAGCGTCGCAGAACTCTGAAGCACCTTTCCAACGAGATGTTTGGTCCAAAGACCAAAAAATGGAAATTGGGAAGAGGATGGATAAACCCCCAGGTGCTGTCGTAGGTATGTAACCCGAGACGGCTGCCCCTGGAGGGCTTGTGAGATGGGAAGTTGGGAAGGGTTAATAAGTCTTTATTATTTTGTTGACATTGTTGGTTGGGTCTTGCAGCAAATGGGCCAACACCTTGTGGTATGTAGTGGCCGCATGAGGAGACTCCCTCTCCTGAAGAACCTTGGGATATCGACCAGTATCAAATATCATGGGCATAGCGGAGGCGTGGGTGGCAATGGGGAGATTTGGAGTTGGTAACCATGGAACTTTAATGACATCGAAGTGGATGGATATTTCGTCTACCTCATGAAGACGAGATCCATCTTGAATTTAAATATCTTGAGTGAGCGGCATCCACGAAATAAGGCCGAAGAAAGCGAGAAAGACAATGCTGGCGTAGGTGTGCGAACTTCTAGGACTGAGCTCGGAATTTGAGATTTGGAACATTAATAGATCTACACTTCACTAGTGCTCCTGATCTGACTATAACGGCATTTACGAGTATGTACCGGGTAGTTTTTTGATTCTTTGAAATAATAACTATCAATGGCAAAATAATTTTAAAAATAATAAATAAAATAAATAATAAATTATTTATTAAGAAAAAAAAAAAAAAACTGTTACCTAGAAAGTTTTTGAGAAATCGATTTTAAAAATTGTCCTTGATGCGGGGAGATCAAAATTGATGCCAAGTTTCTAGGACCAACTGTACCCAAAATGTGATTTATAACCAAAGTTTCATAAACTTTGGTCCAGTAGTTTCGAAGAAAAGCACTGGACAGCATGAGGGGGAGGGACGGATGGATTTTATTCCATTTTAGCGAATTTTTGAAGAAAATTAAGCTATTGCTCTCGCCTCAAAATTTGTAGAATGTGAATTTTTTTAAAAATTTTATGCAGAAATCAGTTTCAGGCTATTCTGGAGTTTAACGCATTTTTTTTATGTATGTAGGTATATATACATATATATATATATATATATATATATATATATATATATATATATATATATATGTATGTATGTATGTATATCCTGTGTATCCTGGATGTCCAGGTTGTCAGTGGCAGCATGGACATGGAGCAGACCTGGCGGGCTAAAGTAAATAAGTACGACAGAAATGACTTGCGGCAAGCGGTTTCCGAGCTAAAAGGAGTGGCGACCAATAACATCAAGGTCATGGCTGCGACCGTGTCATGGCGCAGGATGTGGTGCGGGAAAAGTGCCACGGAGTTACTCGAGTTGGGCATCTCGGCGGGAGTACTCCGTGGTATCACCACCCGCGTCCTGAGGGGTTCTTACTTGAACTGGTGGTCGTTTTATAGGGGCACTTCCTTTCATCCCATTCTTCCTCCTCGTCCTGAAACTTCCCTTATCCCTAGAGCCGGCGTCGGGTAAACCTGGGCGTCCTCCTCACTTTTTAATTTTATTTGTTTATTTTACAATTTAATGGTGTGCCCCCTCCGCCTTTGAGGGGAGTTTTGTAAAAAAAAAAAAAAAAGTATGTATGTATGTGACATTCCAGACGATAACTGTCCGTAGAATTGTGCTAGAAACTTCAAACAAATTTTAAAATGTTAAGGACACAAAACGAAAGTTCAAGTTCGTTGGCCAGCATGATCGGATTACATCTTCGGGTTGAAATTTTCAAAAATGTAGTCAAACATTTCAAAATAGCCTGTTTTTTGCGATTTGTTGTGCGAAATAATTTTTTCAGCATACTAACATGTGGTATATTCAGAATCAGCGTAAAATTTCCTATAAGAATATGTATCAAGTTTTCAAAAATTCCAAAGTTGAAAAATCAGTCAAAAATCGAAATAATGCCGTTCGCTAGTTGTAAAAATCGGTAATATTTGCATGAAACATCTTCAAAAATTCGCTCATGGGGTCATGCTGCATGACTGGACTTTTTTAAATTATAAGCCTCTTGAAACCAACAAATTTGAGGGGGGTTACATTTTCCCTTTTCTTGGTTGGCTACAAAGGTCCGCATTGAAAATAGTAAAATGAAAAGAAGGTAAAATAGACGTGCTTCACCACTTTTTCATTTGAATCGTTTATTTCAGAAACCACCTAAGCGACAAAAATTCAAAAAATGTTGTTTTGGTAGTACTGTTCACTTCAGAGGTGAATACGTCGTTTAGTGCAGAGATAACCAACGTTCCATACCACCAAGCCTCGAAAAGAATCCGTTTATTTCAGAAAGAACCCAAGCGCCGTCGCTGTAGCCCAAGCGCACTGAACCGTGTAGTCTAACTTCTACGAGTATTTTCCGTTTAATGCCTAGTAGAAACCACTCTTGTTTATTCAGGGTGCGGCAGTGAGGACGGACGGTTTTAAAAAAATCATAAAATAGTTAATTTTTACTCAAAAACAAATTTATTGATGCAATTAGGTTCGCAAGGAAATAGCATTTGAAACAGTCAAGTGTGAAAAATCACATCAGGCATGTGGTGGCCGAAATTGTTGATGCAGTGCTGGAGGTGTTCTTGGGCGTTCTCTCCAACATAGCTCTCTCAACTTGACTTCCACCCGAATTGCGTCCTTCCATTCGTCCAGAGTTCGGGTCTTGAGGTGTCCCCATAAGAAAAAATCGCATATGGATAAATCTGGGGACTGAGGAGGGCAATGAACATCGCATAACCTCGAAATAAGGCGAACCGGGAAGAGAGGGCGAATAACGTCCATTGATGCTCTGGCTGTGTATGCTGTCGCCCCATCCTGCTGGAACCACACACGTCGGGTTGGAACACGTCGCCGTCGTAATTCAGGAAAAAAGAAGTTAGTGATCATTTCGACGTAGTGCTATGTTGGGGAGAGTCTACGCGAACTTCCAAGAACGCCTCCAGCACTGCATCAACAATTTCGGCCACCACATTCCTGATGTGATTTTTCGCACTTGATATACTTGAGCTGCAAAACAGTTTTTTTTTAGTTTTCCAAAAGTTTAAAAAAGCGCACTTAGGTGGTTTCTGAAATGACCGATTCATGTATTACTTTTATTCATTCATTTTTTTCCCCCGACAGATTACAAAGATGAGAAGTTATGTAAGTTTATCGGAAATATTATACTGTAATATTCTAAGTTGATCGAAAGAACATTGATAAAAATGTGATGAAGAAGTACATTTCGAAGAAGCTACTATAATTATATAATTTAAATAACTTGGTATAAAACTTACCAGTAATATTGTTACAGTCTTTTCGCAGAAAATCGAATGAGAGAGGGTGATCGTGTTCTACAGATTGTGACACATCGATTATGTAGACTTGGCCATCGAAATACCTAGTAAGTAAAAATTATTGTAAACCTAATCTTTTTTATAAAACAACGTAATTACACTATGATTGCAGTAATTTGTAATTAAATTACAATTACTTTGTGTAAATGCAGGGAATATATATATATATATATATATATATATATATATATATATATATATATATATATATATATATATATATTGGAAATGCTCGGTATATATATAGGTATATTGTATTTGTACTTTAATTACTTTGCATTTACAATTAGGTACATGTAATTGTAATTGCAATTACTTTGAATCGAAGAGTAATAATTGTAATTGCCAATCCCAATTACAATTACTTCTTTGGGGCGAGTAATTGCAACTACAATTACAAGTAAGTGTAATTGCAATTACTTTGAATCGAAGAGTAATAATTGTAATTGCCAATCCCAATTACAATTACTTCTTTGGGGCGAGTAATTGCAACTACAATTACAAGTAAGTGTAATTGCGAACGGTTGCAATTACTTTTGGTGATTGTCGCTAGCAAAAGATAACTTTTCATCAATTGAGACTTTTGTTCACTTTCCTTTTAAAAAATTTCACACAATTACTCAAGTAATTGCAGATGTATTTAATTACTCATGTAATTAATTGCTGCCCATCTCTGTTGATTGATGATGAAAGAAGCCAGAAGTAATAGTAATAGCGATTTCCGTGATAAAAAGTTTAACGACTCGTCAGAAAAATAAGCTATATGTCCATGAATTACTGAAGGGTCACATGCAGAACTATAAAGGACCATTGCAGATCTCTTTCTGAATAATGATTTTAAAAAGTTAGTAAACAATTTTCTAGTAATCTACCTACTGTAAGCTCAATCTACCTAGCAAAGATGTTGAAATTACTGTATGAATAATAGGTTAACATAAGTTATTTCATTCGACTTTCCAATGACGTATTAGTAGAAATAAAAACTGAACTAAATGGACACGTGCGAACGTGCCCTATTGTGCAATTGTACATCAAGTCATTACTGAATTATTTATTATTTTCCCTTTTAACTTTCAAACACACCTAACAAATGTATAACTATCACTAACTTTTGAGAAAGAATCATAACCACTACTAAGTAATTTTTAACTTTTTTGACTTCCAACCAACCCATTCATGGCGATATTTTGTGATAATTTCATCTAATTTCAACGATTCACTTAGGTCTTAGGGTCGCTTTCCCCAAGGTTTTGATTGGATTTCACCATAGATGTTCAAGGCTGATCTCCGATCAACGGGAATTCGGTGTTGAACGCTCGATCTCAAACACGATGGGGGGGGGGGGGGGGGGGGGGGCTAAACTCGGATCAATCTTTGTTGCTCTTCCTCACATACAATCCTTCATACCACCTCATATCACAATTTTCCCGAAATTCTCACTCGTTATTTATTTGTCTGTATTTCTCTTTATTCATATTGTTATTTCCCGTGCGTTTATTATATTTTATCAAGTGATGATGACGAGAGATCTCGCTCGGGGTTTAAAGAAAGTTTTGAGCTCGATCGGGATTTTACAAGTCCCCGTCCAAGACTGTTCAAAGAGAGGACGGAAGAATTTGATGTTCTTGATTAAAGAGATTTCATCACGAGACATTGACTCTCCAAGCCATCAGCTCTTAAGGTTCTAGAGCACATCGAGCACCAATTAGAATACCCTTGTGACAGGTAAGCGAAAAAATGTAAATAAATCAACAACTTTCATTCGATTTCCAACGACGATAATAATGAATATTGGGGTAGATGAGATAACAGAGAGGGTTCATCCAACTTTACTCACCTGTGACGTGAGGATTGTCATGAATGTGCTTGGC
The DNA here is from genome assembly GCA_030762985.1 of Adelphocoris suturalis. Lineage (NCBI taxonomy): Eukaryota > Metazoa > Arthropoda > Insecta > Hemiptera > Miridae > Adelphocoris > Adelphocoris suturalis. The sequence goes on from CM061040.1 coordinate 182,759,287, forward strand.
AAGGGCTCATTTTGCTCGTATTTTGAGATTTTCCCACAGAGTTTTCTATTTCGACCAACATCTTTCGATCTTTTTTTGGGCAGGTTGTCGAATAGCTTGGAACGGGTGTCAGTTTTTATACATTCTATAGTCTCAAAATGATTATGGACCAGATCGAGGAGGTATTCTTTCTCCGGGTGGGAGAGCATTGATTCCCTCTTCTTCTTCTTTGAATTTATCACACAATCAACAATAGCTCATCAGCAATCAACACAGCAACCAAACACGCGCTTCCCATTCCCATGTAATCTCTCCTCGATGTTACCAGAAGTTCAACCTTCTATCAACAGGTTCGTTGGAACGTGGTGCGCGTTCTGAACGTGTGGTTCTCTGTTCGGACAGACAATCCCGAACCATTCCGAACCGGCTCTACCAGATATGGATTCTCTTCAGAACGGATAAGCAGGGAAGTTGTCGCGAATTTAGTGATCCATTATGAAAATGAGGTCTACGAAGCTGGTCTCCATGGAAAATTGGATTCTACATTTATCTACGCTACCTACTGATCGTCGTTCAGCATAATATAGTAGCCACCAGAGTAGGTAGTTAGTTTTACGTACATACCTTCTATTAGTTTTAGCGAATTTTCTAGGAAATAAAGCAACTTTTACCAATTGCTCAAAAAATTAAATATTCCAAACATTTCTTCATGGAATTCCGTTTTAAGGCACATTTTTTCATATTATGTATGTATCAGTATAGGTCATGTATGTCTGATCCTAGAATGTAGGTATCTCTCCTTAGAACTGAGATGGAAAAATCGATTCTTTTGCCAAAAAATAAAAATTTCGTTAAATAAATAAAAATAAATAAATAAAATGAAAAATCACTAAAAATGCCTGAAATGTTTTAAAAATAGTTACATTTATATTTCTAGCAGAATATTCCCTAGAAAATTTTTAACAACCTTGAAATAGGACATCAGGGAATTTAGCACGAAATGCTGGTGAAAAATGTACCTACTTAAATTTCTATGTACCTACTGAAAAATCGATTATGACACGAAAGGTTTGAAATACTATAATTCGTCTGTAAAGCATAATATATAATTATGAAGAAGTTTTTTTTAATACACTCGATAGAGTTAACTATTTCTGTGCATGCAAAGTGATCAAAATTCAAAATAAAAATCACGAAAATTCGTATGGTGACGCTCCTTAATTTGGAATATTACTTTTTAATAGCTATGTTTCCCTCCATGAATTTCGCCATTTCTTACCTAGAGGAAAGAAGAAACAAGAAGTAATTTTTTATTCAGATTATTTTTAATCAGATCGTTACAAGGACAAAACAAGGGAGCTTCAAAATGCCTAACAAGCTGACCCCACTTTTTAGCGGCTATTGATGCCAGAAGTTCCGTCAAAAGGTTATCCGTTCTTAATTGAAAATTACGCGTTCGTAGAGAAAAGGGTTCAGAACTCCGTTCAGGGGATTCCGATTCAGGGTTCTGAATGGTTCTCATCCCATTCCGTTTGGAACGCCGTTCAGTTCAGCACTGTCTGTCCAAACAAACCTAACGGTAAAGATCCGAGTTCAGTGAAAATTAGTTTCTAGGAACTCAGCTCAACAAAGGTGAAACAACCGAATTCAAACTGAGAGCAATCCCTCATTTACGCAGAACTTGGATCATGATAAACAGAGTTCACGGTTTTCTGGTGAAAGCGACCCTTAGTGTGTAGTGCCTTAGTTAGATTTCTTGGTGTGTAATAGTATGTGCTACTAGACGTAATATGGAAATTTTAGTTTTAGCAAAGAGCTATAAACAAATATATAAATACAACAAGATTCATAAGAAACAAATGATTATTTTCGTTTTGCCGCATTTTTTAGGTCTAAAAATGCCTTTTTTTGTGTGATATGTCATGAATCTTTATATCAGCAAGTAGGAATTCTAGGATGGATTTGCAGAAAGGAATTATCTTTGTTGGAGATGGAATGTTCATTCAACTTGAAGAATTAAAATGCGATTTTTTTAGAAAAATTTGAATTTGGGCATGGCTCAAAGCAAAGCACTTGAGGTTCACTTTTTCCATTTAGGTAGGTACCTATTATAAAACTAATTTTGTTCAAATGTAACTGAGTGAGGGAACACCAACTTACAATAAGTTGAATTCACTGAGATCTGCGTGAACCAGCTTGCATTTGTTGTACATCGTCCACATCATAGTTACACAGTCCCTGTACAATTTGCAGGCTTTCGATGTGGATAGCTCGGCATCCTAGGAGAACAAATGTAAAACAATCATATTAATTTATGGATAATTTACTGGATAAAGCAGTAATAGTAGTAAACATGCAGATTGAGAAGATAATATGGAAATCAAACCAAGAGAATACAATGAATACACTGATCAACAGAAACACCTTTCTTCACTGAGCATTCAATAGAATATCGGTGCTGTCTTCTTCATGACTCTAAGTAGAATCAACAACCTGACCACCATATTACTATAATGAAACAAGTAAAATATGTTCAAAGGCTTTCCCAACATATATTCTCCTCTCTAATACAGCTAATATCCTGTTCATGGCGCTTTTAGAGGCGAAGTAGGCATTTGACGAAACTTTGCTCCCCTGAAGAGTAATTATGTGTCATGGGCCAAACCAACTAGTGCCCACAACCAGCAGGTGCCTGGACAGGTCATGAACAATAACAACTAAACGGGGAGTTGATTGTAGCCCCACATTCCGAATCACATCAACAACGATTGCGCAGCCTGTGCAGCCCCAAAAATGACGCCATCTGCCGTTCCGTTTCCTACCATCTGCGCCCATCTCGCCACATAGATTACGTTACGAATTTCCCCTACCCTTTGACACTTCTGAAGGTTAACTTAAACATGGCAGATGAATCTTCCATCATCGACCCACATTTGCAGCTGGGTCAGCGCGTTTGTTGTGATAAGACGGGCAATAAGATAACAGATAACGCAAATGAGCGCGATTTTTTGTTTACACTGTGCAGTATTTAGTTGTTTCCATAGCAACTGCCAGGCCTCAGCTTTCAGTCGCATTTTTCTTCCATAACCTATTTCTTTCGTATTGTATCAATGGTGAATCCTTTCTTTCGTGAATCACTCAAGTTATCTGTTTTTTTTTTTGCAAATGTTGAAAGACATAGCTGCTCTCAACCTCTAAATGAACTCATGACGTTCAATACAATGCGTCACTGCACTTTCCCAACATTTGTAAAAAATGGAAGGCGTAAACACCTAATTTTTTTTTAACATCCTCATATGAACTTCATATATCCCCCTCCGACCCTCTTTTAATGCATCCCAATCTTTTCAGCAGTTCCAGAAAATGTTTTTTAGGCTAGCTACAAACCTTCCTCATTGGCATTCGAAGTGTTGGGAAAGTGAAAAGTGCTATGGTACCTACCTCCTTGTACTTATGGCCCATATTCTCATAGCCAAAGTCGGCCATGATACCGCCCTACATCAATGAGTCGCTACTCAACCAACCTATTTCTCACAAGAAACTTTGCCGTCTCATGTCAACATAATTCGTGGTTATAAGGCCATTTTTATAAGGCCTACTAACTATTGTAGTTAATCAGTGTCAGAAAACTAAAGAACTTCATTCGTTTAGGCTTTGAGAATAATTAACCTGAAAAATAGTAAAGAAAAGATTATTGAAAATTCCTCAGGTGTCTGTACTGCTGTGTAGGTACCTAGCCATTGCTCAGGTAGCTTCATCAGCGTTTTATTATAAGTTCGTAGTACTATGCTTAACTGAGGAAGCTTTACTTGTTATATTGAATGAATAAAAGGAGAGATTTGATAGTTTGTCAAAATAAACAAGGCAGGTTGTTGCTACACCAAGAAACGAAACTACTTGAGTAGTTACGTACGTCCTACCAGATTTGCTGTTGGTTTAAAGTGCCTAAACAAAGTAGGTGGGTCGTTGCTTTGCCGACGAATACAACCGCTGATTAGCAAGTTTGTCAAATATCGAATCAGGGAATATGCAACATGAATTAAAAACCAGCTGCAAGGAAAAAACCTTGAAATGCATTCCTCTGAAGGTAAGATTTCATAAAGACGGCTTGGGCAGTGCAGAAGTTATTGCGCGAGTTTTGCAGTTACGCAAATTTTATGGACAAAAAAGGTAATTAGGTACCTACTTTCGTTTTGATCAATGAAGTACCTACATGAACAAGTAATAATATTCGGAAAGTATGTAGTATACCTTACCTCTAGGTACTTACCTTTCCACATGTGATACAACTTACTATTCCCGCCTCACAGAGCTCTCAAAACACATCCTTTCACAAAACCACTTTCACAGTACTCTAAAAATTTTAGTTTCAATTGATTCGAAGAACAGTTCTAAAACTAGATAGGTAATCCACACCATTTTTGCGGCTGATGTCTGGATCATCTAGAACACTTGTATGTCAACTCCCCAACACATATTTCATATGGATCTCTACCCCACAGATTAAATCTTGAAAAAAAAAAAGAGTAGTAAGTCAAGTAAACAACCATTGCAGGTTGGGGCTTTTCGTCCGACTGCCTCGGGCGTCGGGGACGTTATCAGCTGTCCTCCAGATGAAGTATCATAATTCGATCTGATGATTTCGCTTACAGCTACTCATTGCCTCGCCCCTTTGAGTGGAGAGGAGTTCAGCGTACAGAAACTTGAAAATTACTTGGACGTCTGACCCTTACTTGGGCGGTCATCCATCCAAGTACTCACCACGCTCGACGTTGCTTAACTTCGCTAATCGCATGAGAAACGGTTCATTGCAACGTCTAACCCGTACGGCCGATTAAATCTTGCATTCGTAGCGTTTGAGGTCAACACCTGATAATAACTTGATGTAATTTGCGTACAATTTATCACCTTGCATATTACAAATAATGAAAATATTGACTCGGAACTAGGTGAGACTATGTTATGCTGTTGTCCAGCTGTGACTACAAATGGGGCATTTTCGCATATGTTTACTCGTCACCATGACAACAAGGTGAAATAACTTCGATTTTGCTTGCCTCGATGTAAGGATGCGCTAGTGTCGCAAGTCTCGAGAATATCACCCATACAGAACGACACACACTGGGAAGGTAAGTAGGTAGGTAGAACTTCCTGCCTATGACACATTTTTAATTTTCTAAAACGGAACAAATAATGTAGGTACCTTTCATTACATGAAACCGTGTAAGGAAATCCACATCTTCCACTACCAAGAACAAATCTGGACAAGGCCTCACTCTGACCCAAGCGAGAAAGTCCATGATTTTTTCATCTGAGATCAGAACTTTTGTCACTGTCCTATCTACCTTATCAGTTAGTGTAGTAAAATGAAAATGATCAACCCATTCAAATCGTTCTATTTATTTTCACCCCCTTTCCAAGTCATATTACCAATTATACGTTTGTAGATTGAAAGGGACAGACTAATAGTTAGATACCATAGACGATGAAATATTTTGGGTCATGCTTTATTTCGAAAGAATCCTTTTCTATATTTTGCTCGTTACATGTACAGCGATTCTCCAAATATCACTGGCAAATTTTTAAAGCGATTCTCTGCTATATTGATGGCAAAGAATTGGCACTCTTAAGTGATCACCAGAACTTAAAGTGGCAAGGCAAATCTCTATTATTAATAAGAATGAAACTCCGTCTGTCTGTCGCTCTGTCGTGTCTATGCACGGCCAAACGGCTGAGTGGGGGGAGTCTACGAGTGGGGGGATCTTTTTGGGATTTTCCGATAGGGTGTATAAGCGAATTTAAAATTTTCTAATCCCACCCGAACCATGGGCCGTAGGGCGGGAGGGGGGTCGAAGTAATAATTAATGTGCGCTTTTTGGACTTCCCCGCTTCCCCTACCCCTCTAAACGGCCGTTGACAATTCCGGGAAAAATACGGGTTTCGTAGGTTTTCCTACGAGGAAGACGACGGCGCGATCGGATCGCGAAAAAAGTATCGGGAAATGCGTTTAAAAAATGCGAGAGTACGGACCCGTTTTCTCGAAAAGTCCGCCGAAAAACTTGGTTTTTTCCGATTAAAATATACCTCGTGAAGGTACGTTTTTCGGAACGGTTTTCGCGGGCGAAATACAGCTTTGATCCCGCCGAATCTGAATCCGAAGTCGGATATCGAAAAAAGTGACGGAAAGTAGGTCAAATTGCGAGCGGAATTGCGAGGGAAGCGTTTAACATCAGAAATTAATTGGGCCCCAGAAGCGAGAAGGGGTTCGATGAGGCGGGGCTGCGGAACGGGTTGCGAGCAGGTACACGCACTTACGTCTTGAAGGGTATACAGGTATACCTTGCGAGCGAAGCGAGAGCCATGTCAACAGAATAAATTCGGATTTTTTCCTACAAATATACAGCAATACCTTGCGAGCGAAGCGAGCAACATCCCCGAAGGCAAATAACAAATGAAAAGGGAAGTTGGTGTAACCGTTTGCTGTCAGTAGAGTAAACTGTTACATCTGAACTATGTTGAAATTCAGTAAGTTAACCTTTCATTATGAAACTTATCAACTATTTAAAAAGTAAGTGATTAGTCTAACTTTGAGTTTGGGAGCTGGCCAGCCATCTTTTCCAACAAAGTCCATGACGAGGACATGTGACCGCAGCAATACAGGCTCAGGTACAGGTAAGCCAGCAGCTTTCATTCTCGCCAAATTTCTCATTTCCTTTTCAGCCCATAATCGGACCATTTTACGAGGGTTGTGCTTGCAGTAACCATGCCGGAATCTACAGAACAGTAGAACCATATGAAGAAAGGGGCAATTTACAAAATGTTTGTGATCATTCTTTCATGGGCCTTGTTTCTGTGACCGATTCCATGGCATCAAACGCATCTGGACAAAATTTTACGATCAATAGAAGTTAACTAAGTAGTATTAATTGTTAATAACTCGACAATATAAGACCCATAACAGCAGTGTCAGGAACCTGCAAAACGGGTATATACGTCAGCCCATTCTGCAGGCCTTGTGGATAGTTTATTCGCCATCCATCGTAATCACAACGACAGAGTTCACAAATAATACTCTCCCCTCCCTTCAACCGTACTCTCTCATTGAACTTTAATTTCAATGAGCTGATACATATAATCGCCACATTCCAGACAGAGCTGATTTTAATGTACTTAAAAAAAAGCTGTACGAGCAAATCAAGGTGATCTTTGGCTATCTCAATGGCGAGGGCCTTATCTAGCAGTCCATATAAATTTCCAATTTGTGTTGGAATTTGGCTGGCGGACATTTACGCCATATATATGGCGTACCATTGGGAAACCAATTAAATAATTCTCCTACATTTATGCCAACAACAGGTGTGCATGGACATTTGCGTGGAGAATCGATGTTGTTGACAAGGATGCACAGAGGTCACATTGTGTACTTAAATTTCTCTAATTTCAATTTATGTTTAAAATGGCAAAAATTGTTAAATTTACCTTTTTTAACAGAATTTGAGTCAAAAGAAATCAACGATGATCTAGAACATTAAAAAATGTATGCAGAAAATTATGCTGATTAATTTAGGTTCTTGAATTTGACATTTGCTGAAAAATCTATAAATCCTCAAAAAAGCTAAAGATTCTTAATCTTTTTTTCAGTTTTTTGATATTCTTTAGAAGTTCTTTGTTTGCTAGAAAATTGGTAGTTAACAATTTATTTGCACCCTAAGTGCTCAAATTTTGAAACAATGTTACATAACATAATACGAAAATTCGCTCAGACGATCATGCTGCATGGCTGGTTTAGCTTTTTTCTGCAAGCACATAAACAACTACACATGCACCTACTTTGTTTCTCTATTAATCTTGTTCTTCACTGGCGCAACCTACGATAATATTTTACAAGGCGCAAAAGTCCGATTTGGTTGTCTGGCGCAAGCGTCCGCAATTTTCACTATTGTTCCTCTCTCCTCAGAGCAAACGGTCATAATCGCGGAATCGATACGACAGGAGGAATGCCGAAATACCACCTAAACATGCTAACTTCGGTTAATAGAAGTGACGCTCACTACAATAATTACAAATCGACAAAAGTCTATATGTGTTTTCTGATAAGTCCGAAAAACGAAAAATCACTTTAAACGGAGAAAAAAACAGAAACACGGGGTTGCAAATATCGTAAAATTCATTAAATTTTGATTTTACTTTTTTCTTTTTTTTCACGAAAATACCTTGTACGCCACTTCACAATCTTTTAAAACTTTTGGCTACATTTTTGAACTCAACGTTATTTTTAACTCCTGCATTTACTAAATCACACAAAGAATAGTGTTGTCAGGGGCCTAAACATATGAGATACAAGAAATTTACAGTTCTAGGAAAACTTTGAAAAATCAGAAGTATACTGAAAATACCTTGGTACTTTGTAAATCCTTACAAAACTTCTGAATTGTATCACTCCAACAGAGTAGTACTAATAGTATTACTACAGGGACTATTACTATCAAATTAACAGTATTATTATCAAAAATTAGTTTAGATTTAAGAATCTTTAGTATTTTAGTAGAGAACTGAAAAAAAGAGGATGTTTTGCCAAAATCGAGTGTTATCTCCCTCTCGACATGGAGTCAAGTGTTGAGATTTCCACATAGTTGTCTAGTCTGAATCAAATATACCCGCTCCTTATCAAAACTTCAAAAAATCGCGAAAATTCCTATTTCTAACCCATCCGACAGTCAGTTCGATCAGTGCGAATGTACTTTTGACTTATTTTGCAGTAATGTTAGCGGATTGCATACTTTTTCACAAATAAGACCAGACAAATTTTTTTTCACGGTTTTGATCCAAGCTTGGTAGTGAAGAGTTTGAGGATCAAAGAACCTATTTTACTTAGCGTTCAATTTCCTACAAGATCCAAAAAATGATGGTACAGGCTGGTCCACGGGAACCTGACGTTTTTTGAATAGGTATTACTCGGCAGGTAGGTGGAGTGGAGTCATCGGAAGGGTCCCGTTCGAACCGTGGGGATGTGCCATTTCGTGTACAACATGACTGAGTAGGGTGTGAGGCATCGCATGTTCGCGTTTGAAGCTTTTATCAAAAATGGTGAATCAGTGGTGGCGACGCAGAGACTGTTTCGGCGTGAATTTAATATTGGCCGTCATGGAGCTGTCCCAAGCCCTAACACGATTCTGAAGTGGGTCAACGACCTTCGAACAACTGGAAATGTGATGAAAAAGAAGCCACCAGGACCTACTCGCACGGCACGGACCCCTGAAAGTGTGGGGAGGGTGAGGCAGGCGTTGCTAACAAGTCCAGGCCGCTCAGTGCAAAAACAAGCTCAACATTAAGAGTAAGTCGTTCCACAGTTCGCCGTATTGTCAAACATGACCTCAGATTCCACCCATACAAATTGGCAATTGTCCAGCAGCTGAAACCAACTGACTTTCCACAACGCAATGATTTTTGTTTGTCTATGCTCTCAATGCTTGAAGTTAACGAAGATGCTGTACTGCTTATGAGTGAAGCTCATTCCCATTAGAACGGTTTCGTCAATCGGCAAAATTGTCGTTATTATGCCAGTGAAAACCCTCAGCAACTTCATGAACGGCCCTTACACCGTCCGAAAGTGACGGTTTGGTGTGCAGTGTCGTCCAAATGTATGATTGGTCCATATTTTTTTTTTGAGGAAAACGGCAACACAGTGACTGTGACTGCAGCCTGTTGTGTTGAGATGATAAACATCTTCCTGAGACCTGAGTTACGCAGACTACGACTTCCTGCTGAAAGCATTTGGTTCCAGCAAGATGGGGCAACCCCTCACACAGCTAAAGTAACGATGGACAAATTGCGCCAAATGTTCCCAGAGCGCTTGATCTCACGGTTTGGGGACATGCCCTGGCCTCCGAGGTCACCTGATTTGACAACCTGTGACTTTTTTCTGTGGGGTTTCCTCAAATCTCGTGTCTACGAAAACAAACCGAGAACGTTAGGCGAGCTGAAGGAAGCGATTCGAGCACAAGTCCACGCGATTGACACACCCTTATTGGAGCACGTTCACCAAGAGTTTATGAACAGACTTGCAACATGTTACGAGCAAGACGGTCAACACATGACAGATGTTATTTTAAAGGTTTGATTCCTTAAATGGCATAGTACTGGCTGTAAGAATATGAAAAAATAAATTTTTATGTTGGAAAACAAATGTGTACTACTAATTTAAAAACCGTCGTTCCCGTGGACCACCCTGTACTACATCAAAGTTGCGTGGTATATACCCAGTACCAATATTTGCAACCAGGAATCGTTTCAAAGTGCCAAAACGTGGATTTAATTATAACAATTTTCAACCTGTTCTTTTTTTTTCAATGTAAAGATACTGCAATAGCTAAAGTTCTTACGAAAATGTAAGCTTTTCTACAATTACACATGAATATTTTGAGTCAAACTTACCTGAACTCCCCAGTCACGTATCGATCTCTATCCTTGAACACAAGAATACTAGTCTTGAAAACTTTAATAGCATAATCCGTTCGTTGCGAAGATTTTTGAGATGTTGCGTGGTATACGTTTGCTTCTTTGCCTAAAAATGAACATTTATGTAAATATCAGGCAGAATTTATGAGATTTTTTTTTGTCAACAAGTTTTTCTAGGAATTTGTACTTAATTTCGGCAGAAACATTCTAATAGACCTATGTGCCAAGGCAGTGCCCGAACAAGTGTCCCACATATTATGGAAACAACATGATTGTGCGAATCCTTTGTGTTTCATTTTGGAGAACACAAAGGGGCTTCTACCGCCTGTATTTCAATCTTTGGGAAAACGAAAATTCAATCGGGCAAAGAAAAACTTTTTTTCGTTCATTCTTTTCTTTTCATTGCATTCCTTCATTGAAGCCATTTCTTATTTTATTTATTTATGGATAACTGTTTTGTTTGAAGTGAGTTCTCATGTTTTGTAATACTGGTTGAGCCTAGGATCGTTCATATTGTAATGGCCCAAAAATATTTGATACCTCGACAGGAGTTCGAACTCGCATCGTTACAACTACGGGAAATTTCCCGAAGTTGCAACACTCCAACGATCAGAGCTATGAGGCCAGGGTGATCAAACCTCTTTGACTGTGAGAGTTATTTTCCTGGAGCGTAACATTTCCCCGGAGTCAAATACCAGCCGTCTCGGCTGATTTGGGGTCGGACGAATGACAAAATGAGACTGCAGGCTGCTGGCTCAGCAGATGCTCGCTTGAACAAGTCAGCAGTCGAGCGAGGTCATTGTCAGGAGTGTTTTGACTCAAGTGAGTGAGGAAGTGAAAGGTGCTAACGACAGGAAATGTGATGTTTACAGTCTTTTGGCTCGAGAGGGATTTAATTAATTATTGTTTCACATGGTTTCGGGTCCTACCGACTGCGCCACTGTAACTGCCCAAAAACATTTGATGCCTTGAGTTTGAACTCGCGTTGTTACAACTATGGGAAATTTCCTGAAGTTGCAACACTCCTCCAATTTTCCTGGAGCGTAACAATATACCATTCGGCTTTATTTTGACTAAATCTAATGAAAGGATTTCAGTGACGGAAATCCATCAGTTTTTGAACTACACCAATCAGTTCAACACAGGGTGTCCCAGCTGTTACTCACCTCCATTACACTATCAGTTTTTGGAAATAGTACTCTTATGCTCGTGCGCATAAGCAAACGGTGCGCACTTTGTTTATCTAATAGGAACCCCTATTTTTAATTTTCAATTCCTATTCATTTATTTTATTGTCTTTGTATATTTTAAATTACAAAGTGAGTCTCTTGGTTGACTCGGCCTGCATGTGAGCGTGCGCAATTCAGTCTCGGTCTTAAGTCACCTGGAAAATGCTGAATAGTTTTTAGTGCCGATTCGGTACGATGTTCTGACGATAGAGAGTTTTGCACTTCTTGTATTCACGTTCTCGTAAACGAAAATAGCCTCTTCGAAACGAGAATTTAAAGTTTCAGCTTCATAGGTGGAATAGAAAATAACATAGCTCCGGATCTCACTCAGCTTATCTAGCGGGCTCTAGACTCTATAATCCATTTCTCGACGTTCCAAGAGGGCTCCAATTGATGTTTCAGCTTCATAGAGGTTGAATAGCAAAGAACATAGATCCGAATTTCACTCAGCTGATCTGGACACGGTTCTAGACGTCCCAAGGGTTCTCTATTTCAAATTCATAAGTGGAATAGAAAATAATTTATTTTCTATCTCTATTCTATTCTATTCATTTATCTATTCTCCGGAGCTTGCTCAGCTAATTTAGGGGACCACAGACTTTATGACTCATTCCTAGATGATCCAAGCAGCCTCCATTTTAAATTTCAGCTTTAGGTGAATAGTAGATAAATATGCTCCGGAGCCCACTCAGTATTTTAAATATGCTCTGGGGGCCCCTAGACTTCATGATTCATTTTTATACGCCCAAAGGGGCCTCCATTCCAAATGTCAGCTTCATAGGTTGAATAACAAAGAAAATACATCCGCCGCTACTTTAGTGTTTTATTGATAAGGATGTTTCGCTAAGCAGCCGGTAGGATCGTAGCTACTTTTCAATGATTCGACGTCGAAACTCGACTTCCGAAGGCTTCAGCTCTGATTCGAATCGTCAATGTCACCACGCATGAACATTGGAGTCCGTCGAATCTCAAGTTTCGACGATTCGAAGTCGAAACTACTGGACCATAAATACCCTTTTTATTTTCGTGGAAATAGACAACGGGTCCTCACCGTTTTAGCAAATTTTCGGGGAAAAAATTGAGCTATTGCAATAGGTCAGAAATGATAAAATTAAAATTTTCCAAAATTTCCTTAATGGAAATCCGTTTTAAGGCATTTTGGAACGAAAACAGAAGGCTTTACGCAAATAAAAATATGAGAAAAAAATTCGGAAGATTTTGGATTTCACAGGTGGGAACCAGGAATTTTTTTCCAGGTGACACCTCATTTTAAGGATCTTTTGAGCTAAACGCTATGGTGAAGCCAGAATTTCGATATCTTATTCCATTCTCGGATCAGAGCTGACAAACCATGAAAAAGCGTTTTTTTTTTTTTTTTTTTTTTTTTTTTTTTTAATTTTTTTTGGAACGGGAAGAGTCAGCTTTTCTTATGCTCACCTTTTTCGGAATCTTAATTATGAGACGACAACATGACCTTTCTCCAGGATAATCCTAACTTAGCAACCACAACGCAATTGGTATGGACACACACATACATACGTCGGTATGGACACCCGACAAAATTGCCTGACTTTTGCCGCTTTCGTTGTTGGTTTAACCTTTGTATTTGTCTTTTGTTCGTGTTTTTTTCTCCAATCTAAACCAGAAGTGTCATCAACGGCATTTTGTTCGTGCTTAAGACGTTTCAACACGACGATTTCAGCATTATCATCTCAAGATTTAGTTTCAAGATATGAGCTTTCAAGATTTATTTTACATGTTCTAAAGATTTGTGTTCTTCCTTCATGGCTGAATCTTTTTTGTATGATGTAGAGGTAAGCGGTCGTTGTTTCTTATTTCACGTTATATTTTGAAAATTGTCTACTTACTGCGAGTTTTAAGCAGTGACTCACTACAAGAGTCACGTTAACTTCACTATAAGAGTTCTCTTTCTCTCGGGCTTATGAAAACGCTACGAGAAATCAATGCGAAAAAGGTTAGCATTCATCATGCTCACTCCAAAAGCTTGTTTTCGAATTTACGAGAAATACAAATACGAGAAGTACAAAAACTCTCCAGTTATCGTCAACGGCATGGAACAAAACACCTGAGAAATGGGTGTTGGGTATGGATTTATGTAAATTTTTAGATTAAGATGGCTCTCAAAGCGATCCGGTTTGATGCAACTTTTGATTAATTGTATTCTTTTAGGAACAAACAGTTTTTGTAATTAACCAAAGGAAAAAATATAAAAAATGTTAACCCATCCCCAAAAATTTGTCGATTTACGTTTGAGGACAGTACGTTGTTCTAAATGCACATGCCATAATGTTGTGGAGGTACTATTATTTTAAATTTCAGTTTTTTTAAACTATCCAAAAGTGCTCAACGTATACTTGCGTACAAGTCTGCAACATAGTGTCAAGACACACAGCGCCTAGACAAGTCACACGAGCGGGCGTGTGTGCTACACTCAGGGGGGCCAATCATAATCTTGTATTTCTGAAACTTAAGACTAGTTTTTTCGCGTTAGGTTATTTCAAATAAAACTGTATTCTGTATAAACTCTTTTATATCGGAAAAGGTTGAACCTCGAAATCGCAGCAAAAACACTATTAGCGAATTTTCGTAAAAAATGAACTATTTCAATGGCTCAAAAAATTTTGAAATAAAAATTATAGAAAAAATTTTCATTGAAAAAATTCCGTTTTAGCGCAAAAAAATCATTCTTTCCAAACGAAAGGATGAGTTCGTTAGCCAGCACTTTTTGAGCACTTTAAATTGGTCAAATTTCAAAAAAATGTACTAAAAAAATCACCAAAAATGGCTAAAAATCGTTAAATTTATATTTTTTTGGCAGAATATTGCTCAATTAAAGTTTATTTACTATAAAATAGAACATTCAAAAATTTATGTACGAAATTATGCTGAAAAATGTACTTAAAGTTCATTAAAATTTGCTAAAAAATCGATAAAAACTGCAAAAAAAAGCTAAAAATATCGGAAATTTTGAATAGTTATTATAACTGTTCAATAGTTATAGTAAATTCAATTTATATTCATATAGTTATAAAAAACAAATTATTGAAGTTATTATAATAGTTATTAATTTAACATTATACATTACTATAATTTACAAAAATTCGCTCTTATGATCATGCTGCATGACTAAATAAAAATAATCACATATTTTCATTAATAAAATTGACAACTCGTGTGTTTTTATTTCCTTGGAGCTCCCTCATATCTCTACCCAAGTCAAGGTCATACGTCCCCGTCGTGCAACCCAGATACAGAGGGTGGCAAATGACCCACGCCTCTTTCTCGACCCTTTCAACTCACGTCTCCCTCGTTAAGGAAACAACGCATTTGAAGAGCCTCATAACCCCCGCTGGCCCATTGGCACTTGGGGTCCATTGGAAATATATTAGTTGATACGAGCGTTACAGTTACAATAAAAATTTTGCTAGGTTCCACCAGTTATGATTTTCTCCCATTTCGTTGATTTCTTTTCTTGTCAAAGTTTCAGGTCTCAGAGAGCAAGCAGATGAACTGGAAACAATGTAACATAGTATAACATGATAATCTACGAAAATTCGTTCATTAGATCATGTTGCATGACTGGAACTTTTTCATGTACTTGTTTGTTGTAACAAGAGTTGAAGCAACTTACCAGTAGAAATGCAACCATTGATTGAAGATATGACCCCACGGTTAAGCAATTTGAAGAGTATCATACGTGTCCTGGGGTCCATCACTTGTTCGGCAGTCGCACGATCGTGCTTGTCTTTGATGCGAATCCTATGGTGATAGAACAATAAAAATAAACATGTCACAAAATAGCACGAAATCACAATTATCAATGAAGCTTTTCTAAGCTAACCACAACATCATTTGTGTTCAATTTATTGGGGTGTGCAAAGATATGCACACTGCAATACTATACAAACACACACATGTAACACACATTTTGTCATTGTTTTCATACAAGATAAATCCAAAAAAATATCAAAATCTCTCAATCCACTTTTGAGAACCCCCCCCCCCCCCCCCCGCACCACAAAAAAGTTAAAACCAATTTTATTTTGTTTGCGAATCTTTGCTTTTGACTTATTTTTGCACGCATAATGAGTATTATTCAACCGATGAAAGGAGAAGTTACTATAAATTCAATCTACATCCCTGAAGCTATTTTTGCTTAGAGCCTACGGGTCAAATTCGAAAAAACATGGAACACTCTTAGAGCGCTTACTTAACGATGATTATTAAAAGCGGGACTCGGGTCCTCACAGAATTTTATAGCCTAAAAATATAAAACTTATCACCAATAACCACCTTCAAATGAAGTATTCTTTTCTGTCTTATATTATAATATTATAGAAAAAAAAACCTTTCCTACAGAAACTTCTTTGTAACTAGATTACAACGTATTATGTAATTATGACCCACTGACTGTTTCTCTAGGAAAGTAGGTATTTAGCTAGCGGAGAATCATATGAACGCATGATCATGGCTAAAACGTATTCCATGTTAAAAAAAAGACGTAATAATACATTTTGATTTTATATTATTTATAATTTGTTGATGTAACATACATTAGACTCTTAGAAATGTCTGTGCATAAGCTCTAACCTCAAGGGGATTTTCAATTTCGGAAGTCGAAAATTATTTCATGCATGAATAGAATCTACCAACGATCCGAACGTAATGAAATTCATTGACAAGCAATAGGGGTCGCCATAACCCCTCACTCGGAAATTGAGTCAATTAAGTGTTTAGCTAGGTTTACATGTTTCTGTTCCCTTAGAGGGCATCACTATCTCGAGAGAAATACAATTAATGTGAGGACATCTAGAGTTTAACCCGCACAACCACGAAAATTTTAACCTGAGTCCAGAGAAAATTAAGGAAGTTACAAGAGTGGCAAACATTACACAATTCACTCATACACAGAGACAAAACCTTCAGAATCCAAGGAGTTTTGCGACTTGACATAATTTCACATTGATGAACACAATTTGTTCTGGGAGCTCCAAAACGAAAATGCGAGTGAACATTTTTATTTTTGAGGAAAATCAATTTTTTGTTATTGAATGTGGTGTGTATCACCGTATTGTCATCCGATTCTAGAAATTACGTGAGTTAGGCTCTAGATTGATTCCTAAGAAATTCATAAACTCTCAGCACATTGCAAAAGCCTAAAGCCTCAATTGGCACCGATGAATTTGTCCTAATGTTAAAAAACAAGGACACTACAATTTTGGACAAGAAAGTGTACACGGAATACAAACCTATCTGCATCAGCTCTTTTATTGGCCTCGATCAATTCATTGGCAGCTCTGTTAGGCAACTGAGGGCCTTCGTATTTTTCGACGTTTATTTTATTCAAATATTTTTTGAATAATTTCTCTGATGGTTGGAAGTTGGTGACTTTGTCAGAACTCGTCTGCGAATTTGTCTGGCCTCCCAAAGGACGGACAATACGACCACTTTTCCCATGACCACCATCTGTAAAAATGGAAACGCCGCTAACAAATCTCCACAACAATAAATCACTCTTCGTAATTCACCACCACCACCATTCACCATTCACTCTATTATTATTTTTTTTTAATTTTTCTTATGATTATTGATCTTAAGACCACTTAACAAGATTGTTGAAAACTGAATAACTGAGGTTAAAAACAAGCATAATCTCGTTTGCCTGCTGTCTAATAGTGAGCAGGTGAACGTGTAACAAATCAGTAAGTAGTAAGAAAAGATAATTGTACCTATGTTCTTTCAAACAGTGCTGTTAGGTATTATTGATATTTCCACCATTTTTATGAATTGGAGATTAAAACGCGAGAAAAATCTTAAAAGTGAAATTTTTCCGAAACAAAGAGTTTATAGCAAAATTGTTTGAACTTTTTTGAAAATTATTAGTAGGATCAATCCCGGAAAGATTCATAACCGAAAGTGCTAGGACCCTGTATTTCCGTGAGGATCCTAGCACAGAACAATCGAGGAATCCAGGGTTAGGTACCTTTCCTGGCGAGGTCAATGGGCGGAGTCCCTTGCGAGGCTCACATTGCCAAGTTTCCTAATATAAAGTCTACATTTTATGGGAGCGTAAAGTCTTCAATTGGCAGTAAAATTATTTAGTACTAGCCGCTCCGGCTCGCTACGCTCGCCTCCACGTCCAGCCGGGGGGGCATGCCCCCGGACCCCCCATTAAATTGCTCGCTTCGCTCGCAAAGTGTGGCATATAGGGAATGTTGCTCGCTTCGCTCGCAAAGTGTGGTATGTAGGGAATGTTGCTCGCTTCGCTCGCAAAGTGTGGCTGTATACATGCGATGTATTGCAATTGAAACAGGTAGGGGTGGGGTAGGTTTAACTTCTGTAGGGGATGCTGCTCGCTTCGCTCGCTTGAGGAAGTTATACTGCCCACCCAACTTGGCACACGTTTTTTTTCTGTTGGAAATTCTTACAAACAAATTAAATCTTATAAAACTACGTGGAACCACAAAAAGTTTATTCGGGGATGTTAAGAAAAGGTAACAACAATGTAGCTTGAATGGTCTCCCTCCACACAATCTGTTTCCGTCTGAAAATTGTTGAATAATCGTCAACAAAACCGTCATCATGGAACATACATCGATATTAGCAGTTGAAACAGCTCTTACGTAACCTGAGCAGGCGCACATCCACATTTTTTCAACAGCTGTCGTCTCCTGGAAAGAAGCATTTATAACTAGCCGCTCCGGCTCGCTTTGCTCGCCTTCACGTCCAGCCGGGGGGCAAGCCTCCACCCCCCATTAAGTTGCTCGCTTCGCTCGCAAGGTGTGGCTGTACAGATGCGATGGCCCCCCCCCCCCCCCCCCATTGAGATGTATAACAATTGAAGCATGTAGGGGATTTGCGAGTGAAGCAAGGTATTTAACGTAGATTAGATTTAACGTATATAGCGAGGTAGATTAGATTTAACGTCTGTAGGAGATGTTGCTCGCTTTGATCGCTCGGTATGGCTGTATATGTGTAGGAAAAACCTCGTTGGAATCCAACGTATGAAGGGAATGTTTCTCGCTTCGCTCGCTCGGTATGAGATGTATAGATGTGATGGGATATAGTGGGATACCATCGAGACCTACAGCCTATGTCAGGAAGTTATACTCCCCACCCAACTTGGCAGACGTTTTTTTTTTTCTGTTGGAAATTACTTACTAACAAATTAAATCTTATAAAACTATGTGAAACCACGAAAAGTTTATTAGATTTGATAAAGAGAGGCCATTATTTATTGCTGTGTAATAATTTGCTGCGTTTCTATGTTTAGGTGGGATTATAAAATTATAAAATCGCTTATACACCCTTTCAGAAAATCCCTAGAAGGGACTTTTCCCCGTCTTTCAAACAGGAGCCGAGAAGGTTTGAAGGTGTCCACTGCACAATTATTTTAATCGCTTCGCCTCCCTTCCCCTCGCATTTTGACCAACTTCCCGTCACTTTTTTCAATATCCAATTTGGGATTCAGATTCGGCCGAATCAAAACTGTATGTAATCGTATCTTTATGGGGTATAATTTAATGAGAAAAAAAACGAAGTTTTTCGTAGGAATTTTCGAGAAAACAGGTCCGTATTCTTTAATTTTTTTGACGCATTTCCCGATACTTTTTTCGCAATCCGATCGCGCCGTCGTCGTAGAAAAACCTACAAAACTGGTATTTCCCCGGAATTTTCGACGGCAGTTTAGAGGGGTAAGGGAAGTGGGGAAGTCGGAGAACGGGAAAAGCGTGCATTAAAATGGGCTCCCACCCCCCTCCCGGCATAGAGCCCATGGTTCGGGTGGGATTAGAACATTTTAAAATCGCTTATACACTATTCTGGAAAATCCCAAAAAGATCCCTCCTTCTGACGACAAGGATACAGAAGAAAATGGTTTAGTTCCCAAACTTCGACAGTACCAAGTGCTGTGGCACATCGGTGTATGTGTGGCCCATGCGATGAGAACTGAAAATGAATCGAAGTTCTCCCCAAACAAAACAACAAACTTGATAAATTTGTGGAGCTACCTTAACTTCTGAGATATGAAGTGAATTCTTTTGGCCCACTCAAACAGAATATTAAACTAAATTGTTAAATTTTCTACATTGTTAGGTTCTTACCTACCACTGCACAAACAGCTAACTCCCTCAATGCAAATTTGAACTGATCACGAAGAGCAGCATTAATCGAGCAAACATCATTACTACCATAAAATAAATATAATCAAGAAAACGAAAAACCAGTTACCTTCTAGGTACATATCATCCTCTGAATAATAGTCATCATCATTGCTGTCTTCCCCAGAAAGCTCACTGTCATCAATGTCCAGGTTTTGGAGATCAGGCACCTCACCTTTCAGCATGTCATTACTATGTAAACAAAAAGTAAACAAAACAATTTAACAAATCTGACAGTTTTGTTAAAAACAAATCAAAAGTTTTTGTTGTAAACAAAAGTTCCAATAATGCAACATGATCGTTTGAGCGAATTTAAATTACCGTAAGTAATATATTTGTTAAATAGTTTTGAAATTTGAGCACTTTGAGTTCTACAAAAGGTTAACAATCAATTTTATAGCAAAAAACTTGTCTAAATAATAATCTGCTATTCAAACAATTATTTTGGATTTTAAGCAGTTTTTATTGATTTCTTTTTAGCACATATTTACGGCCTCTAAGTAAAATTTTCAGCATGATTTTGTGCATAAGAAATGAATGTTCTACTATTGTTTGGATTGGCGATCTTTTATTGTTAGTTAAAAGTCTTTTCAATCTTGATAGAGTCAAAAAATCGTTAAGGGCGGATTTTAAAATTAAAGATTTAAGTAACAATGAGAACTTTATCTTTTTGGAACTGAATATTAAGCGCACTGCTAATGGATTGGAAGTTAGTCAAGTCAGTTTAATCGATAAAGTTATTGCTCAGTTTGAAGTGGGTGACAGCAAACCATCACGCGTTCCCATGGAACCGAAATTACAGTTGAAACTATGTGATATGGACTACAACTACAAGGCACCTTATAAAGAACTCATCAGTCCACTTATGTATATTATGATAGGTACCAGGCCAGATCTGTCTTATACAATAACTTTTTTTAGCCACTTTCAAAGTGCATATAGTATATAATTCCACTCATTCATTAGTGTCACCTCAAAAGAGTTACCAGATATTTGAAACATAGTAGAGATCTTAGCCTGAAGTTTTCGAAAAACGACAGTTCCTGTTTCAATAGTTCTGCTTACGTTGATGCAGATTTTGCGAATAACTTCTATGATAGGAAAAGCATCAGTGGCTTAATTATTAAATTTAATGAAAACATTGTGGGTTGGAGGTCAAAGAAGCAGGCGAATGTTGCTCTCAGTAGGGCTGAAGCAGAGTATTATGCTGTTTCTGACTGTCTCACCGAAATTTTCTTCCTAAAGCACATTCTTGATGATATTGCAGTAAATAAGCTTTTTCCCTTAATCCACTTTTTTGAGGATAATCAGGCTTGTGTTAGGATAGCATCAACATATGAGACTAAGAGAACCAAGCATGTTGATGTAAAACATTACTTTATTAAAATCCTTTAGAGAAAGGCTCAATCAAGCTAGATTATGTTCCTACCCAGAGAGCTGACTTCATGACAAAAGACTTATCTGTCAAACAATTTGAGTCTTTTCTCCCACTCTTAAATTTGTCATAACTCTTTATATGTATTATTTTCCTACATTTCAAGTCAACATAGTTTAGAGCATGTTTTTTTTAAATTATTGCTTCTAAATTACTGTTGCTTATATAATGAATTTCATTGTTATTGTAAGCATGGTCTATTCACTTAGTCTGTAGAATTTTGAGGGGGTGTGGAAAGTCAATTAAACACAAATACTAACTTTACATCAGATAAGTTGGATGAACTGTTCCCCCACCACTTCCACCAGTTGGGTCCCACCTGAAAAGGGCTTCAGCCATATTGTGAAAATCTGTTGCTGTAAACGGGTTCCGCCAAATATAAATCACCTCGTTCTTAAAACTCTTTTCTCTTTTTTCTTTAGTATTTCTTACAGTTGATAAGCTTTTTGTAAGTGAATTTGAGCTTAAAAAAAAGAAGAAAAAAAAAAGATTTAACGATTTTTAGCAATTTTGCCATTTTAACGATTTTTTGTAGATGAAGCAATTGCAATGGGTCAAAATAATATAAAATTACATTTTTCCGAACATTTTCTTCATGAAAATCTGTTTTGAGGAATTTTGATAGGATTTCTGAAGTTTGCGCTTTTGGTTTATTATTTCCAATAATAAGCCTATGTGATCGTGTAGCAAAAAATTTTTATAACCCCCCCTCAAACTTTGTCCCTTTACGTTTCAAGGTGCGTAGAATCCAAATTTGAAATGTCAGTCCGCAGTCCGGGCCATAAAAGGCCTAAGAATTGACTTAAAAAACCCTTTCTTTCGCACATAGACTCCATTAGGGGTCTAGTTGGTCCTAACGTTTAACCATCCCGATCGCTTTACTCGCATAGATGCTATGGGCCAAAAACTGGCGAAAAAGTGTCTTTTTCGAGGTTTGAGTGTTAGACGTGTTAGATGCACGCCTGGCACGCTTGGCGGGGGGTCACGGTGGGTGTGAGAGGAGGCGCCGCGGCATCTTTTGGTGTTTTGGGGTGACCAGGGGCGTAGCAGAGGGGTGTAGGAGAATGGATATTTATTACTTTTACTTGTTATACCCATATAATACACCACGGCACCACGAGGAGGGTACAGCGTTCCTTCGAGGCATTAATACGTGTTTTTTTTCTAGGTCATATTTGTGTGTTAATACCAATGCTTTTCCAACGCATATTTAATAACATATCCTCTCGACTTTTCGTACGTACTTAGATAATGATATATTAAGGCAATAACTGTTTGAATAGATAGGAGCTCAAATCGAGAAATATAAACATGCGTATATAATTATAGAAGTATAGGTTGTGGCGACTCGAAATAGGACACGCCGAGGAGTCTGGACGGGCCTTATGACATACGCAAGCAAACTGAAACTACGATCAAAAACTCAATTGAAAAAATAATAAACCTTTGTGAAATAGTTTTCAGCGTTTTTTATATGTATACAGGGTACAGGGTGAACACACCTAAGGTGTTACAAACTTCAGGAGTCGATTTAGAGAATTACAAACTAGAGCTCATTTCTGATAGAATTCCTCTTAGATATTTATTTATTTTTCTTTTCTTTTAGAGTTATTCAATTTAACCCTTTCGGGCACAAATTTAGATCCTGTCATGGGAAAAATCTGATACTTAGAGACTTTGTTCCTTCACCTTATAGTAGTTCACTGATTTTTTAAAATTATTTTTCAGATAATCCGTTCTATGATTTATATAGTGTGTACTACTAAGAATAAGTTATGTAAGTCTTTAAAAAAATATATTTACAGAATATATGCAAATGTTCAATATATTTGTAGGTCTATAGGTCGTATGTTTTGTGAATCCCAGTACTGGCATTATATTATGATTATTTGGTTACCGACGCCATAACAATTGGTGACTTTTATATTAAAATCCGTGACTTTCGGAAATATCCGTGCCCTAGTATTAAATCCGTGACTTTTGCGGGGCTTTCCGGGAATCCGTGACCTGTAGAAACCCTGGTACTATACTATAATTCCACATATGATACATAATTTTGGGGTATTTTTTCACACCGACTCATGTAATGATGTTAATTTATTGAAATTTGCAACGCAAACTTGGGAAAACACCGAATAATTGGGTAGAACTTGATGTTTCTCGCTATGATTGGTTTAGAAAAAGGTTCCATTATTATTATAGTGAGTGTTGGCTGCGTCGATAGCTTACACCTTGGAAAACCCACCTTTACATACTTGAGACCATTTACGGGGGTTACCATTTGGATTTTTTTGTCTAACGCTTTTACTAGGGGCCTCAGTTTGCTGAGATGCTCTGTACTGTATACTTACACATACACTACTGATTAGCTCGTGTTCTTTGAATAAATTGTATCTAAGTATAATCAGTGAATTGTAGTGTCATAAACTGAATCATTGCCCAGTCAATAAATGGTTTCTGTATGTAACTGGCGAAAACGCCATCGTAATTTGGCAGGAAAAAGTTAAATATTCTTCATTTTACAAAAATTGCAAGTAGGGTTTACTCTACAGATTTCGACCATTATTAGAACAAAAGGATCCTAAACGGAAATAAATACAGGGTGTTTACAAAAGGACGCTCTTTTTAAAAATGCCAAAAGAACACTTTAATTTAAACAAAAAAGAACATCATTGGATTCAGGAGAACCTACGGTTTAAGTATGAAATAATATGTCATTCATGTGAGCTCCCCTGGCCTGATGGCACACTGTAACACGGTTAAGAATGTTGGCGATGACTGCCCCACAGTTCTCCCTGATGAGATCGACAGGAACGTTCAAGTTCACAGAAGCTGGGGTTAAGAGTCGGTACTGTTCGGAATATCGTTGTGAAAGATCTCAAGATGCACGCTTACAAAGTCAAACTTGTGCAGGAGTTGAAGCCAGCAGATCACGGTAAAAGAAGAACCTTTGTTGATTGGATCTTAGCCAAGCAGTAGGAGGAGATGGCCGTTCGTTAAAAAAAAAAAAAAAAAAAAAAAAAAAGATTTTTTCTGATGAGACACATTTTCATTTGTCGAAATTCGTAAGCAAACAAAACTGTCGGATTCGGGGAAGAGAAAACCTGACCTGTCTGGTGTGTGTGACCTTGTCTGGTGCGAATTTTGGGCAGGCGGCGTTATCGGCCCTCATTTTTTCGAAAATGAGGGAGTGCTGGCAGTGACTGTTAATGGAGAACGTTATCGCAACATGATTACAGACTTTCTGTGGCCCCATTTGATACAATCGATATCAACGAGCTGTGGTTTCAACAAGACGGAGACCCATGTCACAGCGCTGCAGCGACCTTAACACTAGTGATGTGACGAGTCGGGTACTTTCCTGACTCGAGTGACTCGACTCGCAAACTGCCGCGAACTCGAGTTACGAGTCGAGTCAGACTCAACTCGAAACTCGATCCCTACTGTAGCTACCTAATGAGGGTCGCGGCGACTCGGAGTCGACCAATAGGGTTATAGTTTCGCGAGTCAACTCAACTCGCTTTCAGCCAATAGCGTTGAATCTTTGCGAGTCGACTCGTGAAACTGCAACGCTATTGGTCGACACGACTCGGTCTCCTTTACCGAGTTGACTCGAGTTTCATCATCGTTTCATCACTCATTCCCACGCCAAAAGTGCAACACTTTGCTTCTACACTCTGGGTCAATTAAAGAATGTAAACAAACAACTGATACCACCTTCTCCGAACCTCCACTAGGGCGAACTAGCGTCGTTTCATCACTCATTCCCACGCTCCAGTCCATTGGTCCATTACTCGTAAATAGGATAAATTCGCTAAAAACTGTTCCAGCTGTACTGATTTCTATTGTGTTCGGCAATTTAATCTCTGAGTTCGTGTTTACTTCATCTTAGCCGCTTTGTTTCGGATATCAAAACAATAAAAGAGTCTTTTGTACTCGAGTTACGACCGATTTGACTCGAGTCAACTCGAGTCTGCTCCTGACTCGAGTCAACTCGACTCGTCACATCACTACTTAACACTGTGACATGAAAGGTTTCCAAATCATTTGATTTCATTTCGAAGAGATCAAAACTGGCCGGCAAGGTCGTGCGACCTGACTCCCTGCTACTTCTTCTTATGTGGGCTTGTCAAGTCTCAAGTCTACGAGAGGAAACCTCGCACTATCACGGATTTGAAGGAAGAAATTTGGCGAGTCATCGAGAATCACACCAGGGAGAACTGTGGGGCAGTCATCGCCAACTTTCTAACCGTGTTACAGCCAGAATGACAAATTATTTCATACTTAAATCGGAGGTTCTCCTGAATCCAATGATGTCCTTTTTTTGTTTAAATTAAAGTGTTCTTTTGGCATTTTTAAAAAGAGCGTCCTTTTGTAAACACCCTGTATAATGATGAAATGAGAAAAATGCCAGAAATTAGGTATAGATAAATATATTATGTAGGTATCTATTGCCTTTACCGAAAATTGTCTGGAAGGCAAACCAAGTCAAAAAAAAGAAGTCATTCATCTAGGCTACAACTGTATATGGTGTGAACACAAATTCGCGAAATGCATAGGAAAGTACCTGAAAATCCTCACGGGGGCGAACGGCATGCCGATTTTACTGTCTTCCTCAGCGTCACTGAACTGCCCCTCTACTGGTTCATTCGTCATCTTACCAGGACAAAACTCTCAGTAATTTTACTAAAAAGTTTGTATGTAGAGTGCGTATGCTGATATCAACGTACATACGAATTACGAATACGTTACAACAATCCTCTGCTCAAGAAAGCTAGTATTATAAGATTAAGCTCAGTTACTCCGTGGGTGATAGTGATAAGAGATAGGTTATCGTGATACCATGGCAACACGTGCTGTGTAGACAGTGTTGACAGACACGAGTCGTGGATGACTGTAAACTATTTGTAGTACAGAGAATATGATATATTGCCAAGAGAAAGCTCTCTGAAGCTAGCCGGCAGATTATTAGAGAGAAAAGTTCCCGTAACAGGCGCTGCAATCGACTACCTACGTGTGTATTTTTTGAATAATTAGATTCTATCGCAGTTTACCAACTATAATTTCAAATCCTTTAGCCTTTTCACGCCCAAATGTTTGAGAGGTTACTGTGTACAAAAATCCCCCTGAATGCCCCGATGCTTCATTCCAATTTGCCAGTACCTACAAATTCAAAAGTTACAGTCAACCAAAAGGAGAAGTGAAAAACTTGATTAAAAAAAAAAAAAAAAAAAAAAAAAAACATGAAACTACCTACTACAATGCACGAAAATACTTAAAATAGTAATTTACATCTTCTAGTATAATGTATAATATTACTCAATAAAATTTATCAAGGTTTTTATTCATTCATAAAGTCACCATTAACCCTTATCTCGGCAAGAAAATC